>OX401406.1:50695288-51295288 GCA_947846245.1 Cerastoderma edule
CTCATCAGAGGAGAAGCCCTTTGTCGTTTGCAGAGGACTTATCACTTGTTCAATAAAAAGGGGGATTATACAATAAAGGGTAACCCGATTACCAAACAATAACGGCATTTGACCAGTTTGTTGCAGACGACTCCGGAAAACATTGTGGGAAAAGAAGAAATTGTTCTCAACGAGCAATTTCTCCTTTTCCCTCACTGTTTTCTGTCCTATTAAAGGATTGATTTTCAATTGCATCACATTTTCAAATGGCGTCTGCAAACTCTTTCAATTAGGGACAGTTGAAAATTTTGCGTTTGGTAAAGGATTAATATTGCGCTACATTTAAATGAATTCAGGGTGGAGCCCATCATCAACTAATATCGACCAAACGTTTACCGCACAGCCATCGCGTTCTCGTGGAATCCAAATACGCAAATTGCACATTGTTGAGAAATAGCCAAGAAACAAAATCAACATTACCGAGTACGTGTAAGACCCTTTCGCACTTTGTGGAATTTATGACTGGTCCATGATTGACAAAAGATGGCTAGAAATCGCATGCAAATAAAAGTGTTTGCAAATGAAACAATTTACTTTGTTTGAATGGTGTTTAACACCATATCAACAGTTTTCAGTAATGTAACGGCTTTTCTGGCTCCATCATTACTAGGCCAGGGCTCGGAAGTGACTTGCCAAAGGTCACTCCCACAAAACCAGAGGTGTCGATGGGGCTGGAGCCTGAAACCCCCGATTTCTAAGTCCACCACCTTATCACATTTATATGTATATATTTCATAAAACCACTGTGACAATGGTTCTCATTCGGGCAACTATACCATTTTCTGAGTGATATCAAAAGTTGCCTGCAGCAGATGCTTAAAGTAACGGAATACGTGTAAGCAGTTTGAATGGAAGAGAACGGTTGATCCAGGAAAACCATTACATAACTTAAAAGTAGTTTTTACGCGAAATCGAACATAAACCTAATGATAGACGGGTAAATTGCTTAGAAATTCACACATGAATTTGTCGAAAAAACAATTCACATTCATTCTAGTAAAAGAAAAAAACCCGGCTTAGACGATGTCTACTTTATATCACCATTCTTTTGCAGCATCACTATCGCTAATGGTTTATTACCACATGACTTAATGATGAACAGCGATGACCTTAACCCTTTAAATGCTTGGTAATTTTCTTAAAATAGATTATTGTGTCATCTGCTTTCCAAAACATTAGATATTTGCTCAATTTTGTTGAGGAAGTTACTCAGAGGAGCAACCACGTTAGGTCACAGGCCAGCCGCCAATTTACTTGGGGGCTGGCCTGTTTGCATATGCATGAAGTAGGTTCCAGCACTCTAAGGGTTAACGACTCGACATGATCCCTAAATCAAGCTCAAGTTTTAAGGTTAACAACCTTTGTTTTTTTATGATATTACTCGAGTCAATCAAAAGCTGTACTTCTTTTTGAATCGTTTCAATTTTAATTGTTTCAATTATAATTGAAAGATATTTTTTTACGAAAATCAAAATGGATATAGAGCTGGGGGATTGTAAAATAGTTTAATTAATTGTGGGAAAGGGGGATAAGTTTAACACTTTATCAAACGCCACACTTTCGACTGTCCTAAATTGAAAGAGTTTGCAAACAACATTTCAAATTGTGATGAAATCGAAAAACAATATCATTAATAGCAATTTCCCCTTTTCCCACAATGTTTTCTAAATTCGTCTGCAACAGAGTGGTAAACTGTTGTTATTGTTTGGTAATGGGTTAAATCTATCAGACTAAAATATCTGAATTGTCAAACAATTTTTTGAAGTAAATTGACCTTAGATATATAAAAAAAAATTGTTACAGATGTTTAAAAATCCGCACGCGACAGATCGTTAAAACCACGGGAATTCTACGGGAATTCTAGGGTAGAGATAGTTAATGTGAGCCATAAAACCAAATCAATTTTTAAAGCACTTATTTCCTTCAGATGACATCCCCCCTAATGAATTGGGTAGAAGTAATATGATCAAGGTTTTCAAAGGTTGAAATATCTTGGGCAGTCAGAATGTTCATGGGAAATTAATTGTCACTTTGGTTTCCCCAGTTTCTCCATGAAGATCACAAAAGCTCACCACAACGGGCAGTTCTCCCGATCCCTTAACCCTTTCCCAAACGACAAACTTTCAACTGTCCCAAATTGAAAGAGTTTGCAGACGATATTTCAAAATGTGACGTAATTGAAAAATATTATTCAGAAAGAGGAGAAAACATTGTGGGAAAAGGAGAAATTGCTCTTAGCGAACATTTTCTCCTTTTCCCACAATGTCTTTCAGAGTGGTCTGATACAAAATGGTTTAATGTCGTCATTGTTTGGTAATGGGTTAACAACTTGCCACTTAACGCCACATGTTTGCACCTTGCAGCCGTGTGAGACGACAAAAGGATGAATTGCTCATTAGAAGCAATTTTGTGGCTGTTCCAAGTAAAAGAAAGCCACATGCAACAAAACATACATGGGAAGTTATACTATATGTTCTCAAGATTATTTGGTAGGTCCTTTTACTTACAGCGAATTTTGATCAACTTCCATTATAGATGAAAAAAATATATAGTAGATTTTTCAAGTTGTCTTTGTCACCATCATATCAATTTCAATATAAAGACAACTTTGTTTCGTTCTTTGTGTCTGGCTTGCTGTTCTATTCTAATAGGACCAATTTCTATATGACAGAATAATTTTATGAATTACGTATAAAACAAGATTGGTATTGCTATCACATAACATACCATGCAACATGATGCAACTGCCAATGAGGGCTGGTCAAGGTGGTTAGAACCATCGGCATTCCGTAAGTCAGTCGGGAGTCTGCCTCTCATGAAAATCCATATCCCTCACAGGATATGAACCCACGCGGAGAGGTGCCATGTGATTCCAAGTTCTGTACTCTATTCACTAGGCCACAGAGGCCCCCTACTTTACAATTACATGGGCGCCATAGAAATACATGTATGTGAAATAAACAGAGTCCATTTTTTTGGTAAGGATGATATATATGAATCCATGGCAAATTGGAGAGAGAGAGAGAAAAAAGAACTATAAGCGATTGGGTAGAATAAAGTTTATAAAAAGTAATCGGTTAACAAACTTGACATTGCACAAACAAATATTTCCGATAAATAAAAAAAAGTCTTGCACGACTGCAAAAAAAAAATTAAAAAAAAATAAATCTTATGTTAACTGATTATTTAATGGTCTTTTGTAATATAATGAATAACGAAAACCAGTCTTCATAAACACAGACAGATCTCGAAGTTAAGCCTTAAATGGAAAGGCTCCACCTTTATAAGAGGCAACCGCTCCACGGGCGGTTTTGTCGATGACTTGGCCATCAGAATTGAATATAACCAGGGTAGGAATTCCTTGAACACCGTTCAGTTCCGCCAACTTATCCTGAAAAATAATAACAAATGACTTTTTAGAGTTTTTGTTTTTACTTTTTTACCCTTTTAGTGCTGGAACCGACTTCATGCTTATGCAAATAGGTAAGATCCAGGCCAGCCGCCAAGTAAATTGGCGACTGGCCTGTGATCTAACCTGTTTGCCACTCCGATCATCTTTCCTCAACAAAAGATAAATTAAAAGATAATATAAGCAGATACTTTAGGTTTGGAAAGCAGACGACACAAAAATCTATTTCTAGAAAATCACCCAGCATTCTAAGGATTAAGATAATATCATTTGAATTGGGACTATTTCGTTAGTCTATTGGTATTGTTCACCAACATTCACCGGCTGTTGCCCTCTATGCATAAATAATTATGACGCGGTATATTCAATACAAGACAGTCTTCCGAACACAGTCGATAAACAATAGAGCTATACTTTACGACTTTATTCATCAAATAATGCACGAGGACGAACCACGTTGTCGAACATTACGGACGGCTCCGGGGATATTTTAAGATACTCAGTAAAGCGTGTTATTTATGCTAATGTTGGTGAACAATAATCACTAACGCTTTTTCTGTGAGATGTCAAGTAATATCTTCAATATCTCCTTATATATCATATCCTTTTGGCACAATAGCTTTTACTTATAGCATATGAAAAATGATCTTTTTTCAAAGCTATTTATTTTCCATTAGAATTGCTTTTGATTCTGAGTATATGAAATTTTGCTTTTGATTCTGAGCATTTGAAAAATTGCTTTTGATAATGAGTATTCGAAAATCACGATATAGGGGAATGGGCTTGCTCTCATTTCCCTAACTCAAAATCAATGAATGGAGACTTCAAATAATTAATCACTATCAAAATGATGCCAGTGTATGAATAGACGACTCAACTTTTTAGTGATTTCGATTCCGACACAGTTCGCATGTAAAAACTTTGCATCATTTTGGTCGTTAAATCGCTCACTACATTTGAAGAGGTTTCCGAAAAATTCGTACACCCCTACAAACTTATTGAGCGACTGGGGTTCTGAAACCTCGCCAGTCAAAGGACAGCGCATGTTTACAGTTCACAGGCGTTTGCAACCCACCTTATCTTCTCGGAGGTTGAACTTCAATGCAGCCCAGGGCATTTCGTTGAAATATTCGTCAAACGAGGCTTGATCTCTGTCCGAACTGACGAACACAATCTCGAATTCCTGGGGGTCTTCCTCTGTGAAATGCTTGTAGAACTCGGCCAAGGTCGGGGTAAAACCCCGACAGGGAGGGCACCAATGGGCGGAGAAATAGACACCTGAAGCGACAAGCATGGAAACTTAATATTAAATAATCCTATTCCTTATTTGTATGTAGATTGGAAAACTTCACATATTTACGATTATCTTACACTTTTCATCCTGTCACTGGCAATTTACGGACCGATAACAGAGTGACGTATAACACTTTTGATATTCGTCACTAGATCACGTGATCGCTGCGCGCACCTGTCAGTTTTGATTTTCTGTTCTGTCTTTTTTTTATTTTTTTTTTATTTTCACTTCTTCGTTTGTTTATTTGAATTCATGTAGTTATCTGGATAAACAGAATACATGGTTGGTGTCTTTGAATAGGAAATGCAATCGGGCTTGGTGGCGGATTAATCTCCGATTCGCCTTCGGCTCACCGGATGATATTCCTACGCCTTGCCTGATAACATTTCCATTCACGACACCAGCCATCTATTTTCTATTTATAGTGCTTCTAATTTGTACGTACTTTGGAAAACTTAACACATTAACGCTTATCCTATTCCCCATTTACGCATTTTTGGAAATCTGAACAAATTTGTGCTTATCCTATTTTTCATTTGTACCTTATTTGGAAAATTTAACATTTTTACGTTTATCCTTTTACACATTTGTACGTATTTTTGAAATTTTACACATTCATGGTTATTAATCCTATCCCTCATTTGTTTTTACATATATTTTGGAAAACTAACACATTTACACTTATACTATTCCTCATGTGTACTATGTTGGAAACCTTAACACATTTACGCGTATACTATTCCTCATTTGTATGTTAATCGGAAAATTACACACATTTACGTTTTTATCGAATTTTTTTCATGTGTACTATGTTTGAAACCTTAACACATTTACGCTTATACTATTCCTCATTTGTATGTAAATTGGAAAATTACACACATTTACGTTTTTATCGAATTTCTACGGTGGCATAGAGGTGACATTGAAAATTAAGTCGTTATTTCGACATACCAACTCGAAATTACGAGATAACTAAGTCGTTATTTCGACTTACTAACTAGAAATAACGAGATAATCAAGTCGTTATTCCGGCTTACTAACTCGAAATAACAAGAAAATAAATCGCATACATGTCACCTCTACGCCACCGTAGTAGACGACTGTATAAGAAATAGGAAAAAAAATCGGCTGTTGCTTTCAAATTGTACCAGTTACAAAAACACATATGGAGGAATGCTGAAATGTTCCAGAAGTCATATATGTTTCCCATAGAACGACACTGAAGGTTAAGAAAACCCTGTAGGTATTCACGTTTAACCATCATTAGTGCGAAAATAAATCAAAATCTCTCTAGAGTAGCGTGTTAGCCTAATTGATTTGCTTTGTTGCCTACTCCTGACATTCTATTTCATACATTGAACATCTTTACAAATACCATCTCCCATTCTAAAAATGCTTTCGATAATCAATCTTATCTTTGTAAAAGCCAAACCAATTAACTTTACAGTAATTAACAGAAATCATATTCTGATTTGTGACTGAAACCGTTTGGTGCGAGTAATGATTCGTGCGATAACATGTTGGACACTTTATTTTTGTCAAATGTTGAAGAAAATCTACTAGATAGTTTTGATATTCGGACGCTTTGCAATTACACCTACCAACAAGAACGACATTTAACCACTTTCTTGCAGACCACGTTGGAAAAACATTGTGGGAAAAGGAGAAATTGCTCGTACAAATGACACAATGGTCCAACCATTTTATCAAATCTTTTTGCATTTTAGATTTTATTACAATTCCTGTTGACTATGTCAGCCGGAATTGTAATAAAACAGGAAATGTTATAACTATTACATTTCCTGTTTTATTACTTTTACGGTTGTTACACACGGGTAATACTTTCACACTATACTGGCAAATCTTAGATTCGTTTCCTTTTTGGTGAGTGAGATTATCGGCACATTCTCTAAGAATCCCGACAGGTCTATAAAATCAGAGTACAATACTTCGAAATAAGAGTAACTGTGTTTTGCACATATCATGATATTGAGGATGTGTATCATTTTATATGTACTTGCAAAAAAACTTCTTCGTTATAAGAAAACAGCACATCGCGGAATATTACTGTAGAAAGTTGTCCGATTTAAATTCAATTTATTTATGTCAACTTAAAAAGTGTACTTTGTTAATAACGTTGGCTTTTTATCTTTTGAAATAAATTCTCATATTAATCATAACCTTCCATAGAAACGCACGATATTATTATTTGTACAAATTATGTTAAAAGAGACCAATGTACTGTATACTTTTTTAACCCTTTCCCAAACGCCAAGTTTTCGACTGTCCCAAATTGAAAGTTTGAACACGACATTTCAAAATGTGATGAAATCGAAAATAATTTTCTGTTAGAGCAGAAAACATTGAGGGAAAAGGAGAAATTACTCGTTCAGAGCTATTTCTCCTTTTCCCGCAATGTTTTCAAGAGTCGTCTCAAACAAACTTGTAAAATGGCGTTACTGTTTGGTAATGGGTTAACCCATATAGTGCTGGAACCGACGCAAAAATCTATTTTTACAAAATTACCCAGCATTCTTAGTGTTAATGACCTTGTTCTGGTCCGTTCAATTTCTGCTCTGCCAACCTAACGAACTGAAAAAAGGGTAGGCAAAACCGATCGATAGATATATTATACACATGTTGACTTTATGAGAGAGAGAGTGTATCTATGTAAACATGTGAAATGAATTGAACATTTATTCTACTATGGTTAACAATGCTTTAACCGTTTACCAAACAATAAGGACATTTGACCAGTGTGTTGCAGACGACTCTTGAAAACATTGTGGGAAAAGGAGAAATTGCTCTTAATGAGCAATTCAACCTTTTCCCATAATGCATTCTGCCCTATAAGTACATTATTTTTCAATTTCATCACATTTTGAAAAGTCGTCGGCAAACCCTTCCAATTCTGGACAGTCGAAAATCTGGTGTTTGGTAAAGGGTAAGACACCCTAGATCAACTTGTTTAGCTTTATCCCCGGACCCAAGCATTATATACCTTACGATTCAGACGAAGACAAATTTAGAAGTCAGTGTCTCCAAAGGATAACGTGCGTCTAATAAACAACTGATCAAAGTTTCCAGCCCAATTTATTTATAAAATATGTCTTTCTGGTGCTTTCTATTTTGAGCACTCATATATTCCTCGAAATAATGAGAAAATTAAGTCGTTATTTCGACATATTTACTAGAAAAAATCAAGATAACTACGTTGTTATTTCGACTTACTAACTCGAAATAACGAGATAGTTAAATTGTCATTTCGACTTACTAACTCGAAATAACGAGATAATTAAGTCGTTATTTCGACTTACTAACTCGAAATAACGAGATAGTTAAGTTGTTATTTCGACTAACCAACTCGAAACGTATTAACGAGAAAAAGTCGCATACATGTCACCTCTATGCCACCGTAATTGTGTCTCAAAACTAAGCTTGTCTATTCATATAACTGTTCCAACCAAATTTACTGCTTCACTCGGTATACAATATTTCTCGTGTGTCGCGATCTGCAGTGAACGATTTGTATGAGAATCACGACAATGTTTCGATAAAAGCTGTCTGTATTTCACATATGTGTTTGACTATTACATTTCAATTAATCCTTTCCCAAACAATAACGACATTTGACCTATTTGTTGCAGACGAGTCTGGAAAATATTGTTGGAAAAGGAGAAATTCCTCATAACGAGCAATCTTTCCTTTTCCCACAATGTTTTCTGTTCAATCAGAAGATTAATTTCCAATTTCATCACATTTTGAAATGTCTGCAAACTCTTTCAATTTGGGACAGTCGAAAATTTAGCGTTTGGTAACGGGTTAAGTGAGAGGAAGAAAAGAGAAAGAATAAAAAACTTAGTGCTTGTGACTATCAAATTAATGATAGAAACTACGCTCCAATGCAGACTCTCAAAAACGTTAGTCGAACTTTCCTCTTATGTGAAAAGATATTTTCACCTCGCATATTAAGTCTCATATTTCTGACAAATGATAGTATTTCATAAAAGAGGGCGAAAACACTAATTAGTTTAGTATTATGCATTTTTGCATGCGCGATTTTTCTCAATTCCTTCCGCTTTCAGATGAAAGGGTTAAGGAACGTTTAACTGTTCTATTTAGAAAATTCCGTTCCAAAGCAGTCTAAAGCAGAATACCCACAACCCACCATTTTGAAACCTTTTCTTTCGTCGGATCATTTCGGTCATTCTTGGTGAACATCGGTCGTATCCGGGATTATTCGGTGTTAAGCGAATAATCCCGGTACCGACCGATGTATACCGAGAACGATCGAGTAATCCGACGAAAGAAAGAGTTTCAAATGGCTTATTTTTGGCATTCTACCTTAAACACTTACTGCGTCATGCTGATTTCTAAATATTCTGCTGCGAAAACTATGCACACGGGGAAGTTTTCAAAATAAACGATACTTTCCCATAAGACCACAATAAACCAGGACGCATGATCGTCTGACATGATATCGTTAGTGCCGCCATAGTATCAAGCTGGGAACCATGCATTTCAACACAAATTATCTACCGAGTGAGCCTCTAACACGTAGAATAGTGGCTAATTTTCTAAAAATAGGTTTTTGTGTGGTCTGCTTAGCAAACCTTAAGTGACTGCCTTATTCTGACGAGGAAGGATACTCAGAGTAGTAAACAGGTTAGGTCAAAGGCTATCTAAAACTTTTCTAGGCGGCTTGCCTGGATCCAACCTGTTATAACGCAGATACAAAGGGTGGGGTGAGCGGTTAATCGATTATGAAATGGAGATGAGCTTTATTAACAGAAATGACTATTGGGAGAATGTTCCACATGTATCAATTACCGAATGCGGTCAATATAGTTTTCCTATTTTTTTTAATCCTTTACTTTTTGTTTGGAATATGCAACTGCTATTTTATCTCTTCAACACATGTATGCGACTCTATAAAACAGGTATATTGTTTAGCCCTTCGATATACCTCTCAATGAGGTACTAGGACCATTATTTGGATAATCTGACTGTTCCTCAAAAGCAGTTTTTTACCCAGATTACTTTAAATGTATATTATGTTAGATGTCTTGTGTTTTCTGTCCTTTCATAAGATTATTTTTTAATTCATCAAATTTTGAGATGTTGTCTGTCAACTCTTCCAAATTGGGCCAGTCGAAAATGTGTCGTTTGGTAAAAGGTTAAACTGCATTTTGTATTGTCGTTTTACCTAATCCCTGGTCAAATATAAGCATTAGGAATTCATGTTACCCAAGGTCATAGCAACATCGCAAATAGAAACGAGGGTCAATACCAAACAAATACACGTACTATGGACGATTGAGAAAGCTATTGGTTCAAAATCTGCTTGCTTGCTTATATATCAAGGATCCAGTGTAAGACTCTGGTAAGTCCTTTACTTTTGTGAAAGACTTACTAGAGTCATAGTCTGAACCCTCGATTGGTCCAGGATTAAAGTTTCTACGCTAGAGTGATTTCGATTGCTAGCTAGTATGGGAAGATACATGTAGTCGTATTGAAAAGCGATCTTAGAAATCCGTGTTAGGTTCGTTTTTTCAACGATAGGCTCTTAATCCATCTTTGTTTCGATTTCAATTTAACAGTCTGAATCGTGATTAATCATTTCAATGTGTGAAGAGCAAATGAAGAAGTGTTAAAAAAAATAAAACCACTATGCATAGACACGATCTAATCTATGCAAAGTTAATATAATCTGTTTCCTTATATATGGAGTTTTGTGCTGATCCAAATTAAAAGAAACAACAGTTGACGATTTCACGTACAGTTTAAAGACACAGTTCAATGGTTCTATCAAATAATCAACTTGTGAAAACAAAATACGCATTGAACTTGTTATCACTAAAGTCATTACACGAGCTGTAGTTATAACAGGTATATGATTGAAAGTGTACACGAAAATCTCCCCGAAATGTTTGTACCATGAGCGTACTATTGCAAAATGTTGGGGTTAAGACCGACCGGGACAAACATAAAGTATACTAAGGGGGCAACACAGAAAGACATTGTCTTCGATCGCAAAAAATGTTGCACCAGGTTGGCATTTAGATGGTCGGGAAAAGTCGTACGTTCTCTATAGCTACATCATATGCAAGAATGCTCGAAAAGTGCGCGAACAAACCTTTAAAAAGTGAATAACCCCATTCCTTATATGAGAATATATGATTCGTCCGAATTAAAAGAACGGCAGGCAAACATTTTAACGTACACACAAATACTATTTTATTAATGATTTCGTAGAGAGACCATTGTGGAAACAGAGCAAATCGTTCGTTAAGAGCATTCATTTCTCTTTATGGTATTTTACATTGCGTCAGCATTATTTCAATTATGTTTCAATACCCGGCTGTCAATGATAGAGGAAGACCACATACTCAACTGAATTTCAGTGTTGGTTAAGCAGGGTAGAACCATCGGCATTCCGTATGTCATTAAGGGCAATTCATTCCTTCCTTACAATGGTGCCTCTAATAGTCACCAATAGATTTGGAAATAATGAGTTGATACATAATAGCAAGGGGTTAATGGAATTATAGGTTACACTGTGCAAGGGTGGTTATTAATAAATAACGGAGTAATGGATACACCGGTATGGATCAATATGACAACATCTTGTCATAAACGAACAGTGGGCGAAAAGTGATGGTGCAACCCATAGAACGTGGCTCAATATCGTTGTATCTTTTAAAGGTGCTTGTTAACAGATTTGAGAAAAGTTGTGTTTTAAAATATGCATACAACTTAATAGAATATATACTGTTGTATGAGACGTATAGATAGAGAATAGATGGTTGGTGTCGTGAATCGGAAATGTTATCGGGCAAGGCTTAGGAATATTATCCGGTGAGCCGAAGGCGAATCGGATAATAATCCGAAGCAGAGCCCGATAACATTTCCCATTCAAAAAAGACACGCACTATCTGTTCTATTTATCCGGTTCCCTTTATGTATTCTTTAAAAGAAAAAAGATGAAAATAAAACACAATAAAAAAGGACAAAAATAAGTTAGAGAATGATGTAAATATTACGTCATGTCGCTCTTATGACGTCATGATTCGTCACGTGCATGTATTATATGGCTAGTGCCGGATATCACAAATGTTATACGGCACCTAGTTATCGGTCCCAAAATGACACTAGTGACAGGATAAAATAGACATTGGATGTAAAATTAGTTTGCATTGACGTATTTAGAGTATGTACATACATTGATATTATGTATTCAGATCCAAAAGCGATGCAACGATTTTGAAATACGTCGCATTTCGTGTGTGCATACTTAAACATATTACCTCATTCTGAATCAATTTTTCATTCAGAAACTATTTTTCATGAAAGATTTTACCACAATACCGAAAATACCTTCTTTCAATGACTTCTTATTTTATTTCCAAACTGTCTTATGTGTAAACAAGTACATTTAAATCCTTCTTTCACGTTGACACACTTATTGAAATAAACGAGTTGTCATCAACATTAAAATAAAGAAAAAATAAAGTTTCATGTGTTTGGCAGGGACTGTTTGAATTACATTTGTAATATTTGGTAATCACAAACACAAATATTGACGCAATCTTTGAGATAGTCCCTTTAAAGATATGCCATCAGGTACATGGGTGGAAGGTCTCGTTTCGAAAGAGCCTTCATGCGTGAGTTATATCAAATAAGGAAAATCAGTTGCAAACGGCATAAAGGGTTTGGCGTTGGGTGTCAAATCTCAACATTTTTTCTCAAACTATTTACCTGCACAAAATGATCAAAGAACGAATCATAAGAAGAAAATACTCTTGGCGACTAATTTTCCGCTTTGTTATAAACTGGTTTTTACAAAAAAAGGCTACTTATCACCCTTTAAAATTGTCATTTTCTGTTAATGTTGTTGTTGTATTTGTTTTTGTTGTTGTTGTGGATGTTGTTTCCTTCTTGATATTATTTTTTCTCTTTTTGTTGTTGCTAGTTTGAATGTGCCACAAAACATGCAAAAAACTTGATTGAATCGTGAGTAAAATAAAGAAGGCATTGTGAAAAAAATCTTTTTATCATTACGAACTATTTTATCGTGTTTTCATGCGCCATCTGTTTCAAATGTGTTCGAAAGGAATGTGCATCGCCCCGTTCTAAATCACGTTATGTCTGGCTAGGATGAAGAGGATGTTTCTTTTATACAATAACAATAAACCGTCGCCTGTTTTTTGCGTGAGTTGCGGTCACAAGACACTGTGTTACCTATCCACATAAAAACCTCATGAACATCGCATACGCTCTAGCCTCGAAATGAAAAGAGCAATGCGGTAAAATAAAGAACAAGAATGTTATAGATGACGACACCAGTGGCGTGTCATAGCTATTTAGTAAGTCTACGTACAGACAGGGACGTCTTGGGGCTAGTGAAAATAAATAGACGCGAAGATTGCCTTTCGTTTTCTGATGGAGTAATCCGATATTGCCCCATGCAAAATCTTCTCAATACCGATCGCGTCAAATAAGCTTGACTAGACTAAACGCATGCTCTGTCGGGAAATGCATTTTTCTATGTTACATCCGATGCAATCTAACGGTGTTGTACACAATAAAAATGAAATAAAACTTGAAGAAAAACAATTTACTCGAAACATTAAATGTAGACCTCGTATTTTCATTCAATATTGACAATGTGAATCCAGGTGTGTTTTATACGTACAGGTAGCTACGCGCCTGACAACGAATATATGTGATTTATATAGAAGATCTAACCCTTAGAATGCTGGGTAGTTTACTAAAAATATACTTAGTGTCGTCTGCTTTCCCAAACCTTAAATATATGCTTAATTTTGACGAGGCAGGATAACCAGAGAAGCAAACATGTTAGATCACAGGCCAGTCGCCAATAAATTAGCTGCTGGCCTGGATCTGACCTATTTGCATAAGCATGAAAAGTCGGTCCCAGCACTATAAGTGTTATAGAGACAAGGTACAACATTTATAAAGATAGTTCAATAAAACAACTATAATAACCTATTTTAATGAGGATTGCTTTACTCTTTCAGTTAACTCACGCTATGTTCGTGTTAACCCTATACCAAACGCAAAATTTTCGACTGTCCCAAATTGAAAGAGTTTGCAAACGAGATTTCAAAATGAAATAGAAAAACTATCTTCTGATAGGACAGAAAACATTGTGGGACAAGGAGAAATTGTTCGTTAAGAGCAATTTCTCCTTTTCCAACAGTGTTTTCTAGAGTCGTCTGCAACAAATTGGTCAAATGACGTTATTGGTTGGTAGAGGGTTAAAAACTGCCAACAGCAACTTTACTAATTACCAAAGGTTTTAACAGTTACACATTTCCTTATAATATTAATAACTACGCTTACCTATGATTTTCTTGCTTGCAGGTATGTCATAATCCTCCCCACCTTTCGTCAGCTTTCCCTGTTGTTTCAAAATCTCAATCGTTCCGGCCATTTTGCTTGTTAAAAGTTTCCCGTTTCACACTGCTAGGTAAATAAGTAATGAAGTGTTAACTGGTTTGGCTCGTCTAGTTATAAATGTATCGGCCGCCAGTGGTTTTCCGATACATGTAGGTAATACGTTGTCAAATCTAAAAATAGAATGGTACTAAAATAGAACATTACAAATACCTTACATTTCCTACTAACGGCGCATTGTTATGAAGTTAGGTCGGAGGTTTTTGGGTTAAGATTTGACGTTTTGAAACAAACAACGTCTTCCCAACAGTTCAATCTTCCATGTCTCTGTTCAAATATTCTTAAGTTCCAGCAGAGTCTTTGCAATCTATGTCTCTAACTATGGGGTCTATAGTTATCCCGGGTCAGTACACTGTAATATAATAACTACATAGTTCTGACCAAAAGATTTATAACAACATACCCATGTGTTCATTAGGAGCGATTTGATGTCTGAAATAATGTGGGACATTAATACACGCATAAAGTTATGAAACTATTGCTCATGATATCAATCTTGAAAGAATCGAAGGAAGGGCATGCAATCTCCAGAATTGCCGTCAACCCACGAGCAATGCCTTGTACAGTTTTGTACCTCAATTTACCTTTTGGCCTCGTATGTTTGGATAAAATATTTATGGTGAAGGTGGTGATATGTGCGCACATGTATTTGCACGAGAGTGTGCGTTTGCCCTAGTGAATGTCTAATGATGTGAGGAAGTGTGCACGAGTGAGTTATGGTGCGTTTCGTTTAGAAAGAATATCATTCTATCTCATAACTTTCGTCCGGTTGGTGAGCATGAAATACATTTATGAGAAGTAGGATTCACTATGCGAGCTCTACTTTATCAAATTTCGGTGCAAGGAATGGTTATGAAGAGTCAGAACTTTGAATTGGTTAAATTCTATTTTAAGGTAATTGGCGAGAATGGTAATGCTTAGTTTCACAGGACGACATATCGTTCTCCGCATTCTTCCTGTTAACACATTACCACATAATGTCACATTTTTGCTCCTTTCATCAGACGACTTTCAAAAAGCATTGTGTCAAAAGGAGAAATTGCTTGTCACAAGCAATTTCTCCTTTTGCCACAATGCTTTTTCAAACTATTCTCATATCACAACAGGAGAACTGAAAGGTTTTCTCATCTTTACAAAGCTTTTTAAAGTCGTCTGCCTCAGGTAAAACGATTTCGTCTGTAAGTGGTAAAGAATTAACGGAAAGATATTTAGATACGCTACGGTAATCAAGAACCTTCGATATCAGTAAGACGTGGTCATGACTCCCGCCAAGGTCATCTCTCAAAATATTTGGATATAATTTCTATTTATAGAACACCCCATTGGTTAGTCAAACTCACTGGCCGCGATCGGGAAACATTGGGAAATTTCTACATTGGGCAATATCCCAAGTAAGATTTCCCCATCAGAAAATAAAAAAAAGGCAATCTTCACGTCACTTTGTTTTGACTACACCATTTGTACGGGACGGTTTCGGAAGTAAGTTTTAACAATTTTACATCGGCATAAACTAGGCCTACAAACACGGATCAGAAATAGAAACATGCACTTGCTCATCTGTGACAAGTCTTGACATTAAAATACATGTCCAGTATGTTCAAACTTAATAATTACGCCATTTGATGTACGAAGAGGCACAACGATGGAAATGTTACGTTGGAAGTGAATATGACGAATATTTTGCTCTAAGGCCTTATTTGGTCATACAGTCGGTCAATAGTTGTACAAATGTAAAGCAAATTATTGGGAGAGAGAAATAGATATGTCACTTCACCCATTCAAATATGATAGAATGGTCCCAATTCAAAGCCATTGTCGGAAACCGTAAGAGTACAAATGGTAACGTTTTCCCCTGTGATATTTGGAAGAAAACGCTTAACAAAAGCAGAAATCGGTCGTCTTAAACAAATTCTCCGTAAAAGGAACATGCATCTGAAATGCTCTACTACCAATCTATTAAACGCATTTGTTAAAGGGTAAAGGGGGTTGTATTCTTGTAGATCTATAATCGTGTATGACGTAGAAAATCACATAATTTCCACAAATACCCTGGTCATGCTTGGACAAATACTTTGATTTCACAACCCATTGTCCAATACTTGTAAACTTTATAGCAAATATTTTGAAATTAAGATAATCTATTTTCCTTATAGCTTGACTTTCTTTTAAACACCTGATACCATCTTAAGCCTTTACCATACGTCAAATTCTCGACTGTCCCAAATTCAAAGAGTTTGCAGACGGCATTTCAAATTGTGATGAAATTGAAAAATAATCATCTGGTAGGGCAGAAAACATTGTGGGAATAAAAACTGCTCGTCAAGAGCAATTTCTCCGTTTCCCACAATGTTTTCTAGAGTCGTCTGCAACAGAGTTGTCAAATGTCGTTATTGTTTGGTGATGGGTTAATGAAGGATGTAAGCCTTACGGATTATTCTAGTCCGAAGCTTTCTGTACAACCTGTATCCTGCATTAACCTATTACCAAACAAAAACGTTATTTGATCACTTTGTTGCAGACGACTTTAAAAAACATTGTTGGAAAAAAGAGAAATTTGCTCGTAACGAGCAATTTTTCCTTTTCCCACAATGTTTTCTGCCCTTTCAGAAGATTGTTTTCCAATGTCATCACATTTTAAAATGTCGTCTGCAAATTTCAATTTGGGAATGTCGAAAATTTGGCGTTTGGGAAAGGGTTAAACTGTACTGGTAGTTTTGTAAGTTTACAAGTTTCTGACTTCCTCAATCCGGTCGATTAATGCACAATCGACTGCTGTGTCAATATTGCGATCAAAACAACAATACATGATTAATATGCAAGCTGTTGAAAGCGCGTCAGAAACAAACAGATTATTAACATTCAAGCACGGATATCCGTTATGTAAATGTATAGCTGTTACAGGGGTCAAGTGTGCCGAAGTGGTAAATTGTGGTCTAAGAACTCGGGGTCTCGTGTTTCAGCCCAACCGGTATCCCTGGGTCCATGGAAGTGTCTTTTTGCAAGACGCCTCATAGCCATTGCCTAGTACCGATGAATCCAGGAAAGTCGTTACATAACTGAAAAATTGTTGAACCGACTTTAAAACCAACACTACATAGATACAATATAACTGTTTTGAGATGAATTTCGAAATTATGGATTTAAACTTAGAAAAGTAGACTCTGATCATTTTTTCATTTACCACACGTTTTATATTGCCAACATATCCGATTTTCACTTGTGTTGTTTAACCCTTTCCCAAGCAACAAATTTTCGACTGTCCGAAATTCAAAGAGTTTGCAGACGACATTTCAAAATGTGATGGAATTGAAAAATTATCATCTGGAAGGGCAGAAAACATTGTAGGAAAAGGAACAATTGCTCGTTACGAGCAATTTCTCCTTTTCCCACAATGTTTTCTAAAGTTGTCTACAACAATGTGGTCAAATGTCGTTATTGTTTGGGAAATGGTTAAGGAGTACGAGTTATGAGCGCTCTCCTGTGTTACTTTCACCATAAGGTTCTTTGTTGATCTGTTAACGTTGATGTCTATATCAAACAAGATTCATGAAGAAACGGTTGCTTATATCAACTCACTTGACAAAACATAATCAAGGTTAGGCCAATTGTATTATCAGGTATCGAGGCTTCAATGACATTTAACCACATTGTTGCAGACGACTCTGGAAAACATTGTTGGAAAAGGAGAAATTGCTCAAAACGAGCAATTTCTCCGTTTCCCACAATGTGTTCTGCCCTATCAGAAGATTATTTCCAATTCCATCACAATTTGAAAAGTCGTCAGCAAACTCTTTCAATTTGGGACAGTAGAAAACTTGGCGTTTGGTAAAGGGTTTAGCATGGGTATTCTCATAAAATTGGATTAAAGGGTGAAAGGTACTTTAGTATACCACTGGTCACTTCATTGGCTGTTTGCCATGGTTATTTCAACATATCAAAATAATAAATAGCGTTATACTACACGTGGTTTACTATTCGTTTACCTTTATCTTTATTAGCAATTTCAATCTGTTCGTTCGTTCGTTCGTTCAAGCACCATGTGAAGCACCGTCTACGTGCCAAAATCGTCTTGTATACATTGCTTAATCTATTCTGTCTACAGGTTCGGGTTTGATATGACCATTTCTACAGATTGGACCTCATATCGTATATAAATAAAGAACAAGCGACCATTTCGTTTTACAGCGGCATCATACCTGCTGCCTGTTGGGTAAGTACTTTTTCATAACAAACACCGGAAGTACAATAGTATCAATGAGATCGTCCAAATGCACTCTCCGTTATTTGGATAGCATTAAAACAGGTGTGCCTAACTCAAAGATCAGAGATTTTTTGTAAATCAAATCAATGTTTTATTTTGTCCAAAACTTAAAAATCAATGGGTTTTTCTATAGAAAAATTAATAAAATGAATGAAAGTAATGTGTTTTGGGGAAATTTTATGATATATTTTGGCCCAATAATTATCACTGAAAGACTGATGAAAACGGCGAAAACCCGTATACAATTAGTCAAAGATATTCGCCCGACCCTACACACGGTTATACCTTATGATGTATCACTAGGATTTATTATTTCTATGTGAAGCGAATGACACCTTACACTGGGTGGGGCTCGAATATTCGGCGAACATTCCTCAATGAAGGCGCAAAATATTGTGTGAACGTAATATAAATCTACAGCCAGGTCACGCAAAAACAAACCTATAGCATTTCATATTGGATTTTGGAATCGGCCAAATTCAAGTTAGGAGCTAATTGTTATATTAGAAGTAATCTGCACAATACTATTTTATCTGACTTTTCGTGACAAAGATCTATGAAGGTATCTTTTAGCATATGGCATAACACCTTTACTGTAAAAGCTGGCACTCGCCCAAATATCTAATTGGAAAAAATTCTCTCCGGTTGTCCAAGTCCCAAGTTTATCCGAGCAAAAGGAGGATGCGATGTACAGTCAAACTTGTGTTAAGAGGCCAGCCCATAGGACAGAGTAAATTGGCTGTTTAAGACAGGTTGGCTGCTTAATACAAATTGATTTACACTATAAATCTAACAATGGAACTTGATGTAGTGGCTGTTTAAGGCAGGGTGGCCGCTTAACACAAGTTAGACTGTAATACTATAATGAGTTACAAAGCTGAAGAATGTACTGTGGTCTTGGTCTTGCATTGAGTCCTCGAAAAGACGCTAAAACCAACATAGTGTTTACAAATGCTTGGCGTGAAGAAGTAAAAATAAAAAATATAGTATATATAAAATATATGATTAGAAAAACTAGATATTCTGGATCGTTCCGCCTGAGCAGTAAACTTTGGGGTCTTCCTCCATCCATTCATATTCAGGCATCACAATATACATTCATTACTCGATGTAAAAAGCTAGAAGCGAAAGTCTCCCCCCCTCCCCCCCAAAAAAACAGGTTTGAATGAACATTGTATTTAAAAGAATGTTTAAAATTTCTGAACTTACATTTATATATACCAATACAGAACTCGTACTCGTACCGAATGTAGATTGATGAAATGTCGAATGCAGGACAGGCCTCTCAAGCGATTCGAACCCACGACCTTGTTGTCTCGTAGGCGACGCTCTGCACCAGGAAAATAATGTTAAAGGCCCATAAAAGGAGATTAATGCTATATCAAACTATACTATTTGGTAAACTTTTGGACAGATTCAAATAGTTATCACCAGAAAACACCATCAGCACAACTTAAATGTGAAAGTAAACCAGAAATAACCCAGATGAGTGAGTTTTATAATTCAGATTTCCTGATTCTTCTCCTCTGACCTTGACAGTTGATACACACATTTTTGAACTGACCAATCAGAATTCGTTATTTTGAATATGTAAACAAACAGGTTGTTCATAAACATGATTGAATTGGACACAACTTTATTTCAGGCACAATATAACTTATTTTAAATGAGTCTATTGAATAGGGTCTCAATGCATTCCTAAACTAATTCTCATGACTTTGATGAACATATAAAAGGAACTCCATATATTTTTTCAGTAATTTATTTGTACTCCTCTCTTTGATGTGCCTTTAAGTTAAAAGGGATTGGGAAGGGCATTTTAGCCTGGTGTCAGGGGCCGCTCGAATGCGGGGTATACGAACGAACCAGGAGCCCAGGCAAGGGTTATTACCGATTTTAAGGGAGATAACGAATGTAGAAATTGTTATCCTAGTTTGCCTTAACCCCCTTCGTAATCATAACATAAAGTATTATTAAACATAAGATGCAAGTTAAGCATTTCCATTATAAGGTAATAAAATCGAAATCTTGCTCAACATGTGCATTTTATTTTTTACTTAGCTGGTATAAATATCTGATAATGAACCAATCAATTTGACATCGTTGATATTTACGACGTCATGAACACTATGTTCAAAAAGTCTCTCTGTCATTGCATCGTACAAACGGTACAGCATTATACAACACCTGTTTAAGGAATTGTGAAGAACAATCGTGTCCAGTCATAACCCGTGAAATAAACCTGTAACATATCGGACGTGCACACGCTTCGCATGTTTGCAGAGGTATCCGAAATGCATTCGGACCCCTCTGCCGAATTCGTGAGCGATTGTACAGCCGAAATGCTGAAAAACACTTGCACGGGTACTACCTCAATGCTAATCATGAACATGCTGCGGTGGTATGAAAGAATGAATAAAACTTTTTCTGACGATTTTATGCAATGTTACAGCCAGCGTTTCCTTTTGATATCAATAAAACAATGTCTTTGCCTATCAAAATAGAACTGCTTATGTACTGACTATGATCCAATGTCGCATGCGGTTGATTTCAAATAACAATAGACAAAGGAAATGTGTTCAACCCTTAGAATGAATGATTGGTAATTTTCTAAAAATAGATTGTCGTGTCGTCTGCTTTCCAAAACTTTAAATATCTGCTTAACTTGTTATGAGGAAAGCTACTCAGAGTAGCAAACAGGTGAGATCAAAGGCCAGTCGCCAATTTACTTGGCGGCTGGTCTGGATCCAACCTATTTGCATAAGCATTACGTCGGTTCCAGCACTATATAAGGGTTAAGTTATCGCTTTTGCTATTGTAACAAAATAACCAGACGACAGAACCCTTCGATTCAACGTGGATGAATCGAACCCATGACTCCGAGGATAAATCTCGACCATGGACAACGGAAAATTACACAAGTGAACTGCCTTTGCACTTTTTGCGAATAATGTTACATACAAAATACCAGACAGAACAAGTTTCCAAAGACAGGTTCGGACGGACTATACTTTCCAATAATTTACACAGAGTTTTAAAAGGGAAGATTTTCCGAAAACACATACCTCCGTTAATACAAACTTAAAGCGTTGTGTAATGCTTGCCATTTCGCTAAGAGTATTACAAATTTTCACCATTTTGTCTAGACTTTCGACGTATGACCGCTGTTGTGTGTCGATACAAACAAAGACCTAATAAACATTTTAGGTCTTTCTGTTGAAATAGATAAGTGACGTTGAAAGAGGATGAAAACATTTTGTTTTGTTTGATTTTTTTCTTTTGATTTGGCTTTTACATCGCGTTAACAACTGACATTTCGTGGGTTCAGTGCAAAACTATAGTAAGTGCTTCATAAACATGAAGCGCTTACTAAAGTATTGCATTGAACCCTCGAATTGTCATCAGTGTTATATTGCCTAGCTTATTTTTGATGAAGGAAGATGCCAAACTTTAATCCCCATATTGGCTTGTCAGGCTGAGTAGAATTATCGGTGGTCTTTAACCCATTACCAAACAATAACGACGTTTGGCCAGTTTGTTGCAGACGACTCATGAAAACATTGTAGGAAAAGGAGAAAATTGTTCGAACAATCAATTTCTTCTTTTCCCACAATATTTTCTGCCCTATTAGAAGATTATTTTTCTATTTCATCACATTTTGAAATGTCGTCTGTAAACTCTTTCAATTTTGGGCAGTCAAAATATGGCGTTTGGTAAAGGGTTAAGTCAACCGTAGACTACCCTTCATGGACATTTAAATACCATTCTTTGAATTTGAACTCGTTAGGATATGTGATTCTAATTTCTCTATTCTTACCACCAGTCCACCAATAATACAATGAATGTTGTAAAGAAAATAAAAGTAGTTGATTAAATAAAACTTCATCCTAGGATTATATATGAAAGGATTATTGCGTCTTAATGCGTCAGGGCCTTATAAATATAATTCTAAAGATGCATTAATCCGATATATAAGCCTATTAAGATAATGATAAATTGTTATGGTATTTAGTTAATGGATTACGATGGTGCTATTGCTCTAGACGATGATCTAATTTCCTTAACGCTTAGAATGCAGGGTAATTTTCTTTAAAAAAAGACTATTGTTTCGCCTGCTTCCCAAAATCTTAGATATCTTAATTTTGATCTTAGATCTTAGATATCTTAGATCTTAGATCTTAGATATCTTAATTTTGTTGAGGAAAGATACCGAGCGTAGCAAACAGGTTAGATCACAGACCAGCTGCCAATTGGCTTGGCGGCTGGTCTGGATTTAACCTGTTTGCATGAACATGAAGTCGGTTCCAGCAACTATAAGGGTTAAAACATAACGATTTCCTTTCTGTCGACACAAATAAACAAATTGTAATTGAAAGCCGAAACGGTTCAAAGATAACAACCATTTCTTAGTATTTACAGCTGAAACTATTTTGTTTTCAAAACTGATACAAAGTTTTTTAAACTGTAAAAAGAAGGCAATTACAATTCATTTGTGACATGAGTCATCGTCTTTAGATTTTTTAATGCTTGCTTTGCGGATCCACATTCTTTCTCATAGTTCGCTAAAAGTCGAATATTTGCAAAGTATCCTATATAAAGCCCTTTGTCCAATTGATCCTCACTTCTTGTTTGTTCGACTTGGATGTGTCCGCAATCCTTATTTCAATATACATGTATTGGTCAAGTGGTCGATGCAAACTTTAACTGCAAAAGGGAACAGAATGCTTGACAAATACCACCATGTTAACTTAATGTCTTAACATGCAATAAACTTATAACAAATATCATAGTATTAAATGCTTTTGAATTTATTTCTGTTCAGAAGAACAGTACACATGCGTTCACAAAAAAACACAAAGTCGCCTTCGATGAACGATGATGGATATTGTTGGTTTAAAAATATTGATAATAATAAATACTTTATCTAACGAGAAACCTATTTGACAATTCAAACTGACAATCTTCCACAACATCCCCAATTCCTCTTCAAATGGTCCGTGTTAAAAGCAGAAGAAGAAACTAACTATCAGATATAAATAACAACAGTTTTTTAATAGTACAGAAGATAGTATAGTTACAAATGAAACGGCTGTTTTGTCACAGTCTCAGTGGTTTATAAGTCCTTAGCAAAGGAAAACGATAAAAACATTTCAGGTTTTTTTGGCACCATTCTAATTCGATAGGATGTTGGTTTTGGTTGGGAATCTAGACCCATGGTGTGTAGTGGATTATTTTCGGTTATCCAACGTTAACTTTGACCATTTATTCTGTAATACTGCCTTCTAACACAAATTCATCTAACTCATGGTTTTAGAAATCACTGTTACTTTGGAACAATTTCTCCTTAAGTCACAGCGTTTTCTATGCAAATCGTTTACAAAATCATTCATACACGTAACTTGTCTGTTGTTGACCTGTTGAAATACATATCTTACTTCTAAAACGTTGAAAATGACAACAAACGCTCGTTTACCTTCTCAGACTCTTTTAAACAATTTACAAAGGGTAAATTGTTTTATTTTCTCTTCTTTCTTTCTTTTTTTTCAAAAATGGACCAACCTCAAAGACAGGGGTACAAATTACCGCGAGATATTTGGGAGGGTAGTTGAAAATTCGTTTAAACCTTTCTAAAAATAGTCTTTAATAACTTGTTTCTCAAATCTTACTTATCTCTGTCTGAATGAGGTCAAAAACAACTTATTACGGTTATTACCTCCCTTTATATAAAATATACATTTCAAAAACATATAATCGGTATTATCCCACCTAATAACGCTAAAAGTGGAAAAAATTGTTCCTTTATTTGTAAAAATACAACATAAATTACGCTGTATAAGGCAAAAATGACTCAAAAGTTCATAAATATATACCTGTTAAAAATAAACTTAAGTTTACTTCATATCTTATGAATCATTGCCTTTCTGTCCTTTTGTCACGTCCGTAAAATTTACGGACAACAATGTTTTCAACGAAACATGTTGTACGCACAACTCGCGTTTGACGCCATTATTTGAAGCGGTCAATTTCTTCGGAGATAGACCGGAATAAACACATCTCAATCAGCACTTGGACACAGCAAAGAGTAGCTGATCAAAACTGTACGAACTCAATCGACTGCATGTTTTTTTTTTTAAATTAACCCATCACCAAACAAGAACGACATTAACCACTGTTGCAGACGACTCAGGAAAACATTGCGGGAAAAGAAAAATTGCTCGTGACGAGCAATTTTTTCCTTTTCCCACTATGTATTCTACCTTTTCAGAAGATTTTTCCAATTTTATCACATTTTGAAATGTCGTCTGCAAACTCTTTCAATATGGGACAGTCGAAAAATTGGCGGTTGGTTAAGAGTAAGTCTGGTCCAATTTCAAAGCAAAATCTAACACAATGCACGTTCCATCCAACATCTTCCTAATGTGTTATCTTTTCCTTCGAAGTTTGTTGTCTGCTGCTGCTTCTTTCAATTTGGACCGTCACACATTCACAGAAAATAGAAACTATAGACATAATGTATAAAAGCACCCCATGTATACGCCAATTCTCCCTATGGTGGTTCTTTCTGCTTCCTTGCACAAACAGCGTGGCTGGCAATTTACCAGCCAGTTAACCCATCACCAAACGCCAGTTTTTCGACTGTCCAAAATCGAAAGAGTTTGCAGTCGACATCTCAAAATGTGATGAAATTGAAAAACAATCTTCCAATGGGACAGAAAACATTGTGGGAAAAGGAGAAATTGCTCGTTAAGAACAATTTGTTCTCTTCCCACAATCTTTTCATGAGTCGTCTGCATCAAACTGATCAAATGTCGTTATTGTTTGGTAATGGGTTAACTCGAACGATCCAAGCTGTAACTGTGTTTCTGTAGAAAGAAATACCTTCGTCTGGATCTTTCGGATTACAGGTAGTAGGAGTTAGGTACAAGCATATGCTTTTTACACTATTTACCATTCATTTATCCTGCTTTAATTACCTCCCTTGTTTAGAGTAATAGTAAAACATACCAAATTATCAATACAAAGGTTTTATAATATTTATTTTGTTAACGAAGTTTGTCATTCTTTTAATTTCCACTTGAAATATACATTCTTTCAGGTAGTTTTTACCAGTTTATATAGGATAGTAACCTAGTGGATACATCTTTAGGACTAAATATATAAAACTTTGGCTCCCCTTTGGCTGTCCTTTTGTCAAGTTCGTGAAATTCACGGACAACAATGGTTTCTAAGAAACATGTTGTGCGCAAAACTCGCGTGTGACGCTACTTTTTGGTGCGGTAAAACCTCTTCGGATGTCGACCGCAAACGACAGACAAACTTACATTTAATACGGGGATCATGTCACCAACGTTAATGGACTATGGCCGAACAAGATTGCTACGCTCCCATTCTTTTTGCGTTGTTCACCTACTTTTGCGTATGAAAGCCATATTGTGTACCTCGCATGAGTTGACCATCAATTATCCGGTTCTGGTGGTATTTTAAAACCCATGCTTATTAACGGCGTTTCGTCTAAAACTTAACAGAGAAATCGCAGTCAACATGTGTACATGTCCGAAACATTTCTTCGACTGCGATTTCTCTGCCGAGTATAGGGAATATGAATTATATTTTCAACGAAACATGTAGTAGAAGGTTTTATTTGTTACAATGTCATCCTTAGTTAAAGGGCCAGCCAGTTTGGCTAATGAGACACTTTTCAGTGATTATACCATATACCTCCCAACTTATATCACTATGTCAGACGCCAAACAGATATTAGTCGGTAACCATTAATTTAACTAGCTTGCAGCTCACGAACCGGCAATTTCAAAACAAGTCCCATGAGAATCATTTTCCGGAGAAACGCCTCCCGTGGTGCTCGAACCTTCGACCTCCACGTCCCGAGTCGGACGCCTTAACCACCTGGTCACGGTGAGGCACAACTCGCGTGTGACGCCATTATTTGAAACAGGATAAATTCTCGGAGGCAGTTCACACGGTAAAGATCTTTAACTTTGGCTTATTGTAAATATGTTCATTTTTGTATGTAACTAGTAACTTTGTAAAGTTTACGTTACTGAATAAAAGATTATCTATCTATCTATCTTAAACATTGACGTCATAGTCCTTCCGAAAAAACTACGCGTGATTATCTATCTCTGTTCCTGTTATAGTACGAAAGACCCGACGTATATGTTCCCTGAGATTCTAGTTTGAAGAAATTAGATGAAGGAATAAGATTATTGCAGATAGAAGACTAATTAAATACACCGTGACCTTTCAACTACAGATTAAAACGGGACATTTCAGTGTAGTTTCCGAACGATCACTTAGTCGATTCCGCCACCTGGTGTTAAAACAAAAACACAATGTGTTATAACATAACTTCATTTTCACATGACAAGGACCACGGCAGAAGTAGACGATACAAGGAACAAAATTGACATTAGAAATTACTCTTTGCTAATACCAAGTGCCTTTTCGGTCTGCTTTACAGTTGTATTTGTTTTTCCATTGTAGTTTTTAGCAAAATGAACAACGTTTGAGAATCATGAATGATAGCTTTTCAGAGTGATATGAAGCTTTGAATACACATGCTGCGGTATTTAAGGAGCAAGCGCATGTAAAGGGTATGTCTATAAATCCTTTGGTTTTAATGGTCCCAACTGATATCGAAATGCATGTATCTATATTACGATTTTCTATATTAGGGCTTTTAAATTACCTCCCTTTATAGAAAACAATTATTACAATAAATATGATAAGTTTATTCAAGAGATCATTGCTTCATATTTGAATATAACAATGTAACGATTTTACTAAGTAATATATGAAAAACATCTTTAATACATTTTAAAATTACTAATTTGCTTTGGTACTTCTAGCCTTTAACCGTATGTATATTTTTTCAATAAAATTTTATATAACATTACTCAACAAGCTTCATTCCTTTTGTCACGTCTGTGAAATTCACAGACAACAATGATTTCAACGAAATCCGTTGTACGCACAACTCGCGTGTGACACCATTATTTGGTACGGTCAACCTCTTCGGAGAATGACTGTGAGTAACAAACAACTAGACAATAACTAACACCATGCGTTTCGACTAATCTCAAAGCTGAGATGAATTAACTTTTTATGCGGAAGTTGTCCTCCTATTTCAATTTAAAGATTTCTCATAATGATGTATACCGGAATGGCTAAGCATCACTGCATCTAATCAGACAAACAAACCCACACAAAAACACCATTTTTCACCTAGTTTAAGAGTGATGGTTTAACATCAATTCAACTGTTTTTTCTCAGGTGTATTAAGAAATTCTTTGGATTCCCAAGTTCTAAGCTAGGACTCGTGAAGTGTCTTGCCAAAACAAATTCCCACAAACAAACAGTGCTGTCGGGGCTTACACCTGTTACTCCCGAGGGTCAAGTCCATCACCTTAGATACTGGACCATACATTTCCCAAATACAATGTTTAACATCATCACAGGGTCGATTTCCAATTTGCAACTCTGCACCTTATCCATATTCGTGATGGAATCAGTTTTGATTAACATAAGTTGAAAGAACTCGGTTTACTATCGATGTTAAGGCAATAGACACAAACTTAATTTATAATGGTCTGTGCAGCCATTCTTTCTGACTGTTTTTACGACGGCACTTCACTATTTGAAAGACATCGTGTAAGAACATTAGCCACTTGTTTGCCCACTGGCTTGCAAACAACCAATGTTAACTTTAAAGCTTTTAGCTTTTTTGATAGAAGCGATGTCATCAAATGTCACCTTAGATCATTAAATATTGATTTATGCGTGCGTTCTCCCTACTTATACTTTTATTGAACAACCTTTTCACTCTTTTGACATCTAAAGAGCCACTGTGATGAAGTCTTATTGTTCACTTGTTCATGACCATCAATTAGCTTCCATGAGTCAAAATAGTCCCCAAAGAACATAGAATGATACTGTTGCGACGGCATGCTGAGTACGCTGTTTCATTACTATACATCGTTGTTGGTAAATGACCATTATTTCTCACAACCTCCGTTTCAATGTGCTCTCTCGGAGTTGCTTTTTTTCTCACGACCTCCGTTTCACATGTCCTCTCTCATATGAGCCTTTTCTCACGACCTCCGTTTCAAATGTGCTCTCACGAAGTTGCTTTTTTCTTACGACCTCCGTTTCAAATGTACTCTCTCAAATGTGCCTTTACTCACGATCTCCGTTTCAAATGTGCTCTCTCGAAGTTGCTTTTTTCTCACGACCTCCGTTTCCAAATGCTTGACTCAACAGGGACATGGTTATCTTGGCACTCTATCAAGACGATATTCAATCGGTGAACATTTATTCCCCTTCATGAGTCATCTTTTATTAGCCAAGTATTCACTTTTTTGTACGAGGACGGTTAGATAAAGACTACATCTCTTTATCCAGATGTTAGGCTTAGACAAATTACAATTGCATTCACTGCCTCTTTTTTGGTGTATTAGACTTTGCATGTATTAGTTTAATAAGATTAAAAATAGATTTAGAGGAAAGAGTAGTTTGCTCGACATAAGCAAATTGTTCTTTCACCAAGCTGTTTTCAAATCGCGTTTGTTGTAGAGAAAAAGAGAATTGTTTAGTATCTACCATACAAAAAGGGTCATGAAGTCTCTATCAATCATGTGTAAACTCGACTTAAAGTCTAAGCCACGGAATATTTTATTAAACGATTTATTGAAATCCTCCTACCCTTCGCCTTTTACTTCATCACTCGATATTCGAACCATATCTTATCGAAGTGACAAAAACACCAAAATATTTACAAATGTCCGTTTGTAGCCCCACTCCAAAGCAACATTTCTAAATGGAAATTGCACATGATGAGCGAATATTCCTTTTATACTCTACGATAGTGTGAATATTTTCAAACGTCATCAAATGCGTTTTGATGTTACTGGTTTTTTATTGGTGGGATACTGGTTTAAGATACTTTATGTAAACTTCTAGAGATTAAGGTAGAACACCCATAACCCGCCAATTTGTTCGTTCTCAATATACATCCTTTTTGACGGAGACAATGCGGTTTTCAAGAGAATGGTTTCGACCCAACCGATGTGTACCGAGAACGACCAAAGTAATCCGATCTATGGACGAATTACAAAATTGCGGATTATCGGTATTCTACCTTAAGTCCTTCTATCAGATGTATGACTGAATCTACTCAAAGATCACGAGATTAACCGAAGCATACCTGCGTATTTTCACGCACTCGCGCCTTCTGGTCTTTATATGAGAAAACAGATATTTTTACTCTTCTGTCATGTGGAACACAAAGCATACAATTAATATATATATATATATATATATATCCTTTTTTGAAAATCGCTTTTCGCTTAAACTGACTATCCATATCTGCTTAAATTAACTAGGGCAGGATTGATAATCTAGCGTTCCGTCTTTGTGCCAATACACTTTTTTCATCCATATACATACAGTAGTCAGAAAAATTAACTGTTATATTTCGCTCATCCTCCATGAAACGAAGGCATCAAAGGAAGGTTTGAAGTCGTGAGCAGTTCCATCTTTCCCTCTACTTCCAGAATCAGGCAAAAATACAACTGTTCATCATATGGGTCCATGCCTTAAACATTATATGACGTTTTATTTCCTTTTTATCATTTGCACTGCAATGACCTTCATTAGAAATGGTTATGTGTCAATGTTTAAGAAAGGCGTAGCTGTAGAGAGAGATTTAGGGTACTTTCTATGAGTAAAACGGTTTCTCGTCATAAAGTGGGTATAACAACTCACAGATGTCATAAAACACACTTTAAATACAGAGTATGATTTACAATGTATTGGCTGTAAAAAGCTATCTACATTTCTTTCAGACTAGTGAATTTGATTATTTCCTTGTATATTCAGAGAATAACGGCGAACCAGTGAAGGGAGGGTATATTAGAGGGGATTTATCAAGGTTATTTTCACATTGCTTTCCCTGAATGTTATATATTGAGTACCCATGCGAATGGCAATAGAAACGGAATAGCAAATCCAATACCGTAATGGTTCCCTAACACTATATGAAAACAGTTGAACAAGTCTATTAATAACATAAACAGAAAACAATATTCCCCCAAGTTTATCACAATTACTTTCAATTGTTTGGATTGTTTGCAAAAAGTCAAAAGTAAACTTTCTAAAACATTCCTTTAATCGAGTATGACCGGACTCACCGGACAGTCCCCTTTGCTTTAATTCCTTAACAATTTCAAACATGATCTTGTGATTATAGCCATACATAACCTGAGCAGCCTGTTGAACAATATTACTTCATTCACACATAATGCTTTATCTTTTAATATGTAAAAATGAGTTTCTAAATGCTGAGTTATGGGTATTCTAGCTTAAAGTCAATGTAAATACATTAGAGTTATAAGTAATTATAAATGGTATTAGGGTTAAATAAGTTTAGTTTATCTTAAGTAATGGTATTACCGCATGGACCGGGCCATTCGAATGGGTATAGGCATGTTTATAAGCAATATTGGAACCTGATTATCCCGGTCGATAATATTTCTAAAAAGGAGTACAGGGCAAGACTTGGCCGTTATTCTTCCATACGTTTAATGAAGTAAATGTAACATGATTCATCCGCCTCTGAGATCACTAATCAGTAGAATTGTTAACAGGGCATTTGGGAAAACAATTAGCGGCTATGGATAAATAATGTCTTGTTACAGAACATACTTTTTATTTGACGACGGTGTGGCACATAGTCATGTTCACATACAGATATAATCTTGACTTTTGTGCTAGCGAGGAAATACATTGGGTATGGATATGTGCAGTGACCGGCGCTTTATGACTGAACTACAGCTGAAAACCGCAAGAATGACAAATCCAACTATCAACAAATGCACGCACAACGATGATTTGTCGTGTCATTTAATCGTGGGTAGTTTGCTACAGGCGAGCATTACACCCAGTTAGCCCAGTGATTGAAAATGTCAACGAACATCTTAGTGATAACAAAGTCATTGTTGCATGATAAGAAATTTCCCCAAAAAAGCAAACTCACAGTTTGTAACAATGGTTCAAAGAGAGGACTATGTCCTAAAAGCGTTGGATGATGAATCTAAATATCAAGACTAGCATTTATTTGAAACGCATCATGACCGATTATAATATATACACCTCCAAAATCACTTCATGCCTTGTTAAGAATTGACACAGGTAGGCCTATCAGATATTTCAAAAACAGAACTGAAAGCATAATGCAATAACATTAACTTGTTCAGTAGAACGTAAACCTTCGTCCAAAACGATATAACCTCAACTTCATAAAGTCATCGTCAGAAAATAGTTATCAGAAGTTTTGAGAAGAAGGGAGGAACAAAATCAATACGATTGAATTTCGCTAATAAATATCAATAAGCTCTCCGGTCAAACGGTCAGCCCTCGTATCGAACAATAACACAGACATTAATTCTGTAACGCCGTTATGCATATTTATAACGATCACGTGACCACGGTCTTATCGCAACATTCGGCCAACCTCTAAATCCGCCCTCAGGACTTGTATATGTTTGAACGTTCGACTAGAAGGAGCTTACGATAAACTAAACGTGAGTCTAGGGTTTATTATATTGTTTTTGTGTTTTTGCATCGTTCTGTCTTCAATCGATTGTATTGTATTGATCGACATCGAACACTAACATTTCTGCATTGCCTTTGTTAACAGATAAAAATATTATGATTTTAATAGACATTATAATTTTCTTATTTCTTTTTCGGTTTCTCGAGGAACATGATAATAACACATTTAGTATGCTTACGTTTAAAAATCACATTGTTTTGTCTAGCACTGAATTATATGCTGAGATTGTTCCAACCTTGCATCATTTTTATTTCCTTTCGTTTCGGAGATTAGTCGAGAATCATCTGCTATGGAGAAGCTTCATGCAGTGGGATGTGATCGATAACGTGTTATCCATAGACTTTTTATGGCATCGTTTCAATGTGTGCTGGCGTTGTTATAGCGTGCATGTTACACAGGCTCAATGCCTGGTGGAATCAAAGATGTTTCATCTATAATATAAAATATCATCTCCATTTTCAAAACACAATGAAGATGGGACTGATCGGAAACAAATAAGTTGTGAAGATGCTGAAGGCATAACCCGTTCCATCAGTTGGAATGTTGTTATTGTCTCAAATTGAACGTCACTTAGACTGTTTTGATAACAAACCGAATCTCATAATAGAAAGAAGGTAAACAATTGTTGCAAGAGTGGACATTGCTCATCACGAGCAACTTCTTATGACACAAGTGTTTGTTTATGATGTGCTAAACGGATCTAACGATGAGAAGTATATCATCGTATTATCCTGTAAGCCTGTTTATTGTATGGTTTTATCAAAAACTCTACAGATAAAAAAAAATGAAATGTTTTGGAATAGTATAAAACAAACACGCGACCATGTAGATTTCTTATGAAGGCATTTTAAATTTGTCGACATTGGAAACAACTACAAACGACTACCTAAAAGGATTATGCATAATGTAATCTTTGTGATATTCAATAGAAGCAATTGCTTGAAATGAACATTTTTATGTAGTTAAGATTTCCTAAACCACCACCTAAATGACAGGGAAACTAGCAAGACAGATTATCTATAAGTTAATCCATTTGAAATCGAATTCCAGTAATCCCCCCTTAATTACATAATAATGACACAATAACATAACATTCATTTGGCGTTATATACGTTATACGTTATATACCTTTCAGTTCTGCTATCGTGAATATGTGAATAGATTGAAAAGCATTTTGGCAAAAAGAGAAATTGCTTGTTACAAGCAATTTCTCCTTTTGCCACAATGCTTTTTGAAAGTCGTATGCTGAAAGACTTAGGTTAGGTTATAATGTGTTAACGTCATGTCCACACATGTTTGAGTTGTGAAACGGCTTTCTTGGGATTCGCCAGTACTAGAGCCCTAGTCGAGATTTCTGGTCTCGAAGGTTTTTGCTATATTGACTGACGCCTTCGAAGCGAAGCACAACACATGTCCAAATGTTGAAAAAAGCTTCGTTCACGGTTCATTATTGAGACTACTAGACCCCTAGCCTAGAACTGGTGAATCCAAAGCAATATGTTATATAACTGAAAGTCAGAGTCAGAGTCAGAAAGTCAGAAAGAATTGTTTAATTACATAACCGATCGTCTCATCTCAGAAAATACGATCGTACGTATTGTAAAGGCATGTAAGGAATCTGGTTTTACTCGATTCCTCTGAACGACCAGCACACATAATTATGGTGTCTAGTAATAAAACCAATATGCGTAGACCTATAACCCCGACTGTATAATAACAAGAAACAACACACAGAACACCACTACCACCATAGCGAACAGAAAACTTAGTGCGCGACCAATGTAATTCGTTGGCATTCGCGAATGACTTACTGCAGTCTTGCACTCAATCTTCGTAAATCTATTTTTTAGAAATGATCGCTTTATTTCCCTTCAGTCATTAGCCTTTGCATTCATGTTATCAAGCTTATATATCTAAGCTAAATAGTTTTGTGTGGTTATCTTATTTAGGTTTAACACCGGGGTTTTTTTTCAAGAACATATTTATGTGGCGGCTACCTCTCACCTACTAATTTTCCCAAGTAAATCACACACGCTAAACAGAAAAGAAATCATTGATCTTAGATAGCAGATATTTGCATTTAAACAGCTCGAAAAAATGAAGATTTTGATGTTTAAACACGCAAACAAAACTTAGAAAAGCGACCGATATTCGTTCTAAGTAAATGTTTATTTGAGTCAAACAAGGTGCGGTCCAGGGTACCGTTTTACCAAACAGTTAACGCTAAAAATGTGCGTAAGTTCAAAACAACATTCCCTCTTATTTCAATATTAGGCTAAGCAATATTGCAACATAACACATAATTGGAATCGTCTCTCCGAGACGCTTCCAATGATGTGTTACATTCCAAGACTGCTCTTTCATTTAAGCCTCTATCTTTGTTTATCAGTTATGACTTACGCAAACATTTTCCTTAAATTGTTTCGTAAAACATTAGCCTGGTTTACAAGCAAATGCCTGGGGACACACATTAATGGACTGATCGCCGAGTCATTTCACGGCCCTTGTTTAAAACGAAGTGCAAAACCAGCCGCCAAAAGTATATTCAAGGAACATGTACATATGCGTGATTTTTCTGTGAACTAGTTTGTTGTCGTCTGTTTTTGCTTCCAATTTCGATCAGTCACACAGTCCAGTAAGGGGGCGGGGTCTAAACGCGTTATTAATGTTTTTGTCAAACTTTTAGATTCAATTCGGAAGCGAATAACCTCTTAGTCATCGTTTCAACTTGCTCTCGTCTGTTGCTGTTTACCATTTTCGAGTGGCTAGTCTTGTTTGTTGGCAACGTTATCTGCCTCTTTTCGAGTGTTAATATTTTATCGATGCCCTCGCGGTATTATTTATAAACCCCATCTAAAACGCATTAAGCTGTAATAGACGCTTGACAAAACTGTAACGATTCGAAAAATGAGAGGACATGATTCGCGTAACTAGGGGCAAAAAGGCACGAAACTTCTTGTTTCAAATCTAGACCAATGGTGACTGGACCCATCCCGTTCTGTTTAGATAAGTTGAAACTTGTGTTCAAACTTGTGTAATTTATACTATTAGATTTAAAAAGCTTGGGATGAAGTATTCGATATCAATGTAAACAACATATACTAGAAAAAGTGCGTTTCTTTATCTGTATTTTAAAATTGTTTGTTGCAATATAGTGTATTTTTTGGCGAGCAAAAAAAATGGGGGACGTAAAAATAATGAAATGAATAGAAATGAAGTATAAAGAAGAAACCTCTGTTTAGGGACCAAGGATTGGAAGAGCTGATCCGGAACTAATATAAAAATATATTTGGAATGTCTTTATTAACAATATTCAACATTTCGAAATGATCGATTGGTATAAAGCTGTTATCCTCCCATCTCTTCTCTTAGTATTGATTCAACCGTGTCCAGAAATACCCATACCAGGACACCCCTCATTAACATAAGATGGCGGTATACTTAACCCATTACCAAACAAGAACGACATCTAACCAGTTTGTGGAATATTACTCCAGAAAATAAGGTGGAAAAAGGAGTTATTGCTCTTAAAGATCAATTTCTCCTTTTTCCACTATGTATTCTACCCTATCACAAGCTTATTTTTCAATTTCATTACATTTTGAGATGTCGTCTGCAAACTCTTTGAATTTGGGACAGTCGAAAATTTGGTGTTTGGTAAAGGGTTAAAGATGTAAATCAAATTTGGTAAGCGTAAACAGGTCCGTATGAAGAAGGAGTGTACATGATGGCAACGTCACATCCATAACTCTTTCAAAATATTAAGAAAAAACACAGATTCTATGTATTAAAAAATATTGATATTTTGAGTCAAATGCTCCGTAGATGTATGTTATGTTTTTACTTGTTCTGAACGCGTCAAAACCATATTTACGTACATATTAGAGGGGGGTGTACATTTCCCCTATCCACCAGTAAGAATATGCCTTCAGCACACTTTGCTTTCTACTCACCTGGTAAGAACGAAAGAAGAGTGCAAGCCAAACTAAAATGGTCGAAACATATGGTGAGAGTCTTGGGCTAGGAAACCCAGTCACCGTTCAGAAACGGGTATGTAGGGCCTACCTGAATGTGACATACTGATATTATTATTATGATCATATTGCTTTGCAAACGTCTTGCAAAGTCCATGTATCGATGTTTATGGCCGTTTTACAAAGTTATTTAAATCCCAGACTACTCCAAAACAAGACCGTTTGAAAAGCTCAGGTCTTGTCATGCAAACGGGTATCAAACTTGATTATACAACGTATCATGTTGACAGAAATATACATTAAAGTATTGAATAACGTATCGAATGATGTTATGCAGTACTTTAGTTCAATTACCTTTTATCGGTTCAAATCCAATACGTATGCATTTTGCAGCAATCTCTCAAAAACACGGATTCTTTTCTTCCCCACGACGTCCCCTTAATTCTATCCGACCAAACTCTATAGTGTGGCACTTAAGTACTTTTTTACAATAATGACCCCTTTATAAGTACGTGTATCACTAATAGTGGTGTGCGAAGTTTGGGGTTTACTGCCGTTTTTAACAATTTATGAGTATTAACGCGGAAACATTCCTATGCCCCATGTATTTCACTTTGCCTTGAAAAGGTTTTTGATTTAAAGGGTGCCCTATTTAGACCAGCAATGATCATACAGACATTCACGTATAATAGCAACAACCATCCTTTGTCCCGTTTTATTATTACTGAGTATATCTTCGAGGTGCAACGCATGTTCTCTAACGCATTTCAATGAAGAAAGGCGATTGTTGAACTCATATCGCCAATACGAGAGCTTAATCAAGACGTAACGGGTGTTAGCCACATGGTAATAGTTAAAATCTTCCATTTGCCGATTGACATGTACACAAATAAAGTTTTCAGTTTGGGCTTAACAAACACTTATGGATCAAAGTTTATGGAGTTGGATTTATAAAGCGTTTACCAACTGTTACCCGTCGATCGATTGGGTAAACTAAACAGTTAATCCCACACACTTTATGAGCTCTTTATGATCGAATAAAAGGATCAACCCATCGTTCCATACGGAGGTTTAAGATAGGTCGAAATCGTATGTGAATAAAGAGATTTAGAAGCTTATGCAGGATTTGACAACAGTTATTTTCTATCCAAACTGTTATTTTATTGCACGGGTAGACAACAATGTTTTCTTACAACATCGACACCAAAAAGGATCAAGATATATCAAACGTATAAATGGTTCCAGTTGTCTTAATAATTGTGTTGACCATAAAAGGTAAACGAAGAATCTTCCTTCATTCACCAGGGGCCCGTTTTACTAAACAAGTTACGGAAAATGTTTGCGTAAGTCATAATTGATAAACATGGATAGTATCTTCAATGAAAGTACAATGTTGCAATGTGGCACTTCATTGGAAGCGTCTCGGAGAGACGATTCCAATGATGTGTCACTTTGCAATATTGCTTTGTCCAATATTGAAATAAGAGGAATTGTTGTTTTAGACTTACGCAAATCTTAAGCGCAAACTGTTTAGTAAAACGGTACCCAGTTCAATTGACGTCATAATTCCTTTCAATATAGAGATTCATAGAAACGTGTGTTGTCCGATTAGAAGTCGGGGGAAGGGTTTGTGTAATGTCTTATTTATGCGCAGATACATTTGTTTAACAATTTAAATGCAAAAATACAAATCAACACGCTATTATTGGCGGATGTGTAAATTATCCGATTCATTATCATGCATGATCATAAGTCATTGAAATAATGCTATGCTACAAAAAGGAGAAAAGGCTTATACGAACAACTTTACACTGTTGTTTTTTGAAAATATATTCAAACTTGTTTTGCCGCAGACATGTTGAATTCAGGTGTTGTATAGTATAGTACCTTGTGAATTTATATATTTAGATTTTAATCGTCCGGACCAGCTTTTAGATAATCGTATACATCAATGTTATGGTAACCATTTCCTAATGTAGACTGCATTTCCCTTTCTCAATTTCAAATTCATCTACTTCTCTTTTACGTGGAAACCGGGCGTGTTTCGTTTTATATAGTGTGCAGTATACGTGTATACACGTTTTGCCATTAATACACTTTATATATATAGATATATTTTCTTATATATTGAAACAAATACACTTGAAAATAGATTTTACCATATCTGAAATATATAGGGGAATAAGGACATCCAATAAATTGTTATATTACTTTCCCAAGTTGTGTTGATTTGTATTATAAGTCAAATAGTACAATTAATACGGAATATTTTATTCTGCACTCAGCTATGTTGACAAAAGGGATTAATTTAAAACCAATATAAGACAGACCGGTCTGGAGCAGTCCATTTCATAACTGAATTAGATTCAACTTGAACTTTACATCATTAGGCAGTTTTTTTTTCAGGTCTTTTTGCAGGACTCTTGTATCAAAACAGTATAGCAGTTTAAATCTGTCAGAACTACAAACATGAAATAAAGAAAAGAAGGAGGAAGGCCGTAACTATTTGGAAACTTCTTTACGTTATATATACTGTATGGAGACATAGGTTAAAAACAAGTTTCTATCTTAATCATTTGCAAGGTTATTTCTTTGAAATCTAGGCCACTTGTACTTTTGTCTGTGAAGTATTTTCGAATAAAGGTGAAATATTTCATGCTTATGTGAAAAGACTACCATACAACAATTTGATTTAACCCTTTACTGAACGCCAAATTTTCGACTGTCCAAAGTTGAAAGAGTTTGCAGACGGCATTGCAAAATGTGATGAAATTGGAAAATAATCTTCTGATAGGGCAGAAAACATCGTGGGGAAAGGAAAAATTGCTCATTACGAGCAATTTTATCCTTTTCCCACAATGTTTTCCAGAGTCGTCTACAACGAAGTGGTTAAATGTCGTTATTGTTTGTTAAAGGTTTAAAAAAAACCATTTTCTCTTCAATGCGTTGGCTGTCATCCAGATTTCGAGTATCAACGTAAACAGGATATAACCTCGGATGACGAATATCTTATCTGCCCAGACTTGTGTCTAAACTGTCAAAATAGAATCAAAATCGATGTAAACACTCCAACGTTTCCCCTCTACATACATTTTTGTTTGAGTTTTGAATGGAAAAATACCGGCGAAAATGAATGTAGATGAATTGTATTAACCGACTTATTTCAAGGTTTTAAAGCTGTTCTGCAGTCAAAACTCTTTTAGGAAAAAGAAATAGTTATTTTAACAATATTCTCAGTTGTCAAAATATGGTTTACAGTATGCCTGAAAAGTACACTTAAATGATCTAAGGATCAACTGATGAGTGGATCATCTTTTCATAGTTTTCTTTTCCTCATCAAAAGTCGTCCTCCGCAAAATAGACGAGGTTAGCAGATATTTGTGAAACATCTACAAAACATCTTGGTAAAAGAAATATGACATGTAAGACATGAATAATTGAAAAGTGTGTCATACGAGCAAAATAATCCCTCTGTTACAATATTTTATAATGTCGTCGGTCGGAAATTCGTTTTTTAAAATGAGCAAGAAGGGTCAGGAGATGCGTGTGTGTTCATGAACTTTTTCCAAAATCGATACTCAATCGTTATCAGTCAAGCGCATAGAATGCGAAACAAGCATCTATCATAGGTTGATACGTATCTACCCACGCCTCACTCTGGCCTCATGGGGGAAAACGTGTGTGGGTCGATCGATTGTAGATGAATAAAGCGACTTGATGAATTACTGATCCTTTACTATTTGCATACACTTCATGAACCTTAATTGAAAAATCAGTTACAGTTTATAGCAATGCTGATTACAAGTTCTACTTATCTGTTGAGTAGATGTATATAGCCAAACTGTTCAACATGATAGGGGAGCCATTACCTTTTGTAAACAGGGGTCCAAATTTGTACGACTAAAAGTACCTATTATATCAACCCGATTGTGTGTGTTCATTAGATTCTTCTCGGCGAGACGATTTTTATGATCACCCACAATATAGGATTAAGAAAAGAAATGCCAAATGATTGCAAGAGGAATACTTCTCTGATAAATTCGTCTGAGAAATTTAGATTCTCATGAGAGATAATTAAGTATTGGATCTTCCTCCATCATCATTAAGAGTCGGGCTTCGCTACATAACTGAAATAATGTTGAAGCGATTTAAACCCGCAAAGATATGTTTTCAGACAATATTATGGCATAAAGCGGCCACACCAAGCCACGGCTCATAAAACCTTAAGGAACATCTTCCCTATTTACTACCATTCATGGTACTACTATTTCTGCCATGGCCTTGCTACGGCCTTCAATACTTACAAGCCACAGAATTCCTCATGAATGAATGGCTAATATAGGCTTTTGAAGACATATTAGCTGTTTAGAACGAATGGGAATAAGTTTCTCATGATATCATATGCACAGCAGGCACCCTTAATAACCGTTGGAAAATAAAGGTTCAATTTCAATCACTTTTAAGACTTATACCCCTTACATTCGTTATCTTTGATTCTTATTAACTAGTGCTTATGCTTGTAATATGTAATAATGACGTTAATGCTTACCAAGGTCAATTTTTATACAACGGAGTAGCTTCCACGTAAACAACAATGCTTACATGAATGGCACGATTGGCACGTAACTAATACACATTTATTCTATTGTTTCATATATACACGTAGTTATATATAGTTATAGTTATAGTTTTACGAGGAAAGAGTAGTTACATGTCATTATCCTACTGGATCATTATTTACGGTGGACGATGATACGCATACTCGACGCCAATTCACCCTATATGACCCTCCATGTACTTTCTTACATATGTATATCATCATTTATATAAGTTTTTATATTCCTATTATCTAGATAATCTAAAGATGGCTGAAGGCAAAGTAAGTGAGGCTGATCTGATCGCCAAATTCCAGGAGTTTTGTACCCTCGCTGGTTCCAAGGATAAAAACCAGATGACGCCGAAAGCGAACGGAAAGATGGCCACGGACTGTTTCGAGAAGGCTGGGTTCAAGAAATACGACATTAAGACTATATGTGATGCTAGTGTCTTCCCCGTCTGCAAGGACAAAGGAAAACCGTGAGTTTATACAACATAATTTACGCACGATTATCATCAGGCGGGAACCACGTGACCAATTTTTATGATCTTATGTCCGATCAAAACGGTTTTGTTTGTGCTTTCTTAAACTACTTTTGCTAATTATAGCCACATGTACACAATGTGGCTATCATTGGCAAAAGTAATTTAAAGGCAAAGTAACCTAAGCGCAGCCATCTTGTTTGGACATAAGTTCGTTAACATTGGCGCCGTTATTCTCCTGCCTGATAATAGGAGAAAAAGAAACTAAAGGTACTACATAAAATGGAGAATTTATGGCCTGCTTACAAAATGCTATCGCACTATACGATTGTGCTTGTCCAAATGTTAAAATGCTTTTCAAGTAACGAGTTCTCCCGGAGTGTTCCGTGTTACCAAATGCCTATTGGTGTTGACATGGGTTCAAGTGTCCGTATTTCAATCCATTCCAGCGCTGCTGGATTCGTTTGGTGATCCTTGGGCAAGAGATATCGGACCCCTATACTACCGGTAAATCTGGGAAAAACCACCAATTACTGTTGACGTTGCGTTAAATCATCCCCACCCCCCAAAAAAGAAGAAAACTATCAGTTTCTCCCTGATTACAGATATAGAATTAATCATCATTTTTGTCTTTTGATCAAAACGTTATCGAATGCCCCTGCTACTATGTACCTTTTTGCTTTTTTTGCAAGAAGCATGTTCTGCTCGATTCACAATGCACAAAGCGAATATCGTTCGAGCTCCTACCACATAACATCTTTATATTCCCAGAAACATGACAGTCGACAAGACCAGCGTACACAAGTACCTCCACAAGGCAGCCCATGAGGTGGCCAAGAGGAAGACCAAGAACACCAAAATAGCGGATGACGACGATGAAGTGAAGAAGATCGAAGCCGAATTGGAACAATGTGTCGTGTCGGGTGGACCTAACGTTAAAGTTGTGGTAAGTTTAGCCAAACATAGATTTCGGACGGCCATGATGGAGTAATTAGTATCCAATGTTTCAAATCGTTTCCACATAAAAGGTTATTTTGTACACGAACTTTGTATTGTTAATTCAGAAAGTGCCAGTTTATAAATGAATTTATAAAATGGCAAGAATGATAAAGTTGAAATACCAACGTCTTCCATGGGTCGATAAAATTCGCAACAAAAATCATCCAAATACAGGAGACACGGTCACTCAGTTTGACAGTGATGGTTTCATGTAAAATGACGATTGACACAAGTCTTAAACGTTTAAAACCTATTACTAAACAGTGTAATGGGACAGCCGCCAAATGACCTTGTATTTGCTGCATTAAGTTGTCACGTCAGCTTCATAGCCGTTTCGACACAAAATGAAAATTAAAAGAAAATCGCATAAAATATCCATGGCATTACATTTTGGTTTTGCTTAGTCGGTTGCAAGTCCAACTTGTAATGCAGGGGAACTGCTTCCGTGAACCATTACGACATCGTTTCTTTCCGATTCCTCTTATATCAACTCGGGTTCACGTAGGAAAGCCGCCTGCAGTGTTGAGGGGGTATTGTTCGGGAGAGGTAGAGAAGAATATTGAGCATTGACAGCTATATATTTCTAATACTGCTGAAATGGCGTTTAACCCCATCAAAACCCCAACATCTTTGAATTTATTGGTTAAAATTCGACAGTATCGATGCATCTGATATGCCAATGTTTCATTCTCTGCCATTTTAATTCCAGAAACAATCCGCCACCGGTAACGTTGGTGGTATGACCGACACGTCGAAGTATACAGGCGCCCACAAAGAGAGATTTGACGAGTCCGGAAAGGGTAAAGGTATTGACGGACGAGCGGATATGGCTAACAACACAGGATACGTCGGCAATTACAAGGGCGAGGGAACGTTCAAGAAATAGACATTTTTAGTAGTAGATCTCTACAGCAATGTGGGTGGTTTTAAGGGGGACTTATAGTATTTATATTTATATCTTTAGTATACGTACATGTTTGTTTCTTTTTTTATTTTAGTCTATCAGCATTGTGATATGTTGTTTTAAAATGCTTTAGAAATAGTCTTGAACTATTGTATCACGCATTTCGAGTGTATAAATAATGTAGAACTCTTTCTTCGTATTTCGAACAGATCAAAAAGCGAATAGATCCATTGGTAACTTTTTCTTGTGCCATCTTATACTCTCTATTCTTATTGTTTAAGAAGGTACCACTGTCTTAACGTCGAGGCGACTAACATGTGTGCGTAACTGAACTTGCATAGGAGGCAATCTAAAATGCCATGAGAGAAAAATATACTTTCATCATCAGTAATGTTATAAAAACTAAATAATAAACATCGTAACGAATTGTGATATTTTACGATGGTGGGCCTTTCCTGCAATGAAATAAATACGTTGCAATAACCTGTGATAACAAATTAATCCTTCATTCCTCTTTGAGTGTGTTTGTTTTAATTCTTCGAATCCGAGCCAAAGTTCCAAAGAGTTATTTCCCTCCTATTTCAATAAAGGAGACAATGACTTTCTGCAACTGAAGTAAAGTTATTTATGTATGATGCTTTATTTGTTTATTTCTTTTTCAACTGTTATATTTCTACCTTTGAGGACGGCTGAATAGATTTTCGTTTTTATAAAGATTTACGATTTTTTTTTTAAATTCTTAATAAACAAACAATATATACACTTTCCCTCTTTTTCTTATGTGTACTCAAACAATGTCAGTCGACAAGGATGTATCGCGAAAATAATTGTTCTATAAAGTTGGGATCCTACCACTGCAGTGGTGTGCTAACTATTCCAGTACCATGGTTTCCTGTTTTAACAGTCCTGTTGAAATCAACAGGGATAGCTAACTAGTTCATGGTAGAGATGAACATACTTCGAGATATTTCATGAGTATTTTCTTTCGAATGCTTCCGAATTCCGAATAACATTTCGTTTTTTGTTTTGTGTCGCACCACTCATCGACTTTATACCTAGATTCAACTAATACTGTTAAATATGACAAAAGACAAGCAAAATGCTGTTATGAGTCATCGAAATGGAAAGCTACAGCACCAATATTACTTTTGGTCTTCAACCGTCAATTTATCGCCTCTTATCAAAAATTGAACCAGCAAACAAAAGCTCACGTTGAAATAGAATTCAAATATACTTCACTTTAAAATAAAATTACGGTTAGACGAATGACAAATGTCGTTTGTAGCAGATTGATTGGTTTGGTCCGGAATTCGTTTGCTTAGGGTTTGACTATATTGAATTCAATTACGCTTTACCACATAGGGCTTTGAAGGATTTTTGGGCAAAACATTTACCATTGCCCCACGTAGGTCATCAGGAGTTGGATGAGAAACGCTTTCCATGTAATTTTTCATAGCTTGGGCGAGATAACCATGACACCCGAAAATATCCATACGACGACACTATACACATATACTAAAGCGTTACGTTCTGGTCGTTGTGAATGGGGTAGCGTTTTACGAAACAATCTCTGCATTCGTCAAAACGGATGTGCATGAATATCAACTTTATGAAAATCATCTTTAATAAAGGTACACCATTGTCAAGTAAAATGGCAATGGAAACGTCTCAGAGAGAGACGTTTCAAATGAAAAATCACCATGTTATATTGCTTTTCGCCATATCGAAATAAAACTGGATGTTGCTCTTGAATTTACGCAATGTCATAAAGTAAACTGTTCAGTAAAACGAGCTGTTTTCTTAAAATTTCCGCGGTGAAACATCAACCTTTAAAATGCTGGGTAATTTTATAAAAAAAAAAGATATTTGTGTGTCGTCTGCTTTCCAAAACCTGAAACATATTCTTAATTTAGATTAGGAAAGATACTCAGAGTAGCGAACATGTTAGATCACAGGCCAGCCACCAATTCATTTGGCGGTTGGCCTGGATCTAACATGTTTGCATAAGTATGGAGTCGGTTCCAGCACTATAAAGGTTAAAGGTGCTTGTTAAACAAAAGAGAAAATTTGGCGTAAAGTACGAATACAAGTTGCTATTAAAAGTATGAATAATACTGGAAGCGTCAAGTTTGTATAGTTTAGATATGGCATATAGGCATGTGACCAATAACCCAATATACAGTGTAAGTTTATGACATGGAACAATAATTTCTTTGAGAGCACTATGCTTATCGGCGTTAACACTTCGTACAAGTTTTAACGAATTGGTTAAACAACGGTTCGTTATATCATTGCGACAAAGGAACAATTGTGATCTTGACGAGCAGCATTATAGCTACACTTGAACTGACACTTAATCCCAAGGAAGTGTATTTTAATCATACATTGATATCAGCCTTTAGGTTCAAAAGTCTTGTAAAAAGATTAAGGGCTTGTCATAGAACAATTTCACGTTTAACCCTCAGAATGCTGGGTAATTTCTAAAATAGATATTTGTATCGTCTGCTTTCCAAAACCTTAAATATCTTTTTTATTTTGATGAGGAAAGATACTCATTGTAGCGAAGAGACTAGATCACAGGCCAGTCGCCAATTTACTTGGATCTAACCTATTTGCATACTGGGCATAAAGTCGGTTCAAGCACTATAAGGGTTAATACCAACAATGCGTCCCGAGTAGTGTAGATATAAGATCAACTCGTTATTGTAGAGCTTGAGTCTCTCTAATCAAAAGTAATAGATTATTAATAGGTTTGGATATCCATCACTCTGAAATTGTGGAATTAATTTTTAATGCTGGACAAAGCATTCAATGAGGAATGTCAATGAACGTTTTTTTCCAAACATGGATTCTAGTCATCAGGACATCAGCAAGTGTTGTGTCTCTGAATTATTGATAGTGCTCGAGTGATATCTTTCTGTTCGACTGCTTCGAGTTTAACCCTTCGCTACAATAATCTTATATGCTGAGGTTATTACAAATACAGTTAACATCTATAAAACCACTTACCCTACTAGAGGTTTCTGCGTGAACTGTTACATGTATTAAGGGGATTGTTCTTTAAGATGTGTTGTTCAATGCAGGATTTAATGCATTCAGATTGTTGACAGATCGGCCGTTGTTCAGGTTTGGCCACTCTCTCACATTTGACTGTTTATCCGTAGTTGTACCAGCTTTCTGCATAGTTTGCCTGCCTCGCATATGCACGCTTACTCATCTCGATATCTTCAGTCATTGTAGGTTTTAAAAGTGCTTACAATATAATAAACCATAACATCGTGGATTATTTCATGTCGCAAAACCATGGGAGTATCCGACTTTATGAATATCAAGCATCCCATCATTCAATAAATTACACATGGCAGTGTCCGAGAGTAACCCGAATTTAAAAGTAATCGCTTAATACATAATTTTACTGTACACTTACTTTCCCATACTCCATCACGATGACCGAATATGGTTCTAGCGCAGACCGGGAGCTAGTCCGTCAGTTCGAGCTGGTGTGCAAGCTAAGCGAGACCGAGGATCGAACCCTGATGAACCCGAAGGCGAGCCACAACATTGTTCGGGTGTTCTGGTACTCGGACCCCGAACTCAAGCAGTTCTCCCTGAAGAAATGCGAACAGGCGGTGTTCATGAAGCTGATGAACAGGAAGAAACTGTGAGTAACCTGGCGAAATCAATGTCTTTTTTCTCAATTGTTTGTTTTGAATCTTACGCATTTTCAACAATAGTTCACTTAATTTCGCGTAGTTTCTAATGGCAGCTAAAGAACATTGACTTTGGTTTTAGTTATTGTTATTAATCCAGCGCAGAGTATGGCCGAGTTTAAAAACTGCAAACAGTTGTTACAGGTTTAATGCAACGGTAGGTAGATATTCCAATCATCCTTATATCAGGTATGGCATCGTTCGATTGAAACATTGATATCGCACGAGAGCGCAACATACCTATACTTTTGTTTGAAAAGAAATATTTATGTTGTAGAAGACGAGCTTTTTTCTCTTCTTATTTGTCCTATGTATGATAGCTACACAACTTGTATTTTGAGAAAAATGGAAACAGTCGCATCCAAACGCCTTTTTATTTAATGAGATAATGGTTTCTTGCAGTCGCATGCAAATGAACTCTCTTGTAAAATATCTATTGAAAGTTTCTTAAACCAGAGAGTAATTTCTTGATAAAAAAAAAAAATAACATGATCCAAAGACATTTCTTTTCTTCATTATCAGACACGAAAAAAATAAAATAAACCGCTATGTTGGTACTAATGAATGTATACATATATTGAATATAAAATGTGCCTTATGGGCCGGCGGCCTACATTCCGAAATAAGTTTGTGTCATTGCCATTGTAATCAAATAAAATAAAATCATGGAGCGTCATGAGTAGCGTTTTGATAACTATCTCATGCTATGAACATGCGTAAGTTAAAACATCTCCCCAGCTTAATTCAATGATGAAAAAAGCAATTTTGCAGAAGTCACACATCCTTGGAAGCATCTCTCCGAGACGCCTCCAATGACGTGTCACTTTATGATATTGTACATTTGATCAAGACCTTATGGATGCATTCAAATTTGAATTACGCAAGAACTATTTTCATGTCAGTTGTGGATATCGACTCGACATCCGCCTATTCAACAGAGGGACACATGACGTCTATGCCAAGGCTCCTGTCGTTGTTCTTTATTGTTTAAAGCAGGCGAAAGTATATCAAACTACTATAAACTGGACACAGACAGGCTATGAGACTGATTCGTAAAACCGATATATGATAAGTGAAACAACATAAGAAATAAAACAACATAAGAAACATTGTTAAATCTTTAATTAAATAATAAATATATATCCATGCATCTCACAACTAGAATATAGTATATTGGTCAAGGAATGGGCCTAAAAATTTGACAACATCAACAATATGTATACAATATATATAACAAGCAATGTTTTAAACAACCCATTTCAGACAAATCATTGTTGATGGCCCACACGTGGAGGCCTACTTGTTTGAAATGGCTCACGAAATCACCAAGTTAAAGAGGGAGGACCCCAAGTTACCGCTAACCCATCCGTACGTAACCATCACAAAGAAACAGTTGGAGACATCGGTTCGAAACACCAAGCTTCACGCTACGGGCAAGGTATTAGTTTAAACTTATTTATTTAACATCGATTGTGAAACAAGTTCTTACAACTTTGACTTATCATTCTGCTTCCTGGATGTACAACCAGTACTCCCGCAAAATGTGAATAAATGAAAGGTCGTCATAAGAATCTCTCGAGGTAATGATAACCGTATCGAGGGTTCATTGAAGAATCTCTCGAGGTAATGATAACCATATCTAGGGTTCATTGAAGAATCTCTCGAGGTAATGATAACCGTATCGAGGTTTCATTGAAGAATCTCTCGAGGTAAGGATAACCATATCTAGGGTTCATTGAAGAATCTCTCGAGGTAATGATAACCATATCGAGGTTTTAGTGCAGTAGTTTTGTAAGTGTTTCATGATTATGAAGCACTTGCGACATTCTTGCATTGAACACTCGATATGCTTTTAGGACATATTCTTCATAAATAGAAAGTTTTTCTCAATTATTACAAAACGGCTTCCTTTTACGTATCATAGCATGGATGTAATTATTGTTAGGAGGATAAGTTACATTCCAGGAGCAGAGATTAATTCTTTTTATTTCTCTTCACGTTTTTCATATGGTTCTCGTTTATGTAATGTTATAATATATTAAAGTTAAATTACATTTATATAATGTTTTTATGGCCAAGGTCAAAATCATTTGCCGGCACTTGCCAATAAAGTATTGAAATTGAATTATTGGAAGAATATATTAAAAACAAAACACAATTTCGAAAGTGAATCATTGAGATGGCCAAATCATAGTTGGTAGAAACCCTTTTGCCAAATCATAATTATTCAATTGGATGATTGAATGTACATGTTTCTTTTGTAAAGTTCAATGGCAATAGAATATATTGGAAGTAAAGAAAACATCCCTATAATAGACATTCCCGCGTTTTCAGGTCGAGAAATTCGATGCAGACGGAATGAAGGTCGGTGAAATAGATCACGTGTTCAAGCCGCCTGATGACGTCACTGACGCCAAAGTCCTCGAGGAGCAGAAGGTCAAGTACGAATTTAAGAAGCCCCAGATGCCGAAACAGATGAGGAAGGTGTACGATATTCGCCAAGGCATGCCGATTGTTATTGCAAAACGGGACTACGGCCATCACACGACTAATAAGTGAATATGGCGTCATCTCATTTAGATCTGCAGACCGACTTGTTTGTGTAATAAGGCAGACGATATCTTTGATGACGTCGTGTACACATTTGTTCCTTTACTAAGGTTATATTTGTGGTAAAAAGTTAAAATGCCGTTCTTGCAACAGACCGATTTGTTTTTCGTTAAAAGAGACCACCTATTGATATTCTCGAAAATGGTTTTACGCCTGTCTTTCTCCATTTGCAATAACATATGCCATCCCTGGGTTAGCGAATGTTAAGAATGACCTTGAATGATTCAAGCCAAATTGCATCTGAGACCGCTTATTATTACCCACAATTCATTATCCTACCGAGTGAAATTAAAGCCACCAGAGGCGAAAAGTTCATTTTTGAAAGACAAAGCCCTGGTAATGATATTATGGGCATACACGAAACATAGCACACGATCATCGGAGCTTTTTCTGTTTTTTAGCAATTGTTTTAGTCGCATTCATAATTATTCGACTGGTACAAACGGGCCATAACTGTAGATGAAACGCAAACAATAAGAATATCGAAGCGTGTGATATTGTCAAAAAACGCTTAAGAGTAGATGTTCGTGAAGTAAGAAGCCAGTTATGCAATTCAATCGCTAACAGTAAACTGCGCTCTAACTTCACGGACATGAGGCGTACACGAGAATCTAGTGTTTTCTTTTGTTTTATATATAGGGGTTATACATCACATCAACATTATTTCAGTTATGTAGCGATACCCGACTATTAATGATGGAGGAAGACACCATACTCAACTGCCCATAAGGGCTGGCCAAGGCGGGTAGAACCATCGACATTCCGTAAGTCAGTCGGGAGACTGCCTCTCATGAAAATCCATTTCCCTCTCAGGATTTGAACCCACGCGGAGAGGGGCCATGTGGTTTCAAGTTCTGTACTCTTACCACTAGGCCACGAAGGACCCGGATTTCTTTTGTGTAACAATGTTTCCGTCTATCTCTTAAGCAACATGTGTGTTATAACGAGTTTACATGAACGAACGCCTTACTTAGGAATCCGTTTTGAGTTGGAGACTAATTTGAGAGTTCTTTCCTTACCAAACTTCTTGATTGCTTCCGAATGCCATAAATCGTTTACTGATTAGAACCCTATTGTAGACAAAAGGGATCCGACACACCTTATTTTTCAAATTCTGTGTGTAAAATACCCTCATTTCAAGACCACTGTATGAAGTTACGGATATAAGAGGATCTAACCATCGTACCATTGCAACTTTGTGGAGTTCCGTATAGATACTTATCGTTTTTTAAATGAAATATTCACAATATAACCACTGGTACGGCACCTTTCCGGTTGACACACCCCTTTTTAATTTGCACGCTATCCATTACCCCATACTCGTATCACCTCCTCGATATATCTAGTACGGTGCTATTTATAAACAAAAAAGGACTTAACTTGAATGTTCAGTTCAGTTTTAAAAACGTATATGTTGAACTTTTTCTGAATAAAAGTTCCATTATTTCTATAGGCTGTCAATTTCGTATTTATTCTTACAGTGCTGGAATCGACTTCATCCCTATGCAAACAGGTTAGATCTAGGCCAGCAGCCAAGTAAATCTGCGGCTGACCTGTGACCTAACCTATTTGCTACTATGAGTATTTTTCCTCGTCAAAATTAAGAAGCTATTTAAGGTTTTGGAAAGCCGACGACACAAAAATGTATCCTTAGAAAATTACCCAGCATTCTAAGGGTTAAACGAGACCAGGTCTCTGGCGTTCAACACCGTGTTAGCATATATTCACTTATGTCGCGGTTCATCCAGGATTAGAACAATTATTATCCGTGTTTGTAGGACTTCGCATAATAAAGATTTCTACTTATAACTTTGCTTTTAAGGGGAGCTATAACAGTAATTGAACATTGGTATACGGTATGACCCCCGCAGGTATCGAACCTTACGGGCACGCAACGAATATACGACCTTTTATCTGTGATTTAGAAACGAGTTGTATTCTATAAACCAAAATCAGCAACGGAATACATTTTTGTGTTTCAATTTAGGTTAAGTTTAATAGTTACCCAAAGATATTTTTCTGAGTTAGTTGGTTTAAGACGTGTCTCATAAAAGGACGTATTAAGACTTGCTGTATTTATCTTTTTATGACATGGATGACCTCCCATTTGTTAAGTTGTAATTCTTAAGCCATCATGATTCATATTTCTCTAATGTAGTTCGGTATATGGTTGACGTTTGATGCTCTGATACAGAAGACAGTCATCGGCATAGAGGCGTTTCTCGTTTATTGAAGGAAGTATTTTATGCAGAAAGTTCAATTCGGATTCCTCTGTAGGCCTAGCGTCCTGCTTTCCGATTGACTTATAATACAAAGGTCAAAGAGTACGTATTATGATCGATCGCACGATTAATTCTGTCGTACGCAAACCGTTCGTCGATTGTCTTTTTTAAAAGCTATCTTGTCAAGATTGTCCGATGGTAATAAATATGCGATTACTTTAAGAGTATGCATAAAACCAGAGAATGTACAAAGGCAATAGAAAAGAATGGTTGAAATGTTCGTGTTTGACTCGGGATAGCAGCTATCCTGAGTGCAAGACCCTGCTCCAACAAAGTTGTTTCCAAAGATTGATGAAGACACTGCGTTATGTTTTATAAGAAATTTTCATGAAGGAAAGGGTGAGTCGGGAAGAACACTTGGCAGTATTAGTAATGCCATACAAGGAGTGTATGTAAATAAGCAGAATATCGAGATATGAACAAATTTTGTTGAAGATGGTGCAAAAGCTTTCATAAACATACTTATTACGCGACCATGTTTTTGACAATATAGATTGCAAATGCTAAAGGGCAACCTGAAGAATAGAACCTTTGTCACGGCATATCGCAATTACAGACGTTACGAAGCCTTTTCTTGTGGCGTGAAATGACATGAAGCTATAAATCACTCATAATAACGACACTTACAATCAAAAGAAAAAAAAAATAGACGAAAGAAACTTGAAACTCCGAACGTCTTAACGTGTTTTTTTGTGTTTAAGCCACCGCCTTGTTATCGATTTCGGATAAACCTTTATTTCAGAACAGATTTTGACAGTAAATACGTCCTTGTAAAGATTATCATTAAGCTGTTTTCCCTTGCTTTTGGTCCATTGTGCATTACGATCTGTATTTTGAGATGCCAGCCCAATTATCACTCCCTTAGTCGTTTATATCGTTGCAATTAATTATTCGGTGATCCATGAACAAATGCAAGAATGATGTACAGCATCAATGAAGAGCACATATAAATTCGCTGATCGCTATAATATTACCGAAATATTGTTGAAAACTGCATTATACACAATCTGAATTTTTAGACGGTACAGTTGTATCTTTTCCTCTGATATACCTGTGAATAGTTAGTGCGTATGAGGTTAAACTTTCCTAGCCTGGGGTCTTGGCCCGTGCGTACACCCCGCGTACGGGCCAGGACCCAAGGCTGATATTTTCCTTGTGTACCTAGATCTATTCCGGTTAAGACCAGTTTTGTTTATGACTGGATCAGGTTACGGTGATTGGAAAAGACATAACAAAGGTATCGATCGCAATCTGAATAAATCGATTTTACACCGATCTCATTTAACTTGCCAAAGCAGGGTTTTGTTAGAAAGACCGATAAAGCGAAGCGGGGCGGTGAAATTTGACTTTTGTCAAACATTGCCAATTAGATTCAACGCTCACGTTCTATTTTCCCAATATTCCAAATACCCTTTCTGACTAAATAAACTCTTCCTTCGCACGGATGTGTTTTATCGCAGCTGGATAAATGAATCCAAACGATCTGCAAGTTCTCCCTTTGTCGGATTTTTTATTTATCCAATATCAAAATATCTTGCATCGTCGTGAGGGGGGATAAGGCTATACTGAACACATGTAGTTTGTCTATTTCAACAGTATATTATACTTGAGATCAAAATGAAAAACAATGTGAAATAAAAAGCGAAAGAAAACTTTCTTTTATCAGATTTGACTTGAGTGCGCTACAAATGATTTTAACTATTCAGTTTGGTCCATTTCTTAGCCGTCTGTGCGAAAAAGTTGTGCAGAAATGGAGAAGATCATCTAGACCCGAACTGAACAAACGGCAGCATACCAGTCCGCCATCAATGAAATCTTAAGTTTGTCTTCATTGATTTTCTGTTTCATCGAGCTTTAGATGAAGAAAGATACATTTCTAGATCACGATGTCTCTTCCGAATCTAGCGATACGGGAAATTCATTTACATGTTTGTATAAAACAATCGTACAACATTAATAAAAAATCATCTAAAAATGCATTTATTGACATAATCTGAGAATCTGAAAACACAAGACTGTTGTAGGGTACCCATAAGAAGTTGAAGAATTTAAGAAGTAGTAAAATCTATGCTGCTTTATGGAAAGCCGATGAACCCGTGGTGGGTCCTCCTTCACCTATAATTACGTGTTAGGAATATAACGGAATGCATGGAAGCTTGGTGTAAAATTCAAATTAAACGAAGTTACATACGAGCATATCGACCATTATCGATTTGGGAAATGTTTACTGCATTTCGTGTTTATTGCATGCGTATGACCTTGACATCGTTCTACACCATTGCTCCCAGAAAATAAAATATATTGGAAATATAATGGTTACCCTTCTATTATCTATGTTGATTGAAATAGGCGCAATGCTATTTTTCTATTGAAATTTAAAGATTTAACACTGTATTAACTTAGAATAAATAATAATTGAACTTGGCTCAATTGAATAGGTGTACTGAAAAAAAAAATCCAGACAAATGATAATCACGTTTTTTTTCGTTTTACCCCAATGATTACCCTGAGTCTGTTGTCTTAAAGAAGTTTCTGATAAACAGAAAGTCTAAAAATGATATATTTTCATCTTTCGTCTTCTTTCGAATCTCGTCGATTTGATAAGTTTGCTGTAGAAAACTTCGAAGTCAACTATCAAAGTGACAAGGCTACTGAGTTGTAAAGTTGCGTGGGTGAGAAAAAAAATGAAATCTTTATGAACGAGATGTAAATTTGCATTTCACGTGTAAAGTAAACCTTTGACTTAATTGATAACAAATCTGTTCCAATATGATTAAAGGTGCTTTATCACAGATGTGAGGAAATTTGGATGTTCGAAAAGTACTTCTTTAAAACTGCACAAAAGCTGTTTTGTTATATGACATGTACTGGATTATAACCATGAGAAGCAAATTGTGTTCTTCTTTACATTCTGTATAAATTAAATGTGCAAATAATTAAATCAAAAAGGGTTTCATATAATTTGAAATATACCGCATATAGACTATACATACTTCGATAAATGTTGCTTCCTCAATGCGTCACGCTTTCACAGGCTACATTTAATTGTCTATCAAACAAAACCAAAAACTGTAATGTTTAAAAGGCATTCTATTTTAATTTTCAAATGTTCTCTTTCTGTGAACAAGAACTTCAAAGCTCGCCCGTATTGGTTAGAAAGCTAAATACGTAAAAAGTCAAAACGGGAAATGCGATGAATAGAGTTCACAGTATTGTGTATAATAAAGATATATTTTATTGAAAATGTATGATAAAACCCTCTTAGGAAAACGACAAAGTCACTTCTCTTTGCATAATTCATCTCTCAATGTCCACATGTTTTAGCTGGGTATTCTATGGTCTTGTATAACAAGCGATCGCTCATCTATCAAATCATGGTTACTGAACCTGTCGATCAGCTTCAATACATTCCACATCAGGGGGATACTTTAGCCATACAAACATGTACAAAGTTCGTGGTCTAGTTAATGAACTCGGAGATTTGGAACCGGTCATTCCTGGTTCAATCCTAATAGTCGCTATATCATAGCCATGTATTAATCAACATCTGCGGTACAATGTGAACAGGACCCGTCGCGAGCAGTATAACACATTTCCTCATATATGAATAAGTGATGCGTCATTATCCTGAACAATTGCAGTTTGTATGCTGTTTAACTCAAGTACAACCATGTTTCAGTTTTGCAACGACTTTTCTGGATCCATCAGTACTAGGCTAGGGCTCAAAACTAACTTGCTAAAGGTCACTCCCAAGAAACAATTCCAGACGACAAAGATGAATTGAACATGGGGAAAATAAATATTCAATTAAGCTCTACTAAGAAACCATTGTTACGAAAAGGAGAACATGTCTGTGACAAGCAATTTCTGCTTTTCGTCACAATGGTTTCTAAAATCGTAAAATGAAATATTATGGAGAAAGGGAGCAAATTAATCGGTATCATAACCTTAATACAAATTCATTCTAACACATCCTTCAGCTTAAGACTTTACACAAAGCTGTGACTCAAGGAGGAATTGCTCTTGATGTGGAAGTAAAGCTGCCCAATTTGGTATGTTCTGCTCTTTTTAGGATACCAAAGCGATGGTGGTGTTACGAAGAAAAGAAAGAGATTATATGGGGGCCGCATTAGTTTTGTAGATTGAAAATTGTGGAACACAGAAACAGCTTGGTGATGACCTGCCTTTTTCGTTCTTTGTAAGAGCTCATTTCGCTGTGAACTGTCTTCATGTCTGAATTTTAGAAAAGGGAGAAACAACGCATTTCCCACAAGATCAGAGAACAGTCCGGCGAGTGGGTGCCGCACAGGGCCTTTTCACTGTCTCACAATCCAATGGAAAATTCTAGAGATCCCAAATATGGACATTTTCACTGAGTTTCTGCACACACATTGTTTTCGTTTGACTTAATACCAGCAGCACTGAGTGAAATAGTTGCTTATAGCGTATGTAAACCCTGCATCTTGAGTTGAGGTTCACTGATGTACTTACGCAGCAAATAAACTGTAATCCAACATCACAGCCGCTTTTCGATAGAATCATTTTAGATTTATACAAGCCCTGCATCTAAAGCAATAGGTCGCTAATCTATGTTTACATCAGATGAGATGTGCATGTATTTTGATTCTTAAAATGATTATTCGTCCGGAATAACCCATTACCAAACAATGACGACATCTAACCACTTTGTTGCAGACGACTCTTGAAAACCTTGTGGGAAAAGGAGAAATTGCTCGTAACGAGCAATTTCTCATTTTCCTACAATGTTTTCTGCCCTATCAGAAGATTATTTTCCAATTACATCACATTTTGAAATCTGCAAACTTTGGATAGTCGGAATTTGGTGGTTGTAAAGGGTTACGCAGAAATAACCACTAAAAGACTACTTCGATCTATATATAGACATTGTTTACGTCTGCGCGTATTCTATACGACCGATGAGTCAGTATAAATACCAGATCAAAGCAAGCACAGACGCCCATAAAGGTCGATATTTATAAACGGTATGCGTTCTTTGTAATTGTAACGCATCATTGCGTATACGCGCACAACATGCCAACTGCAGAAGAACTTTGAGAATGATTTTAGGTTATCTTATTTAATCATTTCTCTTTTTCTTTTGTGTTAAGAAGCAGCCCCGCAAGACATCGCAAAAGATGAAGGTATTACTGAACATTGGTTTTGGGTTAATTTTCTTTCACACAATTTCATAACAATGTCGTCTGCTTTTAAAACGAAAGGCAGGGCAACCAATTTGACGGTATGAAGAGTTAAAATAACCTTATGGAATGCAGAGGTCATGTTGATTAATATGTCTTGTCTGAATACAAAGACACGGATTACACGTTTGCAAAATGCGAGAGATAGAAATAGATTGCGTGTGGAAATACACGAACATCTTACTCAATTGCTGTTTAATAACGTTTTAAAAATTGCCCATTTATATCAAGGCGTCAGTTCAGTAATTAATGCTTTCTTGATTATTAAACAGTGATTGGTAAGTAAATGTTGTTCCGTTGAAGGACAAATCATAATGAAAATGGAAATGAAAATTAGTCAGTAACAATAAGTAATTGTGGAGCATTTTCTTTCACCCATAACCAAACAATAACGACATTTGACCAGTCTGTTGCAGACGACTCCGGAAAACATTGTGAGAAAAGTGTTTTCTGCCCTATCAGAAGATTATTTTTCAATGTCATCACATTTGGAAATGTCGTCTGCAAACTCTTTCAATTTGGGGCTCTCAGATAAAGGATTAACTCAATCTAATGAGCCTCCTGCTTTAAACTGCAGAAAACCTTTGAAATCATTGCTTGGTTAACATGTTGATTGCATATATCCCTCTATGAGCCTTTTCAATATACGGGACAAAAACAACTTGTTTTGTAAAATGTAATAGGCGTGAACCTACGTACATGGAACATTTCAATTAAAACCCCTTGAATAGTGGACAAAGGAAGATATATATGCGAGTTCAATTACGAAGCCTTCGTGGACTTTAACCCTTTCCATATCAATAGCAACATTTGACCACTTTGCTGCCGACAACTCTAGAAAACACTGTGGGAAAAGGGGAAATTGCTCGTAACGAGCAATTTTTCCTTTTCCTACATTGTTTTCTACTCGATCAGAAGACTATTTTCCAATTTCATCACATTTCGAAATGTGGTCTGCAAACTCTTTCAATTTGGGACATCGAAATTTTGGTATTTGGTAAAGGGTTAATTACAAAACCTACGTTTTACTCGACGCGTTGAATGTGTTTTTAGTTTTCAGACCGGTTTCGCTACGTTCGTTCCAATCGATCAAGCACGCGTTATTGGTAGCAACAGTTCGTTGTTTACATTGACAACCGCGGCTGGAGAATGCAAGTTAGCCTATCTGTTGAGGAGTATTCAGTCGGATATTTCTGCAAGGACGTACAGGTCGGAAATTAGACAGTGCCTACTTTGATTTACTCAAGTTAGTATTGTTATTTTGTTTTGTTTTTTGTTTTGATCATGTTCGATTAAGATTTATGCTTACTAACCAAAGACGACATTTAGCTATCCTTGACTTCATGTTCAGTGTTCAATGCCATATGACTGTAAGGTTGTATGGAATTGGGTTTAACGCTGTTTCAACAATATTAGAGTTAAATCACGGTGGTATAAACTAGATCTGCAGGATATCATATCAAAGCGAGTGGCTGCTTTACCGCATATACGTAATTGATCAGTGCTGAGAAGCGAGTAAAATATGGTGCATTGGCTTCATTAAATGTCAGAAAGGATGCTGACAGAGCCATGCTTTGTACTGATTTAGCATGATGTACTCGTGTGCACATAAAGCAATCAAATATACAGGATGGCGAAATATGATTTTGATTTGCTTGTCCGTAAAATATTTCTAAGCACTTTTTCGTATAACAATTTAATATTTAATTGCAGCAAAAAATCATTTGTCTACAAAGTCTTTTGAGCAAGAAGTTAAGCAATGTGGGCAGTTAACATATACATACTTTTGCGAATGACATATAAAAGTCTTTTATTGAAACCTTGATCGAATAAAAAGAAATGTATTACAAATATGAAAAGACATGCAAATACTAACTACTAACCTGATAGTTATTTCATATTTTTCAGTTAACCTTTCCTTTTTAAGAGAATAAGCGCATTTTGAATAAACGTCATTGAACGCAGAGTGACAAATGAAGATCGTGTGTATCATGCGTGAATTGCCCTTTCACCATAATGATTCATATGCTTGTAAATAAGATTATGAAATTGTCGCTTGAGTATTTTAGTTTTGGAACGTTAACGAAACCTTAAATGTCTGCTTTATTTTGATTAGGCGAGATACTTAGAGTAGCAAACAGGTTAGATCACAGGCCAGCCGCCAATTGGCAGGCGGCTGGTCTGGATTTAACATGTTTGCATAGGCATTATGTCGGTTCCTCCACTATCAATTCCAATTTCGTCTACTGTCCTTAAAATTATCAATTCCCATTTCGTATACACCCCTTAAATTTATCAATTCCCATTTCTTCTACACCCTTAAATTTATAAATTCCATTCCGTCTACACCCCTTAGATTGATTTATTCCCATTTCGTATACACCCCTTAAATTTATCAATTCCCATTTCTTCTACACCCTTAAATTTATCAATTCCCATTCCGTCTACACCCCTTAGATTGATTAATTCCCATTTCGTCTACCCCCACCCTCTTAAATTTATCAATTCGTTTACATCCCCTTAGATTTATCAATTCCTATTCCGTCTTTACCCCTCAGATTTATCAATTCCTATTTGGTCTACACCCCTTACATTTATCAAATACCATTTCGTCTACACCTCTTATATTTATCAATTCCCATTTCGTTTCCACCCCTTGACTTTATCAATTCCAATTTCGTCTACAGAACAAATTTCAAAATTCTTCTACAGTTTAAGAAATATTTTTATTTATTTAAAGTAACTTATATTAATACAATTGATGGAAATGTTGTAAAAAGATGTTAGCTATAATGACTTAGCAAATTTTGGTATATTAATAACAATGAATTAGCAAAAAATACTAAATGAACAAAATATATGTTAAAAAGGATCGTGGTTTAAAGAGGTTAAAAAGTAATTGTTATAACTAGTGTCTCTTAATTGCAATTAAGATAAAAGTAGCTGTTAAAGAAGTTTTGAGAATATGATTAGGCCTATAAATAACAATAGAATAGCAAAAATAAAAAAAGGTTACCTTTTCTATTCAATTATTGTCAAAAACAACTCATGTTACACTTGTAGACAAGATGCGACTTCTGTCTGAAAAGGTGAGAAAATTGGTAAAATAGACTTTAGACAAAATGTGAATTTTTCGTCTACAGACCAAAATTTATATAGTAGACGAAATGGGTGTCGACGAAATGGGAATAAACCGTTTCTCCGGCCAGGTTGGCTACATGTACACCATTGTGAAGCAGAAACTATCAACCTGCATTAGCCTGTGTTAGGTGTATTGTCTGATGAAGGACCACATTTGTTGCATGGTCATGGTAAGTAAAACGTTAGTGGTTTAAAAATGATGGAAATTGTTCTTCTTTACCTCCTTCTCTGTCTTGGTGTACTTCATGTACCAACACTTCAAAGCTAAGTATGACTCCAACCATGAAACCTTCCGTGTGGAATTCCTCATTGTGGCTGTGGGAGGATTGGCTTTTCTCGTCAAACATCTCTAAATATCAAACTTTAATAAAGTCATTTCGTTCCAGTATATTACAAAATGGCCGGAAGTGCAGATGACAAGGTGGATTGGAAGAAAGTGGTGTCCACCATGCAAGCATTCACCGCAACTTCTGGTAAACCCGGACCGCTGAATTCGAAGGCTTGTGGAAAACTCGTGGCAGATTGCCTCGACAAGGAACTCAGCAGCAAGGGGTTCAACATCAAACAAGTCGTCGATGCTAGTGTGTTGTCGAAATTCAAAGGGTAAGTTTACAAAGAACGATTTATATTAAGAACGACCGAAGTAATCCGACGAGAGGAACAGTTCAAAATTGCGGATTTGGGGTATTCTCTCTTAACAGATACATTCTCTGATCAGAATCAGGGTCACATTCAATGGCTTGACCCTGCAATTACTGGTGGTATTTTAGTTTTCTCAAAATTTGAAGAATATTTAATTTAATTTTATCAATGTTACACAAAGCGACTCTCCTTAGACTCTTTACCACCTGCAGACATTTTTTTAATTGAAACAGCCGACTTTAGAAAAGCTTTTTAAACATGTGAAAAACCTTTCAGTTCTGCTGCTGTGATATGCGAATAGATTGAAAGAAGCATTGTGCCAAAAGGAGAAATTTCTTGCAACAAGCAGTTTCTCCTTTTGTCACAATACTTTATGGATAGGCGTCTGCTTCAAGACGCAATCATTTGGCGTAAGGTGTGATACCTTTTTGATAAATGATGGAGCCTCCTTCACGTCTGGCATCCTATATGCAACTGAAACGCGATGCGATATTGTATCTAATAAGGATTTGGCATAAAATTAAAAAGAAAGAATTCATCTACAATTGACGTTTTCCCATCCTGCATACATGATCCCATATACTCAGGTGACGTATAAATATTGTTCTGTCAGGAATTGTCTTGTTAAAACATGCAGACATGTTCTCCTTCAAATCGTTTTATGTAGACTACCACGAACAAAGTGGTCCAGGGATAGAGCGTCGGCTTCTGGACACGAGGGTTGTGGGTTCGAATCCAGTGAGTAGTGGGATCTGCCTTGCCAACTTTCATTAATCCACATTCGACGCGAATACTGGTGATGTATCCAGGAAGCAGAATCGATCGTGATTAATCTAACTTGTAAGAACTTGTTGAGCTTAAACTAAACCATGATTCAAACGGTAGTATACCAATATAGATAGTTCTGAATTGGTCAGTGTATTCATCTTGTTTGACGCGTTGTTATATCCATTTGGTTTCCTATATCAGAACAAGGCTGTGGACCATTTTTCCTTGAGTCTCGTCATACACGACATTTTATGGTTGGTCACAAACTCCTCACATTGATCTCCCTTTATGGGGTTGATCACTGCCATCACAAATGTCACATGACCACCTACTTAGAAACGAAAATGGCTTTAAAATATGGCGGCGAAACTAAAACAATTGTAATCCATTTGTGCTTTATTTATTAACAAAACTAATTTTTTTTTTAACTTAATTGGTCAGAAATCAATACAACAAGGTATTGTTACTAAATTAACTAAGATATCCGGTAATCTCTTAACAAAACAGCATCAGTTGAATTTCATACACATCTTGATGAAAAATGTTGTGGTGGCAGTGATCGATGCAGCGTAGCAAGGGGAGATTACTGTGAGGAGTTTGGTTTGGTCAAAACAAGCATGTATTGGAGCCGCATCTAACTTAAAAGCATCCACTGTTGCTGTTATTTATCCTGAAATTATTTTGATATTAAAGGCTCATAAAAGGAGAAGAACCCTTTACCAAACGTCAAATTTTCGACTGATTTTCCCAACTTGAAAGAGTTTGCAAGACAACCATTCAAAATGTGATGAAATTGAAAGAAATAATCTACTGATAGGGCATGAAACATTGTGGGAAAAGGAGAAATTGCTCGTTAAGAGCAATTTCTCCTTTTCCCACAATGTTTTCCAGAGTCGTCTGCAACAAACCGGTCAAATGTCGTTATTGTTTGGTAATCGGTTAAAACATCTGATTCTGATACCCAGGTTTCCTCACATCTGCGAGTAAACAGCTTTTAACATTTGCTCTATCTTCAGCTCAATGGCAGTAAACGAAGCCAATGCTAAGTTATTTGTAAAGTCTGTTGCATTGGAAGTACTTAACAAAGGTAAGCTAGGCTCGGAGAGAAAAAAGGATGGAGACCCCGCGTTGGAACCAGTTGAAAAGAAGGTGGCTTTGCTTATTCAGAATGGGAAACCCGCCATAAAGGCTACGGTGAGTATACTGCGTCGTCAATCTGAACACATTGGGTTTATCCAATGAAAACACCTCTGAAATAATAGGGACGACGCCATATTGGTTCCCGAGGAATTACGTCACTTCAATTTCGTTTTCAAAAATAGATATTAAATGTGAAATCTAAAAAGTCGTTTAATTTGATTAAGGAAAAAGCTATATATATGTCACAACTTATCATTTCGCTATTTCGCATGAGTTCCCGATAAAAATGATTTAAAAGGATGTCCAACACTTCCATATACATTGAACTACTTAACGAGCACGCTTAGAAAAGGTGTTATATGCCGGAACCGATTTACCCGAAAAAGTGTAACCCTACACTTATATCCGAGGTGTATTTCACAGCTCACGGAAATACCCGAGTAGTTCCGATTGCTACGTCGTTACATGATAATGTCGTAAAACAGCTAATCGGTTACTTTAAAACACGTTTAAAACAACTATGTCAAAAGGATGAATTGCTTGTAAGAGCAATTAATGCTTTTGTCAAACGGTGTTTTCTTGTCCAGTTGTTCTTTGTTGAAGATCGTTTTGAAGATTTTCATTTTAAATTGTCAAACAGGTTTCTTCAAAAAGTCTTTATTTTCATTATCATTATTATTACTATTATTATTGTAAGTACTATAATAATTGTTATTATTATTTCCTCCCAATATCGTAAAAGTGAATTTACTTTTTTACGTGGTGCTTTTAAAAGATCGAATACTATAAAGTTTGTTTACAATAAGCGCAAAAAAATAAGGTCAGCCAAGAAACAATGGGAACCAATTAAACCCAAGAAGTTCTCCATTTTGAATGTTCACGTTGTTGATATTGGATGTATGACACAATTTTATGTGTTTCACATGATTTTTCTAACCAGGAGATCGCCACTCATTCATCAGAATGCTCCTTGCTATTTTAGATGCTACTCGAATGTAAACAATGAAATTAAATTGGTGGGCACCAAACTTGTCAAAATAGCACTTTGAAAATTAGATAATAAAAAGTGCATGCGTTTTATCGTGACAATATTGCTTTAATAAGCTTCAAGCTTCTGCCTCAATTGATGTAAAATAAATCAGCTTAAACTGATACTTTGTAAACAGGCTGATGAACGATATATAGTTAAGAATGGCAAGTATTTGTTCATCACTTTGTATTAAGACGTGTTTTACATCGCGTCAACGTTATATAAGTTATGATACGAGACCGACTCGTAATGATGGAGGAAGACCCAATTCCCAACTGTTTCCGTAAAACTGTCGCATGCTTTAGAACAGCAACTCCCATGTTAGCTGTAGAGGAAAATCGCTATAAGATCCATGAACAAGATAATAATAATTGTTATTAATGTAAGGATAAGACTGAAGATCTATATCATTTTTTACTTGTTTGTCCACTATATTCTGATCTACGTGATACGTATTTTCAACAAACATTTTATATGCATCCAAATATACAAGAGTTTAATCTACTATTGACACGTAAGAATACAGAGGAAGTACGCAATATTGCTATGTATGTAAACTATTCTTATAAAAAAAGAGAAACTTTTCTCAATTCATTATGAGTAAGAGTTAGTAGACAGGCCAGGTAGAACCATGAAAGGCTTTCCGTAAGTCATTCGGGCTACCTCTCATGATACTCCGAATGCCGTCACCGAGATTTGAACCCACGTGGAACGGGGCCTTGTGATTTCAAGATCTGTTAAGAATGGCGAGGCGATAGCTTTTAAACCACAATGTATTTGCTACAGACACGCTAATAGCATGTATACGACAGTTTCATTTTTCAAATGAGTATTAAACACTCAATTTAACATTATCCTTCTACTTCTTAACCCTGCTGAATGCTAAGTATTTCTAAAAAAATAGATTTTTGTGGCGTCTGTTTTCCAAAATATCTGCTTGAATTTGATGAGGAAAGATACTCAGAGTAGCAAACAGGTTAGAGCACAGGCTAGCCGCCAATTTACTTGGCCGCTGGCCTGGATCATACCTGTTTGTATAGGTATGAAGTCGGTTACAGGACTATTAGGGTTAAATGCAATGAATAAGTCTTGTTTACCCTTTACCAAACGCCCAATGTTCGACTGTCCCAAATTGAAAGAGTTTGCAGACCACGTTTCAAAATGTGATGAAATTGGAAAGTAATCTTCATATAGAGTAGAAAAGATTGTGGGAAAAGGAGAAATTGCTTGGTAAGAGCAATCTCTCCTTTTCCCAAAGTGTTTTGCAGAGTCGTCTGCAACACAGATGTCAAATGTCGTTATTATTTGGTAATGGGTTAAACACGTAATGGTATCTCGTTTTAGGGTACGTCTAAGACCGGAAACGTTGCTGGTATGACCGACACGTCGAAGTATACAGGCGCCCACAAAGAGAGATTTGACGAGTCCGGAAAGGGAAAAGGTATCGACGGACGAGCTGATAAGGCTGACAACTCAGGATACGTCGGCAATTACAAAGGCGCTGGAACATTCGATCAGAAATAGACATGTTTTAGATCTCAACCATAGTGCAGGCGTTTGAAAGGTCTCACTATGTCTTTATTTATTTACGTGTTAGTTTGCTTACATATGTTTGATCAGTTTAATGGTAGGGCTGGTGTTGTTTAGTGTCGGTGTATAACCAAATTGCTATATAACGTGTTATGTTTATACTGCAATAAAAATTATGTATGTATAACCAAAAAGATCGTATATCCTTCGTATGTACGAAGGATATACGATCCTGTTGGTTATACAGCGACGTTATACCTGTTATCAACTTGTTAACAGTCACTGAGGACAGGTATTCTTTAACAGTAAGGTTCGGACAGCTCTGTCGAGTTCTTTCGTTAACGTCGAACGCATTTTCGTTATGCGTGAGTCGTTTGACATATTCGGTTTGAAAAGCAGTTAATAAAATACATGAAATATATTTGATCACGTTCACTTTTCATTGATCACAATAGTGTTTAAAATAATTTGATCAAAAGTCACATCTTAAAAAACAATGAAAATAAATAAATAGAATTATAATAAGATTGAAGATTACGTGTATTGTATGTGCTACTCTGTTGACGAAATAACGCTTATGACGAATGTAAAGCTACCAAATACAAAAATAATTTACAAACCAGATTAACAACAAGATTCCCGAACTGTCGCAGATCTATCAAACTCCTCGCAGAATTACTTCCCTTTGCTAGTCTGCCGTACAGTACCTGATGGAAAGGGAGATCACTGCGTATGAGACTGCAGATGTATAAGATATGACTGCATATAAACTAAGAGGAAAGCATTGATTTATTGTCATTTGTGTTGAGCGTAATGCAAATTCGAGACAAGTTGTATTTGAAGTTTGTATTTCACGAAGGCGGTGCGATGTAAAGGGACTTGAGCGTTTTATGTTTAGAAATTACTGTTGTAGTAAAGAAAATGAACGTTTGTGTAGGTGAGTAGTAATTCATTGATTTTTTTTATATAAAAGATATCGACATCATTTAATAAAGTTTAAATCTATTATTCTATAGAATTATTATCCCGAAAACAACCATTTATTTTAACCCACTCTCTATCATGCCTTATAAAAATCAAATTTGAAAAAAAAAAACAGGGTAATGTTTTACTAAACGACATAAGGAAAATATTTGCGCCAGTAAAATTGATACACATTAATAGTATCGCAAATGGCCTAAAATATTGCAACGCGACACATCATTGGAAGCGTCTCGGAGAGACTATTCCAATGATGTGTTACAATGCAATATTGCTTAGCCCAATATTGAAATAAGAGGGAATGTTGTTTTGAACTTACCCACATCTTTAGCATAAGATGTTTAATAAAATGGTACCCATGTGCATAATTAAGGAAAAAGAAAGTAAACAAGCACGAGTGAAACTTGACAGAGAGCATTGCGAGCGTATCATATATTGCTCACAGCGAGATAGTTTTACTTTTTTTTCATAGGGTTTTTATTTTTCCGAAGGCATATGAAAAAGAAAATCATTCTGGCATTATTCCACTATGCCAACTTGAATGGACTAACATGGCTCCGAAAGATCGTTCCGAAAGAGCAATTTATGTTCTTTTGGCACAATCGTTTCAACGAAAAGAATATATTGTTGAAATACTGTTTTGCAACCTGACGTTATTCTACATAAGGAGCACACCCCAATATGAATCTTATCAGTTGGCCTTTCGATTTCTTTATCAAACACCATTTGTAGTTTAAGTTGACAGTTTGAGTTTGATTTTTTACTTTGATATACAAGAACTCCAACATACCCTGTTTACACCACAGTTATGATACTCGTCGATGTCTGATAAATATTTCCTATCTTTGATATTGTTTAAATTCTACTTCATTTTATGCTTTGTTTAGAAAATTGATTTGAATACAAACGTGTCGGACTCAAAGAAAGCAAGGGAAGTAACTCGTGGTTACAATTTTTGGAAGTACTCAAGGGGATGGTCTCCCGTTGCTTTTGAAAACTTATTGCTATATCGAATGAGCATGCAGTAACACGGTATTAAACCTTTCTAACGGAATAGGAAACTTAAACGTAAACTGACTTCGGAAATGACAAAAAATGTGGGGGTTTTCTCAATGCGTTTTATATGATTAAGCAAACGATACAATACTCATTCATTCATTTCTTGTGTGGTCATTTGACGCTCTCTAACAAATAAGGCCGTAGTGTTTAACCTGCAAACATGCTTATCGGACCGACGTTAATCAGATGTCACGACGTCAGCTCGATTTCGGGCTGACCTCAATTTATGCTTGGTAAGCGTAAATTGTTAACCATTTGCAATTCTTGCTGTCTGACTGAGGACAACATTTCCAACCAGTTACTATTATTCATTATGTTGTAGTCTTATATTATTGAAATGTGGAAATGTCGTCATGGATCAGTCTATGTGGAAGGCAGAGGTTCTTCCGACTGATATTTTACACTGCATGCATTGAATCCATCGTTTAAATTCCATGGAAACCTGCTCTCAACGTAACAAATACATCTCTGGTCCGCTCTCAACGTTACAAATACATCTCTGAATTTACGGGAATTCCCGTAAATCGAACCAACTGCAGAGTGCAGTATATCCCACTGCCTACTTTAACTCAATCACTCATTTCTAGACGACACACCAGTGTAAAGTGCGAGCTTGTGTGAAAAAATTCTATCGTAGTACAGATGTCAACATGGAATGATGCAGTGCTGACATTGAAAATAGCATCGAGAGCTGCAAACGTATTCAGCATCAAACCCAAATCAAAACTATGAACACCTTGTTTAAAAGAGACAGTTTGTGTATACGAATAGGTGTCATATCAATGATCTGCAGAAAGTTCTTGACACTTTCTTGTATCTTGCCTGTTATATTATAAAAATGAAATCGATTTTCTAAAATCATTTCAATCAGTCGTAAAGTCATAAGACTTTTTCTGGCCGAATTGGTGAGATACAACCTAGTTCGATATAGACGGGTCCTTTCTAAGAAGGTACTTTAACTTCTAAGAGAATTAGGTGTCAGCAGTGACTCCAGTGATGAAGATAATGTCGGAGACTAGTCGTTTGGTACTTCAGTCAAGAGGAATCGAAGTCTTATCTTTACTATAAAAGATCACTCATTACATATGAGCCATGATCTGAGAAATGGGCCCTTAATGACAAAATTTTCAATTTTTACATTTTTGTATTTCTTATTAAATCTATCTTTCCTCAGTGTAATGGCGAAATAATTTTGAAAAAATTCAAAATATTAAGAAAGTTATGGCTTTTTAGAAGAATGGCGTTTTATAGGAAACACATAAATTAAGAGAAAATGACGTCGGCAAAATGACGTCGTAAGATTGACTATTTACTTAGAAAGTGGTATTGCTCCCAAGCCTTGAATTACTGGGTGTGCATTCCATTTCAACTAAAACTGTCACAAAAAAAGGCACAACACCTTTGTCTAAGCAGTGGCTGTTTGGAATTAATTGGTTAATGTTCTTGTTGCCATGATAACTATTTCTTGATACATATGACACATATGAATAGATTTTGTAATTTTCATAAATGACACGGTTTAAATAAAATGCTTATGTTCAAATGATTAGAATCTAATTATACAAACAGTTTTTTGAGAAAAATGTTCGTTTTTGTAATCATGATTCAAATATAAGGCAACAATTTATTCTTTTCAAGCTTCAATCATTTAAAATAACTGTATAATTACAAATAAATGTAGTTATGGGTTTACAAATCTAACAATATCAAAACTAAATAAATTATTGTCAAAGCACCCCTTTTAGCTGTCAGGTGCAGGACATGTTTCGTCTTGGTACATAAACCGCACAAATGGTCTGACAGTCCTAAAAAGGTATCTTTGTCTCTCAAGGGTTAGCCCTGCTAGTGTAAGAAGTTGTGGCAGCTGATCATGAACCACTGTGGTAACTCCGGGTCTTGTCATTTTGAAGGTTGTTCCCTCACCATTTCTCTCCTTCCGCATGGTCACAATTCCCGGGTTGTTTGACGAAAACTTGAAATACTGATATTGCCTGAAAAATAACAACCTGCTTGCATCAAAGTAATTTATAACAAGGTCATTTACGTTATACTTGCAGAAAAAATCAGTGTTTTATGGAGTTATCCACCTGAATGCCTCAATGTCGCTAGTACGATAATAATGATTTTATTCTAAGCTAAATATATGAAAGCATGCTGCTAGTTGCAAATGAGAATGTAAGACTTTTTATAAAGTTGTACTTTTTAATTCATGTGTAAACTATGACAGTTGTGAAGTTATTGTCTTGTTCACATTGTGGTATAGGCATCTTTATTTTGAACGAGACTAAGCTTTGTTCATTCTTATGTGTCTGGTATCAGAGAGTATGAAGCTGTAACAATGATAAATCTGAAAATAACAACCATACTTAAACGCAGAAGATCAGTTTACCTTATTCCTTTTATTGGCCGAAATAGCACAGCAAGAAAAGCTTTCCAGTCACGCCAGTGCCACGTAGGATAACGTATAGCTTCATTCGTCTCTGCTGACTTATTGACAACCTCTTCTAGTTGATTCAGCAAATCACAATCTGATCGACGGAACAGCTATTTGATGAGACCAAATCCAGCATCCACCCTGCAGCGTGCGTGTCCTGGCACCTGCATCATCAACGTTATCTCGTCATGTTGACCAGACATCACTCTCCACATAAAATATCCCAGAACAAACTGGTTTTTGTTTTGTCCTAAAAAGAAAGAGTTTATGTTGACTACATGTAGTGTAATTTCATTACCGATTCAAGATGGAGGATTGTGTGTGAGCGATTACGCAAAATTGACATGGGTAATTTAACTTACTGAGACATAAAGTTGTTAAACTTGACAGTGAAAAATGTTTTTGAAAACATTGAGGTAAAAGAGCAAATTTGTCCTAATGAGCAATTCACATTTTGTCACAATGTTTTGTATACAGTTAGTATTTTAATTAACATGTTATAATATTTGACATTTGTCTTTTCAAATTCGACAATTGAATTACGTCAATATTGTAGTCTAGTAATAATGTTATTCCCATCTATCGTAAGTTCATTTTATGAGGGTTGGAAGAGAACAGTTTATCACCCGATGGTACGGGTGTGCGGGCTGACCAAAACTGGCGTAGATAGCAAAAACACTGTGTTAGTTATTTTCATGGAGCAATTTACATTCTTCGGTTAACATATTACAAAAAGGACAATGTCGGTGTGTTAATGGCACCGTGTTTTTTTTTTTTTTGTTTTTTTTTTTTTTGATAAACTGTAACTGAAGGTAATGCACATACCTGGACAGTTGTCTGCATGGAATGTACATTTTGGTTCAGTATTGTAGTTGTCCAAAGCCCAGTGTATCTTGCTGATTACTGCATTTGGACCATGTGTGGAGGACCCATCTGTGCCTATTGTTTCATTCTCATCTATGAGGAAATTCAGTTGTTTCGGTATATGGTCAATACGAATCCCAAATATTTGCACTTTTCTCGCTGTTGTGAAAAATAATGGGCCCATTTGTCGACCATGATGTGGGGACCATGTGCGGATGGTAGAGACACATTTTGGCAAAAATCAAATGTCATGTGGTTGTATGGGGATCCACCTTCGTTGCCGTTTAGTGCGCGTGAAATACACTCATTGTAGAGTTCCCGCTCATTCTGTGCAGCTAGAATGTGGCCCCTCAATTGTGCCGACGATTGCAGTTTCTCTTCTTCCTCTCTGGCGTCGAAGACTCTTTTTCGTAATTTTTCGCATGTTGCGCATACATCGTCCTTAGGGGAGGCAATTTGGATTTTGGGCACACAATTGTTCCATATTTTCACAAATGTTGTATATTTTATCTCTATCGAATCATCTGTTAGCGATTGTTTTTAGTCGCCGTGTATTAATTCTTTGGTGATCTGGCAGTGCAAATATATAGGTGGATAGTTGTCTTTTCCACGAGGTGCTGCAGGTTGGTACAACCCATGAATATCGGCGAAGTTTGCGATAAAAGTAACCAGATATTTGATATCCTCAAATGATAGTGTGTGTGCTTGTCTTTTCCCTGTGTTTCCATGCTTGCGTGGGACTGCTCCGTGCTGATCAATGTGTTTCAACAGGTTCTTCAAACTTTTCCCACCAATAGAAAAAAACAACATAAATAACGTTTTGTATACTTGCTGACCTATGTAATTAAATTGTCTTCGGTTTCGGACCCGCTTTTTCCCCCGTTTCGTTTCTCCGCTACAATCTCCAAGAGCTCCTATAACGTACATCTCTTTCTCCACTTTATCCATTTCTCTTACATTTAACACATGAGAGTACATGTCATGTTCGCTGAATTTGGCTGCACAGTCTAGTTTGCATCCACATCCATCAGCTTTCAACCTGCGAACACTATCTAGATCAGCATCAGGGGATTGGATGTCATTATCAACCGGTATGTCCTCTTGATCATCACTTTTTTCACTACCTGATTCATTGTTACACTCTTCTATGTACCATCGTATTCTGTCTTCGATATTTAATTCTTGATCTTGGAGATCGTCTTCGTCAGACAGATCTATGGCACAGGCCTCATCTTGTGACCCGAATGGTGTCTGACGAGGTGTATGACCGAAATGGTCTGAAAACACATTCTCCCAATCCTAAAATGAAAAAAGAGTTTCGTTGACTTTTGACCATGAAATCCATTGGGACTTCTATAATGTGTCTACATGTTTCTGAATGTCTACATTTAATCAGGAAAGAAGCACTACTTATGCATTAGCAATGAGATTCATTGAATACCTATTTTTTGTTATATTTTTCTTTTTAAATATCATTTTTGTTCGGATATTTTAGATAAATTTTCCATAAGGAAATCAAAGGCTTAGCTTTAAAAAAAAAAAAACACGCCGGAGTACGAACCTCGGTCAGCGTTTACCATGGTCAGAGACAATTACCATTGCGCCAATACTGCATCCTTACGTAATGTCTGTTTATATATAATTATCATTGATTGCGGTTTATGACAACGTAAAAACCAAGATGTTTACATAATCAATAGTTAGTTACATGTAAGCGTTATTGTTCACTTACAACAATTAAAACATAGAAGTGTTAAACTGTTGAATACTGGAAGAGACTTGTCTTTCTGCCACCAATATATTAAAACCAGGATACCCGAAACAGTGGGATTTAAATAATTTGCCGAGTGGACTCGAAATAAAATTGCATGAACGATCAGCGCCATTTTAAAACCATTGATTATATTTCGACTTTGAATTAAAATGTCATCCTAAAGGGAATATTCCTGCATTTAAATATTCCGCTATTCCTTCATAAACACTGTGTTTTCGATGGTACTAACTCAGGAATAAACTAGACTATCGAGTTGAGGTATGAACTCTGCAAAAATGGCGGGATAGTTTAGTTGTTACGTACAGACTAGGCGGATATTTTTTTTTATAATTTCATCAACAGCAGGGCAAAACTGATACAGAAAGTAAAAAAAAAAAGAACACTTACCTCTTCCATGAATACTAAACCAATATAAATCCTGATTTGAAATAAACAAATCCTTCTTGTCAGTCAATACGCCGATTCAAAAATCTCTCTCTTTTAAAATGTAAACACGATCGATATTTATAGCTAAAATGATGACGTAACGTTACACACAGATTTCTCGATGACGTCGTTGATGTCATTAAGGGCCCTTTTCTCAGATCGTGGCTCATATGTTTAACTTATGCAACAGAACAAATATATCCATTTGCACATAGCGAGGCACGGTAGCTGCTGCTATGGAGTTTATTTGCATCAATAGTAATACATGTTCTTACATATTGTTTGATTAACATATGAGTGAAATATAAATGCATGTACTATGAGTTGTACATGTATACTGTGATGTAGTATCTACCTCACGGAATGAACGCGACGTCCAGCCAAAAAAACCCCAGAGAATTCGCTCTGAAAAAGCTGTGCCCCTAACAAGTTCAGCGTCCATCTCAGTGGCATACGAGGGACCTCGTACCATAAACCCATGACATAAACAAATCAGACATAACTGAATTCTCGTCCTACGAAAGTTTGACTTTCCGACATAGTGTGCTCGCTAGAACTGCCACCTATTCATTACATTAACTTACAAGCGATCTCGAGCTCTGCTCTGATTGGTCAATGTTTCATAACAACTTGTCATAACACCTTTCAGGTGCGTATCTATAAGACAAAACTTTTCCGCTATACTACTTAACGCGGAAAAGGAATATGCTCTTAAAACGTTTTGTTTATTTCAAGCCATTTGAGACAACCCCTATAATTATTCCGAATTCCAAATTCAGTTTACGAATTCCATTTATGTTAGAAAGGACTATTATAAGCAAATGGGAGGATCAACAAGTAAAGGTATTTCAGCGTTTCTGCCTAGCCCTAACCTGATACGTGAAGATCTGACCAAGTCTGTCATGATAATCTCCATTCTGCATATATAAGTAGGTCGACTTGTTTCCCGAAAACCTGTATCTGAACTCTTACCTGGATTGGAACAGATGCGCTGACGAGTCCAGGTACTCCAAGTTTTAGTTTGTCAGGTTGAGTAAGGGTTTAATGCCGTTTTCAACCGTATTTCATTCATATCACAACGGTCAGGGCATTTATCACTGTGTCATGCATACACTTGAGACACACGAATTGAATCTATGCGAGGACAGCGGTGTAGATGAAATCCTTCGGCCTCCGGACAAGAAGATCGTGGGTTTGATTCACGTCAGAAACCGGTTCCGCCCTGCGATCTTTCATTTATCAATATTTGGCGCGAGAACTGGTTATGCATCCAGAAAGCAGAATCGAAAGCGATTAATCTTAGTTGTAAGAACTTGTTTCACAATCGAAGTAAAATAAACAGAACAGAACAGAACAGAATATATTTTATTAGAACGTAAGCATATCAACTCATTGTTCTTAAAATACCATTAACTGCATAACAATGAAAATAGATAATAAATAGCTTTAAATTAAACTGAAATGATTCTATTGAAATTATCTAACGTCGAAAATATTGTAAACCGATCCTCAAGATTAACATATTGCCAAGTGGTATTTGTGTTGGCAGTGATCAATCCAATAAAGGGGAGATCACTATGAGGAGTTTGGGCAGCAGTGTGTAAGGTAAATCGCTCACCTTATTTGATCGAAGACTCAATGTCATTGACCAATGTATCGAGCGTGCATTACATGGTGTGACGCCATTATCAATCCCCTTCTTTCACACATATTGGCGTTTTAGCGTACATTTAGCAAATAGTTTCAGAAACATATAAATCAAGAAACAAAATAAACAAGAAACAAGTGTGACAAGCAATGAAATTGCTCAAAACGAGCAATTTCTTCGCTTGTTTCACTTGTTTCTTTGAAATATAAGATATACTTGTATAACAGACACTGTCATTTTGCATATTTTGTTCGTGTCGTCTGTTGTTGCATTCGAAACGGGCCAATATCACATTTTCATGTGGGGGAAATTAGACTTAATTCTGTCGGATGGCCGCATTTACTTTAAACTGTTCCCACACGGCTATTTCCGACTGTCCAAGTTGAAAAAGTGTGCAGACAACATTTCAAAATGTGATGAAATTGAAAATTAATCTTCTGATAGGGAAAAAAACATTGTGGAAAAAAGAGAAATTGCTCGTTACAAAATTTTCCCACCGTGTTTTACAAAGTCGTCTGCAACAAACGGGTCAAATGTCGTTATTGTTTGGTAACGAGTTAAATATAATGAGATCTTTTGGTAAAGCTGATTTACCGTCAGACAAAAACGCCGCTGTACAGTGCAGCACTGGTATAAAGTCCACATCGGGTCAGGGAGGTAGAGGGCTAAATACCCCGGGTTTCAGACATACCAAAGACTCAAAATGACTAAGGGCATTTACATAAACTCGCTTATCAAGATTAACATTGATTGAAGCCATTTTAGACAGTTTATTTTGCTTTAAGCGACTTGAAAAAATGATGATAGACCAGTTGAGGATAAGACAACGAACGGATTATTACGGACGTCAATATCTCATGTTGTCAGCCGTGGGACACCTGGGCGTTGGTTCGAATCCATTGAGTAGCGGGGTTCAATCCGGCACAGGTACTGGTAACGTATCCAGGAAGCAGAGTGAAGAGGGACTGATCTAACATGCAAGAACTTGTTTCACAATCGATGTAAAATAAATAAATTTGAACTAATCATTCAGAAGACTACTTCAAGAGCTTCTGGATGACTGGCGTTTAAGATAGCCTCGTTTTAAACAAACGTTCAAGCAAAGTGTTTGAGTGGTCGTTGAACATGAGATCGACTGTATTGTTCTCGTTGCTATCTTATTAGCCAGCAAGGGTATTTGACGTCCACAAACTAAGGGTGCACTCAATAGCCACGTCACTGATATTGTTCTCTAATTGCAATGAATAATTCTCAAACACACAAACATACCTCAGCGTGACCAATGTTACTCCTGTGGCTTTCATTTTTGTTTGGAATCTATTTCAAGACCTCTATAAACGTAAGTCAATTCGATGGATAAAGAGGAATTCCTTTCTTTCCTTAACACGGATCTACCTCCGTTTTGTACATTTTATAAGTGTTTCAGTGCTACTTCGCCGTTAATATTACATAAAAACAATGACATTTCCTTAAAAGCGCTTCTAATAAGTATTTTCAAGTCACTGATTGCTACCGCATATGAACATAATTGATCATTCTTTAGAAGTAAATTAATCACGCCACAATAACGTTATTGGGCCTCGAATATTAAAATTAGCCTAACATTGGTCTCGAACTATGGACTTTACATTCATTCTAGCAGTGATGATATGCCGTTTTAGTTATTTATATCCAGCTAGAGGAAGCGTTTTGCGTGTCAGAAGCCACTTTGTGTATGTTGGGTACTGTAGCTATATTTGGGTGGTAACAAATAGATTGTACGCGTCATTTGTCATACAATGTGGTTAGAGCACCACGCCCATATAGAACGATGGGAATTTTAATAGGTTGTCTTCCCCAATATTTAAACCTATTCGCAAGCCACGTAGTAAATGTATGTTTACGTAAAATATGTTTTTTTTATTCAAAACCATCCTTGCGTTCAATAAGGAAAACGTTTGCGAATTGTTTGCAAATTACCGTAAATCCGTAAGATTTTACAACATTATCTCCGCGAGCGCTCGCGAATCTCGCCAACGGAAGTTGAGCTTGACTCGCGAATAACAAACTGGCGAACAAAGATTGTTGCCTTTGGTTTCTTTCACCCCTCGTTAAAATGTTTTCATTGATTGTGTAATGAATAAAAGTTGGTTCATAATAAAATTGAAATTAACGTTTTACGGTTATTTTAGTCTTAATTTACATTATGATAAATATGACGCATAACTTGCCATCTATCGACAAAAGGAATATTTTGACATTATCCTGACCATGTTCGCACACATACATGTTCGTAACCAATTTCCAACTTTCTCACGATGAGTTCCCTTTATCGGATTTGATTTATCTCCCTTATAACCGAACGTTTGCGAACGTTTTGTCCGTTCAATAGAGATTTCCGTGAGACAAATTGTTCGCCGAAAACGTTTTTCCTTATTGAACACAGAGCTTAATTTGTCTGCGGTGATTATCATATCAACAATTATGTGTTTCATATTTTCTCAACCGTATCTACTCGGCAATTCCCGGTTTGTGCCTGGGATTGCTGAGTAGATACGATTGTAAGCGGACATGATCTTCGTCGCCGCCATACTGCCGGACTGCTTTCAAAATGGCTCCCCATTACCTCCGAGCTCAATCGGAACTACTCGGGTATTTCCGTGAGCTGTGAAATACACATCGGATATAAGTGTAGCGTTACAATTTTTCGGGTAAATCGGCATCCAGCAATTAACACATTTTCTAAGCGTGCACGTTAAGTAGTTCAATGTGTATGGAAGTGTTGGACATCCTTTTTAATCATTTTTTATCAGTTACTCATACCAAATGGCGAAGTTGTTGTGACATGTATAGTTGTTTCGTCAGTCAAATCTAACAACTTTTTAGATTTCACATTTAAGATCTATTTTTAAACACGAAAGTAAAGTGACGTCATTCTCGCGGAAAACAATATGGCGTCATCCCTATTATTTCAGAGGTGTTTTCATTGGATAAACCCGATGTGTTCAGATTACTCCGAGCTTAATCTGAGAAATGGCCGAGGTGTGCCGAATATCATGGTATCAGGAGTGGAATGGAAGCCGTCAAATCGATACTTCGTGACGATCCTTTACTAAACGCCAATTATTCTACTTTCCCAAATTGAAAAAGTTTTGGAAGATAATGTTCAGAGATGGTAGAAAAGATTGTGGGAAAGGAAGGAATTGCTCGTTTCAAGCAATTTCTTTTTCCCATCAATGTTTTCCAGATTAGTCTGCAACAAACTGGTGGAATATCGTTATTGTTTGGTAAAGGATTTAAGCCTGTACTTAGGGTTATTAAAACAAATACATTCAAACCAACACACTCATATGAAGTAATATCATGTTTCTATCGTAGATTCTTGTGGGCAGTAGACATCTCTTTTAACCCTTTACCAAACGCCAAATTTTCGACTGTCCTAAATTGAAAGAGTTTGCAGACGACATTTCAAAATAGGACAAACTTGAAAATTAACATAGAAAACAAAGTGGGAAAAGGAGAAATTGATCGCTACGAGCACTTTATCCTTTGCCCACAGTGTTTTTAAGAGTCGTCTGCAACAAACTGGTGAAATGTCGATATTGTTTGGTAATGGGTTAACAAAATTAACAGGTGAAAACTAAAAAATTTTTGAATCACAATCTTATTATCTTATCGGAAACTTATCTAAACTTATCATTGTTTCACCTGCCATACTTTATAAGTGTATGTGCCGAATGTTAATGCTTGTTTAATGAAACTCCACTTCGAATGAGACAATTAGCAGACAATTAGTAGGACACACGAGACAGGGTTTTTACCTCTAATCCAAAATGGATTATAAATAACTATACTACATCATTTCATTATGGAAAACCGGCGATAATATACCGGCTTGGTCATAAACAAGTCCTTCCCAAAGACAGCATCGTTATTACTAAATAGCAATCTAAAACCAGTTCGTACTAACGCCAATAACTTAATCAGAAAGACGTCCTGTCCGCCATCAAATTCAACCCTTACAGTGCTGGAACCGACTACATGCTTATTTAAACAGGCTGGATCCAGGCGATTGGCGGCTGGCCTGTTATCTAAATTGTTTACTACTCATCACAAAAATAAGGAAGATATTACAGGTTTTGGAAAGCAGACGTCACAAAAGTCTATTTTAAGAAAATGACCCAGCTTTCTAAGGGTTGAGATGTGTATTGATTGCGTCATACTAACTAAGGTTAGAGTGTCGTACAAGATCAGACTGTGCGTACCACTCAATCTGATTCCGCGCGGCACTTTTCACACAAACATGACGGCCGCCATACAGAAGGATTGTGTTACGTCTCGGTTACCAGGGTTATGGTTATCGTGTGGAAACGATATGTCTGAGACATGATACTACCAGGGGAGTCTGTGGTCACATGGTCGCATTGGACATGGGTGGTGCGATGTCTGCTTCTAGTTTCCACATATGTTCTATTATTACATTTGATTGTCGTTTATTTCCGTTTATGTTAAGAACCTTATTCGCAAAATACACCATATGAAGTCATTTTGCTAAAACCATCAAACTCAAATTATTGGATATCCTCTTTATCGTTCAGACAGTTTGACATCTCAATATAACCTCAACATTTTACCCATACGTAATCTTGACGACAGAACATGTATCAATAGGGAATTCATTTCAAGGAAGCGGAAAATATGTCGAAATTGTTATCATACACTGCTTAAACTTCCCGAGGGAAATTAATTATCTAAAATGAAGCACTTATATGCTTTCATGTTTTGATTGTGAAGACTTCTGGTCACATCAAGTCGCTTTTGTTTGTCCAACTGTAGCGTGTTCGGTGGATATGGTGGTAGCGAGCGTCCGCCAGCTTTCGATTATGGGCATGTCTCGCAAAGCTAGGAAACATTGTATAAATAAGTTGTTGCGTTATAGTGACGTGTGTTTCTGTATAAATGTACCTAACAAAAGGTGGCAAAAAAAAAGAAAGTTCTTGCTTTCTGTACATGCGCTATTAATCAACAAGAATACTTAGCACCATACACGCCTTTCACCGCTTGAACAGTGCCTTTGTCGCACTTGTATTTCTTTTATTGTTCTTAGGTTATATAACAAAAGCTGTCCGAATAAATGGGATATGCCGTCTTTGAAATTGAAATGAAGACTATGTGACGTCACACGGTCAAGATGTCAGCGAGATAAACGGCACAATGTTTGTTACATTCGAAAAACAGCAGGCAACTTCCGACCCGAGATACCCATGTATATAGGCTGTCCAAGTGCAAAGAAATAGTTGAAAATGTACCGGATAAAATAGAAGCAATGTAAAACAGAATCATGGAAATCATTTAAACTATCAGCACTGTCACCATGCTTGTTTCATCCGTAAATAAAGCTAATGTTACCACGCTCATGACTGATGGAATTAAAATGGCTGAGGAAATTTTCGAAAAATGCGACGTCTGTCATCAAAAACTGAATGCGATTGTAACCGGACAAACAAACACCAATATTTCAGAACATGAATCAACTAAACGAACAGCTATTGGCGGCTGGCCTGTGATCTAACCTGCTTGCTTTATCTGAGTAGCTTTCTTGAACAAAACTAAGCAGATATTTAATGTGTCTAGTAAGCAGGCGATACAACACTCTTTTTTTAAGAATATTACCCAGCATTCTGAGAGTAAAAGTGTGCTTTGTGACATTTGTGAATTGTTATACCAGCATTATGACTAGAAGCCGTCTTACTCACAATGGATTGATCCCAGTGGTCTGTTTCCTTTATAATCGTGATTTCAAGACTTATTACTAGCTGTTTATTTGGATTAAAGATATTTTCTTTTAAGAAAATAATCCTTTCATATAATTTTCTAAATTTTTTACATGTTATTTGAAATTCTATTGTGAATTCAAAAATTAAAAGAAAAATGCAGGTCGACGAGTTACTTTTTATAGGTTTATTTACACAAAAAAAAGAGAGAGAAAGAGAGAGAGAGAGAGAGAGAGAGAGAGAGAGAGAGAGAGAGAGAGAGAGAGAGAGAGAGAGAGAGAGAGAGAGAGAGAGAGAGAGAGAGAGAGAGAAAAGAGAGAGAGAGAGAGGGAGAGAGAGAGAGAGAGAGAGAGAGAGAGAGAGAGAGAGAGAGAGAGAGAGAGAGAAGAGAGAGAGAGAGAGAGAGAGAGAGAGAGAGAGAGAGAGAGAGAGAGAGAGAGAGAGAGAGAGAGAGAGAGAGAGAGAGAGAGAGAGAGAGAGTTTAATTAACGTATTAGACCCTCGGGTTGTATGTTAACGACCATAATCTTCACGTCGATACCTTGTACGTGCCAGGAATTATCGACAAGGCGGGTTACTGAACTGGTGCCATTATATAAAGTCTGTGGTGATATGCTCCTTGCATCATTATGAGTCCCTTTACACCATTATTTAACTTGGGACGTGTGTGATTACAACCACAGCAGACAATGCTTTGTAGTATATACGATGTTCATTTTTAAATGCAAATGTGTGTCTTACGGATAATTTGTCAATATTTCAAAACCCATTTTACCCGACTGCGCATAAAAAGATTATCTTTAGTAACCACTTCCGTATGGCACGCCTCAAATTGACGTAATGTGAAATTAAAGGTTAAAGCCTTTAAAATCTCCGGTTCCATTCTGCCTTGCTCAGCAAATTATTCTGCGAGATCGTCAAAGGTCAACCAGTACAAAACACACAGGTTAATCCCTGTCTGCTCTTTTCATGAGGTGCTCAGCTATTTAGTACATGCCTCAGTAGAGATGTCAAATTAGAGGAACAAAGCGTCGCCACAGATCAAAAGCTCACCATGGCTTCTCTGATACCAATTTTCCAAATAGGTATGACGTATGCTGTGTTATGAAAAAGCCCTGTATGTAACAGTTTCCGATCTACAAGCTGATTCGTACTCTTATACAATATCCTGTCAAATGACACTCCAACAGACCCGGTCAGTTCCACTAAAGCACCAATTTTTATGGATGAAATTCTCATTTACACTCTACCAAAACTGGGCAGACATCAATTATTATTGTCATTTTCAAACGATATACTTAGCGGTGAAAGAATCGAAAAGAGTGTTCGTCTGTCTGTGTGGAAACGTGTGTAACGAAATCGAAAGTATACTTAAGATCTGTTGTTTAATTGAATAAAAAACCGAAAAAGCAATTTAAAGCAGTTTTACAAAAAGTGTCGTAACCTTTTTCTATTAGATAATAATAAATGTTTATGGTCGATTCCAGTTGGTGTGCTCAATCAGTTTTGTATAAACCGGAAATGCCATTGTTTTCGCAGGTCACTCTGAAAACTTTGTATCATTAATATGTAATCTTTTCGTTGTAATGTCTCATTCGGTCAGGCAATATTCGATGCATTCGTCGGGGTGTAATTGATAAAATTGTCTGCGAACTAATCCGATTACTTCCAAGACGATCGTAATTCTTATTATCAAGAAAAAGCTTTCTAGCTTTGATGAGCTTTTATGATATGTGCTAAAGACAAAGACATTCTTTAATACGCTCGCTTTGAGACTACTCTACAAAGCATTGATAAAACATGTCATGTCAAAAATCGTTGTGTGGTATTCTATTGCAATCAGAAAAATATGAACAATGGGATTAAAGTTATTTCAAACCATGTATTAATCCAGAGACATGAGATTATACACATGGCCTAAAGTCACCTCTCGGAAGAAACCACACTCAAACTATATCGTATTTTTTTTTCGAAATTTGATCTTGATAAAGATTGGTCTCATTTTTGAAATTCAAAACTGGAATGGGTGAATTGGTTGAAATGAGACATGATATTCACGAGTAGTGTTTCCTGCGTGATAGAAAGGTCGGAAAAAAAGTTTGTTGTCGTAGTCCATTCAACCGCAGTAAAACTGTAATTCAAACATTAAACCGTGTTTGACGACAACAAACGACTGAAAAAATCACAGTGACAACAGGTGATAACAGGCGACAAAAGATGACTTTTCTTGGAATACAAAATGCATCGTTTTTTCCATAATCAGCGAATGAGAAACAACAGTTGTATATACTGGACCATTAACCCTGTGTGGGGATTGGTTAATATTCGGTCTTAAAATGAGGTCGTCTCTAATGGTTTAGCAGAACTGGTTCCGTTCCGAATCGGTGTACATAACCGGTTAGATTGCCAATGGTTAACATTACCGGTTTGGTTCCGAATTGGTTAACAAAACTGGTTCAGTTCCCAATTATAAATAGAACTAGTCTGGTTCCAAATAGCTTTACAGAACTGTTTCGATTCCAAATTGGTTAATAGAGCCGGTCTGGTTCCAAATGAACTGACATTCCTGCTTCAGTTAACAATGGTTTAACACAACTGATTCGGTTTCCAATTGGTTAAAAGAGCCGATCTGGTTCCCATTGGGTAAACACTACTGGTTTGGTTTCCAATGGGTTAACACTACTGGTTCGGTTCAAAATGGGTTAACACTACTGGTTCGGTTTCCAATGTGTCAACACTATAAGTTTGGTTCCAAATTGGTTAACACTTCTGGTTCGGTTACAAATGTGTTAACACTACTGGTACGGTTCCCAAATTGTTAACACTACCGGTTTGGTTCCAAATGGGTTAACACTTTTGGTTCGGTTCCAAATGGTTAACATCATAGGTTCCAAATGGGTTAACACTACTGGTTCGGTTCCCATTGGTTAACCACTACTGGTTTGGTTCCGAAGGGTAATATAATCGGTTCCTAATGGGTTAACACTACTGGTTCGGTCCCCATTGGTTAACCACTACTGGTTTGGTTCCGAATGGTTAATATAATCGGTTCCTAATGGGTTAACACTTCTGGTTCGATTCACAATCGGGTAACACTTTTGGTTCGGTTCCCAATGGGTTAACATAATCGGTTCCAAAAGGGTAAGCAGTGTTGGTTTGGTTTGAAAAGCTGTATTTGTAAATATGAGAATTCGTGGTAGGCATAGGATTCACTTTTAGATTAGTATTTAGGTTAGATTATCTCCCTTTGTATATTGAGATTATGTGTTATTTGTGTTCGATGGGTGATTTATTGTTAACTGTTTTTGTTCCAGTGTCCAAGGAAAGCAAGCTGTTCTTAATAGTATGTTTGTTTTGTTTTGTTTTTTAAAATTATGTCTGTGTCGTTATATGTTTTCATATTGTATTTGATAGTATCAACCATACATCAGCTACATCAGCATGGCATGTCCGAAAATAATAATATTCAAAACTTGCGAATGGAACGTCATCTTCATTTAAAAGAAATATAATTGGAATGTGAATAGTTGAATAGAAGAGAATAGTATGTGGTTCTAATGAAAAGCCGATATTATTCAAACGTACATTACATACTGTTAAAAAAACAACCTAGCATCCAGTATAATCTGTCATTCTGACGTTAGAAACACTGCATGCTTTGGTTATTATTCGATACGTGATCTTCTAAATAAAATGTTCTACTCATCCCTCTCTATAGTGGATTCCATCATAGCAAAGGCCTCGAGTGTTTAGTTTATTGTGGGGTTATATCAGACCAACAATAGTTCGGGTAAATTGCAATTATAACCACATTATCTGGATTTGTGACGGATTTGTGACGAGTCTGATGGAGATGGTTTCCAAGATACCTTTTCAGAAAATGATACATCACTTATACAGGCTACAAATCTTACAACAAACTTACAACTTACTAAACCAATTTAATTAAGTGTTTGGTATTGTCATTTACAAAATTGGGTAAAATTGGTTGTACAGATGCAAGGGTGGACTATATATAGAGAGGACAGTCCATCGTACATCTGTGAAGAACGTGAAATGGCAATACACTAGTTAAGTTTGCTTCAAAAAGTATCAAAACAGCGAATAGTAATGTTACGCTTTAACCGAAGCAAATTAGAGAATTATGATTAAAGTGTAACATATGAAGATGTGCCCAAACGCTTTCATTTTATGCTGACATCGAAAGCTTGATTTGAGCATGGAGCAATGTATGCAAGTGAAGTTCCTTTGAACATAACAGGTTTCCTCGCATCCATTTATCACCAGGTTGCACTAGTTAGTTGCCAATCCACCTAACAGTTGTTCAATAAACACACAATGAATATGTCGGTAATTACCTGGAAAGTGTTTGAAGTTCTCTTTGGTCGCCTAATGATTTCAATGATAACTGAGCAATCTCGATCTTTATGTCACGCTTGTTGCTATTACTTCGATAATTGTTTGTGTTTCTTTCTTTGTTTTATTGGGTTTGTACAAAGTGACATTCCTTTTTAATTGTATGGCGATAAACGGCTTATCAAGGATGGGGAAAGACCAAAAACAATTCTGCGCAAATGGGTTATAGCATTTCGTAAGATGTATCTGAATGCAATTCGTACATCTATGTGAATTGTGTGGTCGATGAAGCTTCAGAAATGGAACCATTTAACGATTACTACCAGGTCTTGGTTATTTTACCATGTTTCATGAACTAAGCATTTGCCGATGCGGTGTAAAATCTAACTGATTAACAATAACATAAAATCATCACAATACATAACTTTAGGTACTTGAAAATTATCTGAACATTGCTGGTACCAATAATGCCGTTTATGCTTCCGGAAAGTAACGCTGTTTTCTACTGCAATAACCAGTCTAGTATTCAATAAAAGAAATGTTTGTGAATCGAATAGTGCGCAAACTACCATGAATCGTAAACCTTTACAATATCCCCGCAAACGTTCGTTGTTTTTTCGGGCGGAAGTGGTGAACTTTGGATTTGACCAATGCTTGTTGAAAACGTTTACATTGTTTTTGTTATGAATGAATGTATTTCGATTGTTTTACACAAAAAGAAATCTGAATTATAATTTTTCATTAATCCTAAAAATGATAACTTTGACAATGGTGTATCTTTGCGACCATTTTCGCATACATTCATAATCGTACCTAATTCTAATCATGTTGTTGTTGTTTTAGACATATTCAATTTTATAGAAAGGAGAGTCGCAGGGTTTTGCAGGCGTTAAAATTGTTCATCGCAAACGTTTGACACTTAAACATGCATTCAAAAAGAAAAAGTTATCACCGATGTCGGTATCTTTTGCACGGTTATTTGTATTGTCGGGACTGTTTTACGACTAGAGGGCAAGTTCAATGACTGAAATGACTTGTACAACATTTTGTACAGGGAGTTTGAATAATGGCACAAAGAAACTTGTCATCAACGGTGTTATACTTGCAGACAGATCGTACTGACATTGTTATTATTATCATTGTAATGTACGAATTCATTCAAGTTCGTTCTATCCGAACATTTCCCGAGCTTGCGAACAAGTTAGCAACGTTGAATAGTGGTTTCTACGTGGTACATTGCTCGTCGAAAACGATATATATGTTATTGAACGCGTCTGTCGGAGATTCGATTGTCCCACATCTTATCGCACATTTTGCCGACATAAACGACACACAAATCGATCCAGTCTATAACGACCTAAGGATGACAAATTGTGGATATCACATGATTTCCCATACCGTCTGGGACAAAACACTCTTTAAATAAAACGGTACGAGTGTTTTTCATTTTCCTTTTAGTTGTATTTTAGGTAAAACTTGTTTGTTAGTACACCAATCGTTTAGTCTCCAATCCATGTAATTCCTTTCAAGCCAATACTGAGTTGTTCAACTTTGATTGCGGTTAAACTTTAAGAATGCTTCACTTTAATATTCATAAAGAAATTACATCTTTTTAATATTCATACGACAAGCCATAACTGTGTAAGGGATGAAACGTGACCAGACCACGTCGGACACACAACACAGGTACTACAACCTTAAGTACAATTGTATGGTTTGATTAGGGAACATCGTCATCCAAAAAAACCCAAAAATTATACAGTCGTTTACCTATCTACGATAAGTGGGTGAGTCTATTATTGAGCGGAAGTAGGTAGGTATAGGTATTGTTTTTTATGTTTAAGCTTAAACATATTTCTCTGTTAAATATATTTTACATTTGGATCGGTACGGAAGCTTTAAGTTTATTGAGTTCCTTTTATGAGTATGTTTTTTATGTAATATAAAGAAAGGTAAGTTTTCGGTTTAATAAAAATATGTACCTATATTCAGACCAACCCAATCTGATGTGTTTATGTTCACATGACATTTTAGTCGCCGTAAACTGTATTGGATTGTATTCGTTGGAGTCATTTTATCCAATGCGCGCCCCTCCGAACAGCCTTTTTGGCGACTTATCTCCCTTTAACCGGACCTCGCTGTTTCTATGCAATGGAGAACATGGCGTCCTCGGCGGATGTAACACGTTTTTCTCTAAATGCCATCCTCTTCCTCGTTTGGGGCCATTATAACAAAGATTCGTAACTATAAGTGTACGTTTACGAAATCGTCGCAACCATTGAATCTCAATTAGTAACTTTGTTTATGCGAATGACAATAGACATGTGTTAAGACGTCCGATAAAGACCTTCCGTACACTTTCCGTTCACGTCTAAGTTAGTTTTTATTTCTTGGGAACTCTTTTCCCCATAATATTTACGTATACGAGGAAATCTATCGTACAGACTTTTGTGAGATAGGCGCCTGGTACAGACGTCTTTAGTTGTCCTACACTTTACTGAATATATATCATTGACTTTTGTTAGTTAACCCATTACCAAACAATAACGACATTTACCACTTTGTTGCGAACGACACCGGCAAACACTTTGGGAAAAGGCGAGCAATTTCTCATTTTCCCACAATGTTTTCTACTCTATAAGCAGGTTATTTTCCAATTTCATCACATTTTGGAATGTCGTCGGCAAACTCTTTCAATTTGGAACGGTCGAAAATGTGGCGTTTGGTAAAGGGTTAAAGTCGTCTGTTTCTTCTGTCTATCACTAAACCAACATCGTATACAAACTGTGTATAATTGGTTGAAACTTGAAATATAGGTAATCGCCGCTTTTGCTAACACATGTATCGCCTCTTTCCATGTTTGTGTATTTCACCCACGTCCGTGTGTGGTACATTTTCTCTCGCTCTAGCATTGACCGAGTTTAGCGTGTAGTTTAGATATCGCCGCTGCTACACACAAAGGACTATATCACGTTTCATTGTAATGAAACCATTGTGGCTTTTCGGTAGAATGGCGATTAATCGGTTTGCGATTACCATGCATACTTTGATTTAGTCATGCGTTTTATTCTCCGTAAATAGGTCATAACTATCAACACGTTCTAGATTTCCGGTCGCAGAATCATTAAGGCTTTAGGCATCATCTGGACAGTTCGGTATTCATAAATCGACACCTAAGGAACGTTTGAAATCAGTTTGATTATTAAGAGTTCGATTTTCCTCAATCATTCTTGATTCTGATTGGTCAATATTCGCCCTTGCCATTTCGGATATTGACCACCCAAATGTTAGAATGCTTTAGCTTTACCCAGAACCAATGTCGTTTCCGGTTTCATCACCGTGGTGCTCAGTTAGGCGGTGGCTCCAAGGCACGAGATAAAACGGTGACGACATAGCCTGTAACAATGTTTTCAGTTAGGAATCGTACTTTATCAAAGTTGTCTTTTGCTCATCTTATTAAACGGCAATCTTCGTGTTTACCGGCGAATATCATTAAAGTACAAAATCGCACTGTGGTCAAATTTTGTGCAGTTGAAACTATTATTGACAGAAAGCAAAAATTGAAAGAAAGTGAATTTTCAATATAGTAATAAGAATATTGAAGAATCATCCAAGTTTCGCTTTCAAACATACATCGCCGTGAATGGGCAGTTACTTGAAGGTTTGTATGGTTTCATCTGCAGTTATGCACAAGGCAAAGTTCCGGAAGTAAAAGAACAATAGTGTTAACAATTCGTCCGTCAACAATTATATGAAAAAAAAATGCAGAAATCGAATTGGTTAGAATGTTTAGGCAATTAAAGTTACTATACAGTTTGTTAAAGAGTTTATACATGGACATTTTGGAAAGCCATGAAAAATGAGTCAGTATCATCGGTACTGCACCATTTCAATTTTTCTCCGTCAGCTAGTTTGTATTTTCTTTGTGATTGCATGCATATTAATCATGTGATTAAAGGACCATTAAAGGAGATTAATGCAATATCAAACTATATTATTTGGTAAACTTTTGGACAGATTCAAATAGTTATCACCAGAAAGCACCATCAGCACAACTTAAATGTAAAAGTAAACCAGAAATAACCCAGCTTAGCAGATTTTATATTTCAGATTTCCTGATTCTTCACCTCTGACCTTGACAATTGATACACACATTCTTGAACCGACCAATCAAAATTTGTTATTTTGAATATGTAAACAAACAGGTTGTTGATATACATGATTGAATTGGAGACAACTATATTTCAAGCACAAAATAACTTAGTTTAAATAAGTCTTATTAGTAGGGTCTCAATGCATTCATAAACTCATTCTCATGACTTTTATGAACATAATAAAAGAACTCCATATATTTTTTCAGTTATTTATTTGTACTCCTCTCCTTTGATGTGCCTTTAACAGAAATCGCAAAGATGCATCTTTGGTTCATATCGTCGTTTTACGGCATGCAGTATATTCGCTTTTCTTATTTGTTTGGGTCAGTCATTCAAAAGAAAATGTGTATCTTGGAATACCAATATTTCGAACTCCAGGAAGTTACAGCACGGAATGGTGGATCATTAGACACTATTTACCAAAACATTGAAACATTTAGCTTTTCGGCATGACTTTTCAATGAAAATAGGCATAACCCAACATTAACTTAATTATGGGTAAACTTTGGTTTCCGGATTTGCATGATATGTTTCCTGTCCGACTAACGACATTTCAACCATATTTGACGCTGTCTTTTGACAGGAAGCTTTTGGCCTTCGTATAAGTCCCATTGGTCTAGATAAAGCTGAGACGCTGTAAACTTCTATAATGTTTTATCTCGAATGACTGCGTTTTGGGCTAATCTTTAAAACATGCGAAAACATTTGTTTGTCGTTAGGTATGTTGGGTGGAAGAAATCGCTACTACTCGGACGGCGAAATGTTTACATCTACGTGTACATGTATAAGGATTTCAATGCGAAAGCTATAACAAGATCCTTCACTGATGTGAAGTAGAAGTGATATTTTTACATTGAAAACGCTATATCGTCTGTATGTATTTATCTAAATATTCTCAACCAATTCAATTTCAATTCAATATTTCATTCAATTGTCTTAAGCCTCTGGCCCATATACATAAACATATATACAAATACAAAGTTTGAGTGACATAGCATATAGTTATAAAACATAGAAGAAGTCAGGGACTATCCAGAAATTGTTTTCTACATTTAAAAGCCCCCATTAGGAATGTTGCTACTAATCGTATTGGTGTTTTATTCTTCAATGATAATATGACGTTAAAAGTAAATCTATTTCTATTGCCTAGCCAGTATGCTTTGAAAAATTGTAATCTTAAATGTTCATATTGTGAGCATTCAAAAAATAAATGGAAATTCATCTTCAACAGTTGAAATGTTGTTTTTCTGACAAATGGGGGGAAATCTCATGTTTCTATCTATCCCTACCCTAGTCAATATACAGCTCAAGCGTAACAGAAGTACCATCCTTCAAGTCATTCAACGATTTACGGCTACACAATTTTGCGTGCTGTTGTCCGAAAATTTTTATGTATTTTATTTCTCTTCAGGATAAAATTTGTAAACGGGATTTTACTATAATAGGAAATCCAGTCAAAAGGGTATGGCTTATTTGGGGGCCTCCGTGGCCTAATGGCTAGAGCACATAACTTTGAATATTTTGGCCCGCGTTGATTAATCCAGCGTCAGCCTTTGTACTATAATGGGAGGCAGTCTCTCAACTGACTTAAAGAATGGTTCAACCCGGCTTGAGCAGCTCTTGTCGTAATGTTAAGTTTGGGGTCTTCCTCCATTACAATGAATCGATTTTGGCATCTTAACTAAAATGATGTGGACATGATATAAAACCCATATAAACAAACAAAGTTCTTGTTTGAATCTGGGAGAACACAGTCAGGTGCGTAGCTTAAAAGACTACGTACTTGAACTAGGGGTCCGAGGAATGCCGCCTGAAATTAGATTTAGGTAAATACGATTTTGTTCTTTTTGATGACTATTTCATGAAATAAAATGTTATGAAAAATCATTGCAATTTTATGAATATGTATAAAGGGTCTCGACAGTTGCCTTCAGTAGAGAGTCGATTTCATTAAAAAACAAATACATGTAAGCCCAAATTTTACGACGCACATATCGACGGTTATACGGGAAAATGATTTGCTTAATAATTGTATGCATGTGCATACGTGCGTAAGAGCAGCTTTGTGTCTGACAGTATTATAACTTATAACAGTTGTGAACGCCATTAAACCATAAACAGAAAGATCTACCGACTTACGTACAAAGTCAGCAATAGATATTCAGGGCTGTTAAGGAGTGTTAGCTAATCTATATACAAACACAGGGAGAATCGACTGTTTGATACGACTGTGTGAACGGGCTTGCGTGATCAGATAAATGTATATTGCCACTAACACACGCGGTAATCTAGGCCGAATGTTTGCATAGTTTCGCCCCAGAGTCGATTCAATTTCACGCTTAGATAAAAGTTGCGTTTACGAACGTATCGCGTTTTGGTGATTAATTACAAAGATTTACTTTTCCGTCTAAAACGTGGGACGAGAATCCCCCGTCCCTTATAAAAAAGAAAAGACATTTTCAAAATGTATGCAGTGGTCCAGGGAAGCATTTTACTAAACGACTGAACGAAAGCATTTGCGTAAGTCAAAAGTGATATACAGTCAAACTTGTCTACAGCAGCCACTCTTAAACATAGAATACATATGACTGCATAGCAACATTGAAGCTCAATACAGCAGGCAAGACATGCAGGACGCTCCTGCAGGAGCTTTCTTCATGTTTTGCCTGCTGTATTGAGCTGTCAACGGTCTCAAAAAACAGATCTGATTGCATTTTTGTTGGCTGCTTAAGACAGGTTGTACTGTACATGGATAGTCTCTTACTGAAGAAGACCATATTGTAAAGTGACACGTCATTGGAGGCGTTTTGGAGAGGCGATTCCAACAGCATGTTACGTTGCAATATCGCTTATATCAACATTGATAAAAGGGGGATTGATGTTTAAAACAGACCATATCTTTTCGTTGGTTTTTGACCTGAATGTACGCTGTCTTGAAAGCAAATTAAGGTCAGTTTTTGTAAAGATTATGTGCGTAAGTCAAAACTGATATACATGGATGTTTTTTTAATGAAGAATATATATATATAGCTTTATTGCCTCCATTTTCTGAAGATTTACATAGGTATACATACATATTAAACAAATACATTTTCAAAAGTATACATAAGAGTCAAACACATACAAAGTGAGAGGAACAAGCTAAAGAGCAATAAAGGGTGAAATGAGGAAAAAGCAATGCAATTAAGAGAGAAAACATGAACAGTTACTGTTACTACATGTACGTGTATAAAGGTCAGAGTGCATCATTTAGTTAAGCATATACATCTTTAAGAAATTGTCGACATATCATCCTAAATAAAGGGTACTGTTCTAGATCTAAGTGGCACATTAGTCTATTGTCCATTTTTCCAAGCATGTAGGTAACTAGTTCTAGTCTCGGAAGTTGCATCAGTAAGTCGCCAAGATTGTCACTTAATGAGTTGAGGGTAATGTATAAACTATTATGAAGTATATCTCTTTCAACATTTGGGCACTCGTATATTAAATGTTCGGCTTCCCATTGGTACACGTGCAGACATCGTGAACACACTAGCGGTTGAACTGGTAGCTGTTTACAACAGATGGAGGCTGAATGTTTCATTAAGGGCAGCGAGATTGGGTGCTTTTTGGCCACTCTCCAGATGTTTGCTTCACAAAGGCGTAGATGACATTGCCGAAATATAAGGAAATCGTCAGAACCGTTTATCCTTTCTGTCCATAATGCCTCTTCGTGTTTGGTTATTGATGTTTGACAGAGTCTTTTCCATGTTGTTTTATGCGGGCACACGCCTGATCTTTTAAAGGCTGTTAGGTAGGGCATCAGACTGTATTTCTCAAGGATTCGTAGTATGTCGGGGATGAACCCATGCTGTTGTTTGCTGAACGTTTTGTACTGGTAAAGTCGTAAAAGAAACACTTTATGACAGAGGAATCTAGCAGGTGACCGACACAGTATACCCAGAAAAAACAGTTTTTGAAGGTCGATAAATGCTTGCAGTGATGAGACACCAGCAAGCCCTAAAACCATATCCGACCGTGTAAGATGTGTAAAAAAAAAAAGCAAATTAAGGTCAGTTTTTGTAAAGATTATGTGCGTAAGTCAAAACTGATATACATGGATGTTTTCTTAATGAAGAATAGAGTATTGCAATGTGACAAGCCATTGGAAGCGATACGGAAAAACGCTTCCAAATGCGTGTTGCTTTGCAATATTGCTTTTATCAATATTGACAAAAGAGGGAATGTTGTTAAAACGTACACAGTTTTACTATTAGACGATTAGAGCAACGATACCCATATGCGAGGCGTAACACGGTTTGTTTCGCGCACTAAGTCAAACATAGACAGTAAATCATGATTTTGACGGTACTAAATGATTCTTCTGTGTGCTGTAATACAAGTTTCAGAGAATGAATACAGAATCAAGCATAATCTTATACGCGTCGATTGCTATGCATAGTTGATTAAGAAACGGTAAACTTAACTTGTTCGTTCTGACCATTTACAACGCATTAACAGTATTTCAGATAATTTCCATCATATAGCTATATTCATTATCGACGGAAGAAGATCCCGAGCTTAGTTCCCACGAGGGCTGGTCAAGCCCGGACAAACCATCGGTATTCCGCAAATCAAATGGGAGACTAACTCACATGAAATTCAAGATCTGCTGCTAACTTTATTTAACCGCTAAAAAGTGAAGCCAACCTTATGATTTCAAGTCAGGTCGAAAATGTGCAGTCTGTGTTGCTGCGGCCATGTCTCAACCGTATAGCTGTTCGAATCCCACAGCCCGGGACTCCATCCTTCAGATTTCATGATGAAGCGCTTTAGACGAACCTTTTCCTAGAACAAAATATAAAGGAGACGAAAGATATCTCTACGTATCTTTTTACAGGAGGTAGGAGGTATTTGTATAACATCTAAGCGTTATTGAATCATTTATAATTATACTTTATACGTATGATGATTTTCATAGCCTGGGGTCCTGTGTATCGTTTTACTAAACGACATAAGGAAAAAATGTGCGTTAGTCAAAACTGATGAATATAGATTGTATCCTTAACGAAAGTACAATATTGCAATGTTACACGTCGTTGGAAGCGTCTCAGAGAGACGCTTCCAATGACGTGTTACATTGCTATGTTTATATCAATATTGATAAAAAGAGGGAACGTTGTTTTGAAACTGACCCTAAGTTTAAGCAGAAAAGGTTTATTAAAACTGTACCATGGCCCGTGTGTTTACCCCGCAATAGTTCGGGATATGCGCACGGGACAGAAACCAAGACTAGGATGTACGGTGCATAAGCCTGGTATGTCCGATAAATAACCGATTGATGCAAAAAGAAAGAATCAATACGTAGATCGATATCGACATAAGAATGACGGATCACGTCGGTCGCCGCTGTGAAAGACAAATGAACCCTGTCTTCTTAGCGGCGGAATGTCAAAACAGGGATTCATTGCTTTTTTTCTAAAATTGGGAATAGGTCTGGGCCTGTTGATCTCGGTAGATTCATCGATGAAATTGATTTGCAGGAAGAACTGCATGATATTAAAGACATTTATAAATGGGAAAGTGCATGTTGGTCCCTGTTATATAACGAGAAAAAGCCCTGGGATGTAATACCAAAATGGTGATACTGCATTTATTCTGATTAAGAAGTTGCGACCGTTCGAGTTTGAACATTAGGGCCGGTGTTCCCGAAAAGTAATAGTATGGTGTCATGCTTAAACCCAAAAACTTTGCTCAACTTTGGGTTTATGTCCAAATACCGAAGTTATGCTGTGATCGAGAAATAAACCGGTACTCAAGCTTTTTCTTAGACTTCAGTTTAAGGAACGAGTTTGAGTCAACCTTAACGCTGTCAAAGGTGTCGTAATAAATGCTCAAAAAGGCGACGTCAAGCACACGGATCATCCGTCTTACTCAGCTGAGAACGGCAAACTTACTAAGGTATAAATGATGGTTTAAGTTGAAGTAATGATTTAGGTGGAAAGATGCGTTGTAACACCATGACAGATAAATATCCGTTATCGTCTATGATTGAGATACGGCCGTTTACGATTCACGACAATATATACATATATGTTTTAATTTATGCTAGTTAGCTAGAGGTTAGTGGTCTAAAGGTAGAGTGTTGCCCATGGGACACGAGTGTCGTGGGTTCGAATCCTGTGTGTCTTGCGACCATTTTATTGATCCAAATTCTGCGCGAGTACTGGTTATTTATCATGGAAGCAGAATCGAGAATGATTAACCTGAGATGTAGGAACATGTTTCACAACCGATATAAAATAAATACGTTTAAACTCTAACTAACTTAGACAAACGACGGAAAGGGAAAAACGGGGTTTCACCTCATTTTCATAAAAAGGTTTAGTTTAAACTTATTTATTTTTACATCGATTGTGAAACAAGTTCTTACAACTTAGACAATTTACTCTTTATTCTTCTTCCTGGATAAACACCAGTACTCATGTCGTTTTGTGGGTTAGTCCCGGCAATTTGCACCTCGCCGAACGGGGATTTGAAACCGGAATCCTCGGTACAATAGGCAAACACTCTAAGCCTGCAACAATGTCGCCCACGTAAAAGAATAACGGCCGTTTGGTCCCCGCAACGACTCCGTTCTAAAAATAAACGGCAGTTTTACCAAAATGGTCGTATCTGCGTCATTGAAGTAAATGTGAAACTCAATCGTATCTACTCGGCAATCCCCGTAACAAGTCGGTAGATATTCCTCGTAGGCAGTACATGAATACACCAGAAATCCTGGGGTAATTCGCCTTATTTCCGGCGGCTAACGCAAAATGCACACAGGCACTAAATATGTATTTAAATACACACAAATTGGTTATATATCACAATTGAATGTTTGTTTTTACCCTTTTCATTAAAGATGACCATATCAACACATCTTTGATTCATATTTTTTTCAATCGTATCTACTCGGCAATCCCCGGCTTGTGCCGGGGATTTCCGAGTAGATACGATTGCAAAAGGACATGCCCTTCGTTGCTGACCTACTTTCAAAAATGGCTCCCCATTGCCTCCGAGGTTATTTTAAGAAATGGCCGAGGTGTTCCGAATGTGTGAAACTACCCCGCTTTGCTTTCCATAGCGACAGAGATGTTAATAGAACAAAACGAATCGAACACAAATTTAACGTATATTTCTTCCATTTAACGAAGCAGTTACGATTATTTGCTTTCCATGGCGACAGAGATGTTAATAGAACAAAACAAAGCGAACACAAATTTAACGTATATTTCTTCCATTTAACGAAGCAGTTACGATTATTTGCTTTCCATGGCGACAGAGATGTTAATAGAACAAAACGATGAGAACACACATTTACCGTATCTATTACTAGTCAAAGAAGCAGTTACGATTATTTGCTTTCCATAGCGACAGAGATGTTATTAGAACAAAACGATGAGAACACACATTTACCGTATCTATTACTAGTCAAAGAAGCAGTTACGATTATTTGCTTTCCATGGCGACAGAGATGTTATTAGAACAAACCGATGCGAAAACAAAATTAACGTATCTCCTTCTATTCTAATAGGAACTTACGATTATTTAGTTTCTAGGGCGACGAAATGAATGAAACAATCACGCCCCTCGGTCGTCGCAACTCTCGCGTTACGACGTGTATTTTCTCATGTGACAGCTTGAATGATTAAATGTCAATGGCGATCGATTCGTACCGCCTGCGAATCGACCCTTTAACTGACGTGTAACGACACGGCTACATCAAGTGGACGTTAGCCTTCTGAAATAGATACTTAAGGTTGTAGCTATAGCAATATTTCGGATATATAGCCGCACATGAAGTTTGCAGAGATGTCCGAAATGAATTTTGGGCACCTCTGCTAACTTCTTGAGCTGCAGTAGGTCTGAAAAAGTGAGGAACATTAACAATGACGTAACACCATAAAATGAATATAAGGGACATGTAGTTTCGGATCATTACTGGTATTGATGCAGATCAATAAAATAAGAATTGAAACATTTTGCTTCATCACATGCGATGTTCGGCGTTGAGCAATGATTTAAGCATGCTAAAAGGTGACAAAGGAAGAATTTAATACCTAACACGAAAGTATATCTCTCGGAGTAGAATGTATAACTGTCTATACTATATGATGATTTATTAACATCAATCGCTTTGAGAGTATTATTGCATCAGCAAAACACATTTGACACAGACAACTGTTGGGAGATCGTTTCATCTTGTTCGCCTTGCACAATAGGTTGGTAGCGAGAATTCTGGTCAAAATGATCATTTTTGTAATCAAGCGAATCAATACACGATGATTGTGTGTCGATCTGGTTAAACCATGGTTAACGTGTAAACTAGATTTCAATTATGATACATTTGAAGAGAAATTTATTACAAAGAAGGATGTTGATTTGGGTAAATATTTAGTGGTATTGTACAATATGCTCTCTCAAGAGAACCTACGCATCTAATGTAGAACTTCATACATGTCCCAATGATAAAAACACGATATGAGCTAACACAAAATAGCATTGTTACGGTACATGGAACACTTAAATCAACCTACGACAACGAAGGAATGGGAATAAAACGTTTTACATCGGAAAGGAACGAACCGCAAACCATGTAATCACGAGCTTATAATTGCAGCTGGATCGATGTCCGATCACTTATTCATCGTGTTAGGACAGTGAATACATAAAAACGTTCGCTAACAAAAAACAACGTTATGTAGGCTTAGAGTCAGATCTTTAAAAACGAAAGCACAATGCATTATACGAATGAATAAATTTACGATTATCGATTTTAAAAACGAAAAGGTTACGAAGGGGAAATATGAATCCATAATAACGAAAACCAGGTTATATAAATTGCAATATCAAACATGTACAACTATTGAATAGTGAGATTACAATATTGAATATACAAATACAAAATATAGATTTACGAACTCCAGAAAAAGTATACCATTGTTAAGTACCAAGTTAACGTTTTTGGGAGATCGAGGTTGTAATGTTGAAGTACAGAATATACATTTTCGAAACCTCTTGGATATGCCTTTTACGTCCCAAATGCACTGTTACGGAAAATCGAGGCTAAAATTGAAGACAAGAATTTACGATGTATCGATGGTGAAGAAAACATATACGAAATATATTTTACCATTGTGAAGATACTTTTGTCCAGTGGTGAAAACTGAATGTTTAAAGGCTGAAGAACGTGCGATCACCCAAGATTTCACATTAAAATGACTTTAATGGTTGCGAATATACACAGTAAAGATGGCGAAGAAGGCCAGCGCTATTTATCAACGTTGAGTCAACGTTTTAAATAAATCTGTAAACGTTTACAAGAACGATGTTACCATGGCAAATATGATCGATCAACGCCTACAAAATACGGAGGTCGGTTAACTTAGATATCGGTTGATTATATATACAAGTGATTATGCCGACTCAAATAGATCTATATACTTTTCGTACGGATCAAATCATTCAAGACGGGGAAAAAACGGTTTACCATGCAAGCAAATACGGCGACGTATTTTGTATTACATTTGACCGCCTTCATTTATCAAAATCATTCGCACAAGTTTAGTATCTTATTGATTTTATTTCTTTAAACAGTACTTGTATTAAGATTATTGTTTTTATTGTTGATAACGTTTATGTATGCAGTAAAAGAAATATCATGGTAAAAGATATTTTTCAGGGTATTTGCTTCTCGCAGAAAATGCATCTCGTTCGACTTTAAGTCTGGCAAGGAACACATATCCTAACGCAACTCGAAGCAAATATAATGACCCGGAAAAATATGAAGATAAAAAGATAGAAAAAAGCAATTAACGAACTCATTAGGTTACTAGGCGAAAAGATAGATGACGACTTTGAAGAACAACCTTGGGGGTTTCCTGCTATCATCGAGTGATTTACCCTTAAATTGGCTGATTCCTTATTAGAGGGAAAATGTTGATTATCACAACCAAATGCCCATTTGACAATGATTTCTTTGATTTGATGTGAAATAGTAAAGCAATATGATGTTGTGACGACAACTTTACCGGTATAAAACCAAAGTGATACTATCAGATAGTAGCTCTCGAAACAGCTCGTCGGAAAAATGATGTGGCAATGATGAAGAATGGATGCTTATTCATGAAGGTGTGTGAAACTGTACTAACCCCTACATAAAACGTGACTGCAATCGTGAAATAACCGTGCAAGACAATCCTTGCGATAATAACAATACATAAGTACAGTCATACGGTGTTTGCTAACCGATATGATTAAACACATGCGCAAAGATACGAGAACGTGGAGAAATGAAGGGTACACTGATATAAAGGTTAGACTAAACGATTGATAAGTGTACGAAAATACTAGAGTCCGAATATACGTCGGTTGGGTACGATGATGCACGATTGTAAATCCTCGCAGGTTCGAATAATGTAGAGTCCGAAAACACGGTGTACAAATATACAAATTTATTTGAGGGATCATGTTAGAAAAAACATTGTCCGAAAGACGTATTTATAAAGCTCAGAATTCATTGCCTCGACTACTGAGTCGACTTGACGAGTAAATATTCATGGGTATATGTTCAGAGAGGCACAAACTTGACACAGCATGTTCATGCACAGCTTTCATTTAAATGAATTGTCAAAGGAACGCTAAGAGGTACAAACAGAAAATTCCGTCTTGTGTTAGACTGTGAGTATCATATTTTGGTATGGGCCATCACTTTTGCATGACACGTCCATAACTTGTTTTGTTTTACTTCAACCGTTTATGTCCATAAAGTTAGAAGCAAGTTCACATTTTGCAATTTAACCTTGGACTGCTACTGAAACCTGCCTTAATACACAAATTGCCAATTCAAGTGGTTTCATAATAGCCATTACTGAGGTATATGTCAACGTATAATTTGAGTTGATTTGAAAGACGAACTGACATCTTTCTTCATAACCAGAAGCCTATTCAAATTGCAAATTGTCAACTGCCTTTGACATCCCATGCAAATAGGAATGCGGTGAATAGCAAACTGTCAGTCATATTCATACTCTGTTGCCAGTTCGAGGGCGAAGCAGTAGTGAATCCTTTTTAGATAGCGAAATGCGACCTGTCAACCAGATGCAAATTTCATTGACATCTGGATGAGTAGACCTGTGTTTCACAAAACATCTCAATAAGAGAACGTACTCAAGCCATATTTTAAACTTAGTTGAGTTTAATCTTATTTTTTTTTATCAAGTATATCAATTATGAAGCAATTACTTGCTATTTATATAAAACCTTGTCGATTGTTTATCAAATACTTAGCCAGTCGTCGTGGTGATTGTGGATTTTGAATGGGCGTAAAATGGACCCTACCTCTAATGGATTCGATACTTAGCCAAAACCTCTGGTCGTTTCCATAAATACAAACTATAACTGCGTTAATTAGGAAATATTTTGCGGCGAACAACTTGTCTCACGGAAACCAGTATTGAAAAAGGAGAAAATTTAAAAGTAAGGTACGGTTATGTATATGGTTGAAAACGGTAACGAAGTCATTAATGTCAAAGTAATTATCCCTCGGATAGATGACAACTACGTCATACTTTGTATAAGGTACTTTAAATTTAAACAATCGAACGACATTCCTTTCAAATTTATCATTTGTTGGCTTGTTTCAGTTACAGAAACAATGAAAATAGTTTAAAATGCAGTGATAGAACCCCAGGTTCACCATTATGTTCGCCTGTTCTCCATATGCGAGTCAAACACGACTTCCGTTTGTCCTAACAACGAACGTTCGCGGTGAAATCGCGTAAAATTCTACGATTTACGGTAATTCGCGATCTATTCATAAATACTTCCCCTATTGAATGTAAAGCCGGTGTCGTTGGTGCACAAAAAAAGTGTCTCGTTATGATCTTGTACGAGTTCTCAGAGTCATCTGGGAAGAAATGCATCGATCTTCGGATTAACTCGTCTCGACTCGGCCTTGTATAACTGATCCGATTGGTTCTTAACACTGTACGATTGGATGGCTGGAATACTAAAATGCGTCTCAGACGTCGTACTTCTCCGCAGCGGGGACAATCGTAACTACTCGGTGTTTTGCCGTGAGCTGAGAAATATACCTCTTTTGTAAGTGTTAGGTTATAATTTGGGGGAAATCGTCACTTGCTTATAAAACATTTCCTGCAAGCGTTCACATTAAGTTTTTCAGTGTATATGAAGGTGTTGAACATCATTCTATATCATTATTTATGATCGGTACGTCATAAATAACAGTGCGACTTCAAACAACTTTTTAGATTTCACATTTAAGATCTTTATGTGAAAACTCAAGTACAATGAATACAGTATCGCTAGAAACAATATGGCGGCTTCTTGTTACTTCAGAGGTGTTTACATTGGATAACCTCGATGAGTTCAGATTGCTTCGGGAGTACATACCTTTCAGTGCAATTGTGTCTACTCGGCATTCCTCGACACGGGCCGGTAGATATACCTCGTAGGTAGTTCATGACTAAAACACCAGAAATCCTGGGGAAATTCGGCTGTTTTCCGCCGGATAACAACATTGGTTACAACATTATACACGGGGACTAAGTATTTATGTTAATGCACATAAATTGGTTAAAGATTACAATTAAATGTTGTTTATCTAATACTTTCATTAAAGAGTATCATATGAACACACATGTGTTTCATATTTTCAAAATCGTATCTACTCGGCAATACACTGCTTGTGGCGGGGATTGCCGAGTATATACTATTGCAAACGGACATGCCCTTCGTCGCCGCCATATTGCAGGACTACTTTCAAAATGGCTCCCCATGAACTCCGAGGTTATTTTAAGAAATGGCCGATGTGTTTCCATTTGGAAGAAAGCGTGGAGAATGCGTGAATAATACGTGAAGTGTCCTCGCACTGCCACCCATTGCTTTGGTAACCATTCGTGTACAGTCTGTCTGTAAACGGTAATCTATACGATTGTGTGATGAGGCATGAAAATCGTAAAAAGATCAGTCGAGCGAATACGGTATATCACGAACATCTCGAGGTTTTATAATTCGAATCAGTACATGGAACGTTTGATCGATATCACTCATTCAGTGTGTAACATTTATTACATTTAACCAACTATAGTCCCGGCCTAGACCGATGTATACCGAGAACGACCGAAGTTATCCGACGACAGAATGAGTTTCAAAATGGCGGAGAATGGTTTTCCTACCTTAAATATGTGTGAAGATGAGATAACTTATCAGCCCTCGGGTGATAACGGTGATGACTGATAACGGTGTATACATGTATCCGAATCCCGTTTCTTACAAGGAAATAGAGTCAGTGGGTGCTTATACAACGTCCTGTTCTCCTAAGTAGTCAAAGATTGTCATATGAATTGGGATGGGGTGTTAGTCTCGAGTGTGGGACATTGATACCTTTATAGCAAATGTGCGTAACAGTGTATATATGTATATATGTGCATGCATGTTAACCTTAAGAATGCTGGGTAGTTTTCTAAAGAAAGATATATTTATGTATCGTCTGCTTTCCAAAACCTTAAATATCTGCTTTGTTGTAGAAAAGATACTCAGAGTAGCAAAAGGGTTAGACCACAGGCAAAGCCGCCAATTCACTTGGCGACTGGTCTTGGTCTAACCTGTTTGCATAAGCATGAAGTCGATTCCAGCACTATAAGAGTTAATAAATGCTTTGGTCCATTTACACAATGCACGTCTCCTTTCGAATGATCATATGGGGAAATGAATACGCAGAGATAGGGTGTTTGCATCGTGTATAAATAGATGTGGGGTTAAGCAACTGCCTGGTCCAACAAGGCAAAACGAAAGAACATTGCCATTTAATGTGTGATCAGCAAAGTGTGACGAACTTAATCTGATATATGTCAAAGAGTCGAGGTACTGGATTCGGTTCAGAAAGCGTTGTTGTATAAAGACTGTTGAAAACGGGATTTAACTTCAAATAAACAAATCAATCATCAGAAATATACCTGTTTCTTACAATAGCCTTTAATCAAAGAACCAAAATACGTATGTTACCTGTGCTTAACTCATTCGCTGTGACTTTTGGTTGTCAGAGATTAAATTGAGTCGTCTAACAAGTGACTAATCTGAAAACAGCGGTCCTAGCCCGTGTATATACCCGCACAAATACGACTGGCTTCTACGCTGTCTGGACAGTATTTCAGGTACATCACAGTATAGAGTGCACCTTTCCATGCTGCTATTATAACATTACCTGTACTGTACAGTATCATTTCGAACCGCTTGCTGCTTTCCTATATGAACATAATTGATCAGTCATGAGAGTTAAAAAATGATGTCTCGCTGACTTCATTAAACGTAAGAAAGAATATCGGCAAAGACTGGTCTCGAACATGATGTTGCTACTTCAAGCCTGATTGACACATGTACCTACGGACTGATCCAATTATGCCGCATTGTTAAACTGCTCGCTCCTTATTTCTTTGTAAGGTTTAACCACTTACCAAACAATAATGATATTTGACATTTGTTTTTAATCGTTTGGAACATCGTTAACCTGCGATCGCAAAAAGGGAAATAACGCATTAAATGCACTTTAGATATACATGTATACTGTAGTTCCTGGTGCTAGTCAGTCTCGGCGACAACTAGATAATTGATATCCACATGCCAGATAACTTTCCTTAATGCCTTTCTCTTATCTCTGTTACCATTTACATTTCTTGTGGGGTTATAAACTAATTCATTTTTTCAATTTTACAATTTTCCTTTATAAACAGGGATAATTTTCCATTATAGGGCTCGCAAAGTGTCCCTTATTATCGCAATACCACCATGTTCAAACTCTAGTGGTCCGGTCGTAAATTCTTGACCCTAGATCGCCGCTGATCCAGAACCTACATAATGCTTGGATTGGGGAAAGGAAGAGGAATTATCAACAAACTGAAGAAGAGAGATCGCCTTTTCCGAATCGTTGGGGCAAAAAGAAGAAATGAATCATTACACTGGTTTTGTCACGATGTTTAATTTTAAGTTATAATAACTATTCAATTTGATCTTTTGAAGGCATGTTTTTGTTCTCGTATATCCTGTCCAGGACGACCGTGTTTGCGGTCATAACATCCTTGTATGGGACAAGGATATATTTGGATAAATCGTTATTATCCAATTTATAAACAAAAATGACATTTGACCAGTTTGTTGCAGACGACTCGGGAAAATATTGTGCGAAAAGGAGAAATTGCTCTTTACGATTATTTTCAATCTCATCACATTTTGAATTGCCGTCTGCAAACTCTTTCAACTTGGGACAGTAACGGTTTGGCGTTTGGTGAAGGGTTCAGTGTTTCCCTAAAAGAGACATCAGACGCATCATAAAAAGATGAAATTGTTTGTCAGGAGCAGAAATTGTCCGCAAAAACCTAGTTCGTCTGTGCATAACCATTGTAAACTGTCTGAAATAACGTCTTTGAACATTAGAAATCGAAGGGCTACTTGTTTTATACAAAATGATATTTAGACTGATTGATTGAATATATCTTTTGTAATAAGAAGAATTTAAACTTGTTGTCGTATGTGCAGCGAATAAGCGAGTATCTGTGCAGGAATAGAAAACAAATGTTACAAATGCATGCACACTCACGACCATAAGTTTGCATAAATTCATTTCCTTTTCATATACATGGTTTGACGAAATCTACGAGATAAATTTCCTGGTATGGACACGTCCGTAGTAATGTTTGGTTTTGGACACATCACTACATGAACGTAAAGCGGTCTTTAGCCCTCGGAGCTTAGATTCGTAACAAATGTAAATACCAAAACTATAGATTGAACCATGGCTTCGGTTTTATAATAAGGGGAAGTCTGCGGATGACTTGCGGTAGATCGCCCTAATCAAATGCTGGATCGGACCTTATAGACAGGTCAGCAAATGGGTCCTTTTCTTTCAACATTTAAGGGCGGGCATTGCTATAAAGCCGAATAAGTTCGATGCGATTTAAAACCAGCATTAACCTTAAGAATGTTGGGTAGTTTTCTAAATGTAGATTATTGCGTCTTCTTCTTAACAAAACCTTAAATATCTGCTTAATTTTGATGAGGAAAGATACTCAGAATAGCAAAGAGGTTAGATCACAGGCCAGCGGCCAATTTACTTGGCTGCTAGCCTGGATCTTACCTGTTTGCATAAGCATGAAATCGGTTCCAGGGTACCGTTTTACTAAACAGTTTACGCTTAAGATTTGCGTAAGTCTAAAACAACAATTGCTCTGATTTCAATATTGGACGAAGCAATATTGCAAAGTGACACATCATTGGAATCGTCTCTCCGAGACGCTTCCAATGACGTGTCACATTGCAATATTGTACTTTCACTGAAGATACTATCCATGTTTATCAATTATGACTTACGCAAACATTTTCCGTAAGTTGTTTAGTAAAACGGGCCCCTGCACTGTAAGGGTTAAGAAATAAACAGTCAAGCTAAGAATGACCAAACGTTTTGAGATCATATGCCTACACGCATGCTCGCTTACTCTATGAGGCACTTAAAACAAATCCCTACACGACGAATATTCGGTCTTGCGGAACTAAATATTTCCCCATCTAACAACACGCATGTACGCGCACGCGTATTCGTGTCAAAACCTGGAAGCCTGTGTATCGTATTACTGAGTTATTTCGGTTTGAAATGTCAATAGGCCGTTACGACCTTCCAGTCTGATGTGTGGGTGTGTGTGTGGATTGAGGGGAAAGCTTCGAACAAAGGAATTAAATGCGTATAAAATCCCCGCACCCTATCATTTATTTATGGCGTAACGAATTCATCCACAACCTACTCTGGGTTACGGCGGCGAGCCCGAATTGAAAACTTTGGAAGACTGCAATGGATAGCAGTAACAAAATACATTTCCTATAATATCTTTTTAAACAATTGTACAATGAGCATAAATTGCTCATTATGAATCTCTTCAGCCCTTTGTCACTGTAGTTTATTTAATCGTTTCTGTGCAGCAAATGCAGTAATCCGTTGTACCATAGAGCAAGGGGTACAACTAATTGCAGCATGGATGCGGCCATTTTTAATCGCACCAACATGATAATGATACCTACTGTCGTTTATTTATCTAAAGTAAATGAGCAAGTCCATCATTGAGCGGCACAAGGTGTGTATAGGTAGTGATTTTTGGTATTATAAAGCTAGGTAGGTTTAAGGTAATAGAAATATGTTTCAATTTTCAGACCAAACTAATCTGATGTGTTGATGTTTATATGACATAATAGCCGTCGTTAATGGTACCAATTGCATGAGACACCCATTCAAATGCACCAGATACTTTGGCTGATCCGTGATTGTGTTTTCCGCCGTGGATTGTTTGGCTGTTTTGTTGTATTATGGTCGAGTTTAGGGGTTCTACAAGATGTACGTGTGTGTAAAACGGACGACGACCTAGCCGACTGGGGGATTATGCAGGGAGTTCGATATGCGTGTTGATACGGGAGATTAGACAACCCCTTACACACATTATTCCCATCTGCACCTGAAAATATAAAGAGTACGAAACCACTGTGATAAAAAGATAAAATGTCATAATGAGCATTGTATCCTTTTGTTACAGTGCTTCCGATCGTTATATTTAAAAGATGTGTTTTGCTGCGTATGTTATTCATTGTCGCTGCTTTCAAGTTGGGCCAGTCAAAATCTCCCATGTTTGAGAATGGATTAACTTTGACGAAAGACGACTGTCCCAGAGTGAGGCCCATTAATCATGTTTGACAAGCCATACGGGCCCACAAGGGCGGGTTTATGTCAGGGTGATTTCTGCGTTACGACATCGCACGTTGAATGTAGGGTAATACGCAATATAAACTTAACCGCTGAACACGTACATGTTGGTTCGATTAAGTTTTGAAATGAATATCTTACAGATAAATATTTCAAACGTTTTGAAATGAAATGTTTTTTTTAAAGTGAATGACATCTGAGAAAAAAAGCCCAAAGCTCTTAGCTGAGATCAACAAAGTAACATACAACTAGAGTTTTGATACGCTTCCCATCCATCCCCTTTTATAACTGTGTAATTGAGAAATAGTGAAGCCTCGTTTATCCGGACCCCGATTGTCCGGATGTCTCGCAATTCGAACAAAATTGTAAGAGAACTGAATTGTTTGACCAGTTTGTTGCAGACGACTTTTGAAAACATTGTGGGTAAAGGAAAAATTGCTCGTGACGAGCAATTTCTCCTTTTCCCACAATGTTTTCTGCCATATCGGAAGATCATTTTTGAATTTTATCACGTTTAGAAATGTCGTCTACAAACTCTTTCAATTCTGGACGGTCGACAGTTTGGCGTTTGCTTAACGCTTATAAGTATACACGTGCATACAGACCGTTAATGTCTTAAAGAACAGGCTCTGCTTCATTAGTCCGGATGATTCGGTAATCCGGAAATTTTGTTGGGACCGGATGTGTTCGGATTAACGAGACATCACTGTATAGCATATTTATATTGAGATTAATAAACCGGTGAAATGGTTTATTTCGAATACACCGATTATAATTTTAGATTTGAATTATCCATTGTCAAACAACTCTAAAGTGTTGATAGCATAATCTTGTGGGTCTGACAAACCTTTGACTTCCAATGAGCGTAAATTTGTAAGAGTTTAGAAACAAATGACTGCAAAGCACAGAAGTTCGTTTCACTTTTCTTTGTGGAAATTTAAGAGTTCAGCAACATGAGATTGAACTATTAAAAAGGCATTTTGTTAAGTGACAAGGAACGTTTCATTTACCATTTAACGTTTGCTTCTTACAGACTAGAATTTGTCTCTTTTGCACCGTTTCCAACTTTGTAACAACACTTTTATTCCTCTGTTCCACTTTTTTTTCTTTTCTGTATATTTTTGTTAAGGACAGCTTTACCTTGCGATACTTAGACGACAAAGGGTTGGCGTAAGGATTAACAAATGTGAAAACATGTACTATAAGCTTAAAAGGCTCCTTGGCATTTAAAACTACAAACACACATTTACAGTTTTTATGATTATCTTAGGTGACATTAGAATTGGCGTTTCTGGGACAATATTCCCTTTTACCGCAATATTGTATTAAAATGAAGTACCCTTGGGTACAAACTATTTCCTAGCCATTTGATTGTACCTTACACTGGAGAAACTGTTGAAAGTGGCGTTCAAACCAATCGGAAAATAAGACATAAACGATGTCACATTTTTGGGCGGTATGAAGTATTTTCGAGGTAGAATACCCCTAATCCGCCATTTTGAAACTAATTCTTTCGTCAGAGTACTTCGATCGTTCTCGGTATACTTAGATCGGGACCGGAACTATTCGGATTAATCCGAATAGTTCCGGTCCCGATCGATGTTAACTAGTACCGTGAACGACCGAGGTCCTCCGACAAGAGAATGAGTTTCAAAGTGACGGACGATGGGTATTCTACCTTAAGTCTGATTTCAAATGGTGAAACTTACTAAAGTGAATGTATTTGTAACAAAAACGACCATAAAGGCATCTTCAAAAACAATGGGAAGAGGGAGATATATTCGAGATGCATGGATCATTTGGAATTGAAATCACACAAAACCTGCAGTCTGTTCGTGGCTTAAATTGGGAAATCTGTCGTACAAATGGAAATGTCTCTTTTGATTTAAGTTTGATTTATGAATTAGTTTCACAGCATCGAATTGGTTCAAGGATGTTTCCGCGTATTTCACCAATAGTTTCAATGAAAAAATAAGCGTACAAACGCAGGTGTGTGAATTGCAAGACCAATGTTTACGATCTTATGTCCGAACAAGATGGCCGCTTCATAGGTATTTTTGCTGTTTTCATCTTCTTTTACCACTGTTAATCATAGTGTCTCCGAATGAATAGACCATCTACCTTCCGGTTCTGGTGCTATATGTTTACTTTAACATATTTTATAACAGCTTTTCGTCTAAAACTCGACAGAGAATTCTCAGTCGACGGGCGCGCATATCCCAAACAGCCGGTCCTCGACTACGGTTTAATATCCAATGTACTACACAGGAAAGCCATATCGCGTCCATGTAAACTAAGCTGGATGATCCAAGCTGTAGAATGGAATAACCATGTCTGGATAATCTAGTCTTCATGTTAATCCTTTCCCAAACAATAACGACATGTGATTACTTTCTTGCATAAGGCTTTAGGAAACATTGGGGGAAAAGTAGAAATTGCTCGTAACGAGCAATTTCTCCTTTTCCCACGTTTTGTGCCCTATCCGAAGCTTATTTATCAAATTCATCACATTTTGAAATATCGTCTGCAAAACTCTTTCAATTTGGGACAGTCGAAAATGTGTAATTTGGGAAAGGGTTAACCATGTATCGTAACTAAATCTTCTCATTATTTGTGGGGGAAATCGCGATCTTTGCGACAGCAGATGCAACCCTTTGGGGTTTTACACCGAATACGTGTCTGCTACCCCAAAATAACTGTTCGTCTGCAGTAGACAGTCTGCTTAAAAACTCATTACCAGTTGCATCCCCATGAGATTGTGTATCAGATCCAAATTGAAAACAGTAGCAGACGGTAATCATAAAGTATGAAAAGGTGTGCCTTCTTGTGAAATTAAATAGAAACATCAGTAATTAAAGGAGAAATCGCTCGTCTAGATCAATTAAGAATAGTTTCGTAAGTCGTCTGCTGTCGATGTTACAAAGTAAGTGTAAATGATGTAAGGAGTTAATGAAGGAGATACGAACCATTGGTTTAACAACAACAAGCTGATAAGCCCTCGAGTTCACTCTCGTAACAAACAACATATCACATGTATACGGAGCTCACGCAACTTTAACGGAGCAAAAAATGCTTTTCTTCCTTTCTTCATATAAAAGTATTTACTTTGTGATGTACTTCACAAAAATATTATTTTAAACTTTGTGATAGACTTTACGTATACTTTGTAACAAAGTTTGCGATTTGCATAATAAAAACATGTGATGTATTTTACGAATACTATGTAATAAAAACATGTGATATATTTTACGAATACTATGTAATAAACTTTGTGATGTATTTTACGAATACTATATAATTAACTTTGTGATGTACTTTACGAATACTATGTTTTAAACTGTGTGATGTATTTTACGAATACTATGTAAAAACATGTGATGTATTTTACGAATACTATGTAATAAACTTTGTGATGTATTTTGCGAATACTATGTAATAAACTTTGTGATGTACTTTACGAATACTATTTAATTAACTTTGTGATGTATTTTACGAATACTATGTAATAAACTTTGTGATGTATTTTGCGAATACTATGTAATAAACTTTGTGATGTACTTTACGAATACGATTTAATTAACTTTGTGATGTACTTTACGAATACTATGTAATAAACTTTGTGATGTATTTTGCGAATACTATGTAATAAACTTTGTGATGTACTTTACGAATACTATTTAATTAACTTTGTGATGTATTTTACGAATTCTATGTAATAAACTTTGTGATGTATTTGACGAATACTATGTTAAAACATGTGATGTATTTTACGAATACTATGTAAAAACTTTTTGATGTACTTTACGAATAATATGTAAAAACTTTGTGATGTATTTTACGAATACTATGTAATTAACTTTGTGATGTACTTTACGAATACTATGTAATAAACTTTGTGATGTACTTTACGAATACTATGTAACAAACTTTGTGATGTATTTTACGAATACTATGTAATAAACTTTGTGATGTATTTTACGAATACTATGTAATAAACTTTGTGATGTATTTTACGAATACTATGTAACAAACTTTGTGATGTATTTTACGAACACTATGTAAAACATGTTATGTGATTTACGAATACTATGTAATAAACTTTGTGATGTACTTTACGAAGTCTTTCTTATTAACTTTGTGACATACATGACAAATAGTTTGTTACAAACTTTTAATTATACTTTACGAATACCTTGTAATTATCTTTGTGATATCAATTACGAATCTTATGTCATAAACTTTGTTATATATTTAACGAATAATTTATGATACAATTTGTTATATATTTAACGAATAATTTATGATACAATTTGTTATATATTTAACGAATTCTTTACGATAAACTTTGTGATATGATTTACGAATAATCTGTAGAAAAAATTCGTCTATTTTACGAATACTTTATAGTTACAGTTTATTGTTACCTTTAAATACAATAACGCAAGGGAATGTAATAGATGTTTACTAATGGTATTAAGCGATGTGCGTGCGTCTTTCCATCATATTCTAAACGCAGTGGTGACTTTCAAAGAATGGCTAACGCTTAATCAGAATGGCGAAGACTGAAGAGATATTGTGCAGACGGGAGGCACCAACACCGAGACAATCTACGGTTTTCAACTCAAAGTTCCTCAATGGAAAGGACGGAATCTACCAATCATCGGTCTTGAACGATATATAAGAAATAACCCGGAAGTTGTGTGATATCACACAACTTCCGGGTTATTTCTTATATATCTCTCTATAGCGACGATTGATGTAACTAGGACTATGATTGGTGAAGATAAAACCCAGGAAAATAAAGAAAACAGCGCATTGTTTCTAAGGGTTTGAACTGTGGCTATCACATTAAATCCGTGTTATTTCTTATAAATCCTTCCATATCGAAGATTGCTGATGGTCTTGCCTATAGTCTAGACACAGGAAAACAGGACACACAATCAAACCGCATATACTCGTTTCTACTGTGGCGATCGCACGACATACAAGTCTGATATAACATTCCATAGACATGGTTGGTGGTGATCGATTCTAGACAAGACACAGGAAAACAGCGCCCATGATCAACCTACTACGAGACAAATAAAAGTTTCACCTGTGACGATAACATGGCATACTAGTACCTGTTATTTTCTGTATATCCTTTTACATATCCTACAATAGCTTGGAGATGGTCTACACTTAAACACGACACCTGGAAAAACACATGCGATAGACCGAATACGGGACAGGTTTAATACATTTATTCTTCTGCTGCGATAGCAGAACATCCTGATTTTGTTTTCCTTCATATCGCTCTTAAATGAAGATGGGTAATGGTCCGCCTATAGCCAAGGAACTGGAAAGCGGGGTACACGATCAACCCACTTAGAGACATATCAACGTTTCTACTTAGGCGATAATACGACTTCCGGAATATTTCTAATACATCTTTGATTACAATTATTACTAGTCGACAGGCCTGACTTAAATCATGATGTAATGTTGTCGCTAATTCCAACCTTAAGCCGGTTGTGGATTATCTTTTTTGGCAATTTTTGAATAATACCTGTACTTCCTTGGTCGAATTTACATTCCTGCTTTTTGCTTTCGTTGCAGGGAAGTAAAAGGGATGATAGTTTTGGAAGGATCTTTGTCTGATGTGTATGTTTGTCTATCATCAGTAGCATTACATATATTACGTTCATTATAGCTGATGTATCTTCCTTTCTCATTTTGATTTATTTTATTTTCTTATGTTGTTTATTATTTCTATTTTCTGTAAACATTACCATCATATTGGTGGAGAAATAAAATCAAACAAAAAACAAATACAGGAAAACAGCGCCCAAGAGCAACCTTGTACGATACAGATGAAGGTTTCTACTGTGGCTAAAGTACGACATTCCTATTATTTCTTTTGATGTCCTTCAATGACAATGGTAGTGATCTACATTAATATACGACGCAGGAGGAAACTAGTGCACATGATTAACCCTTTCCCAAACGCCAGAAATTGGACTCACCCAAATTGACAGAGTTTGCAGACGACATTTCAAAATGAGATGGAATTGAAAAATAATCTTCTGGAAGAATAGGAAACATTGTGGGAAAAGGAAAGATTGCTCGTCACGAGCAATTTTCTCCTTTTCCCATAATGTTTCCCAGAGTTGTCTGCAACGAAGTGGTCAAATGTCGTTATTGTTTGGGAAAGGGTTAATCCACTTCAAGACCGAACCAAGTTGATATGGCGATCGCACAACATATGGAGCATTGTTGATGATGTAACGAACCAAGAAAATGAACCTCTAAAAGACACAAACACATCCGATCAGTGAAAAACACTGTCGTACACTGAGCGGTTGTGCTGTTTATATATATGTAACAGCATGTTGTTTCAAACAATGCATTAGGTTCCTAATTTGCATAAACGGTCAACGAACGTTACATAACTCCCACTTCCGAAAAGACTCGTCCCGAATCTTGGCCCTTGATAAACACGTGGGGAAGGCAACTTCGATAGGAGGAGACGTCTTAAACCAACCGCTGCCACCAATGTAACGAGCCGAGCACATGAACCTCTCAAACACAAACACATCCGATCAGTGAAAAACACTGTCGTTCACTGAGCGGTTGTATTGTCTATATATATATACCAGCATGCTGTCTCAAACAATGCATTAGGTGCCTAATTTGCATAAACGTTCAACGAACGTTACAATGATCTGCATATAGACAAGACACAAGAAAACAGTGATCAAACAACCACGAGACTGATAGAAGTTATAACTAGCTATTGGCGAAAATGCAAAACCAAAACACATCGCGATGGTTCACCTTATAAAACGGACAAGGGGCAGGCTTTTATTACACAGCACTATGTTCAGAACCCAAATCTTCATTTGAAGAAGAACCAGACATCAGAGCCAAGAACATTGGACCGAGTAGGCTAGATACTATTTACATTTATCTGTTTTGACTTACGCAAAACATTTTTCTTAGATCGTTTAGTTAGCCGATACCCAGCACGTTGAAGGGGGTTGTGTAACACGCAATAATATCAGTCCCACCGAATCATTCGCCTGATAATGACACTGGTAAATTGTACTCTAATGTACTTCAGTAACGTTCAGTTATGATATGTATGAAAGATCAATTCCAGACAAAGAAATGTAGGAACGGTCGTTCAATTCGAACCATTGGTACGAATGTGCTGAGTGGTGCACTTACCTTGGACAACCAATACAAAGACCATCGTGGCCTTATGGTCTAGGTGGTTGACCTATGAATCGAGGGTTCTGGTTTCGGGCTTAATTAGCATCGCTGGTTTCCTGACAGTGTCTTTCGGACACTTAAAAGCCCACATTTTGTACAACGGAATCTAAGGGAAGCTGCATGATGAATTAAATATCATTCGCTCGACGTTAGACCCAAAACAAAACGATTTTTTTTTGTTTATTTTCATCCTTTAAATGTACAGCGCTCATTCTTTTTAAAATTAAAGAACATGTTCCCTGGATTGCCTATAATTACTAGGCTAGGAAATGTGCCATGTTCAAGGACGCTCCACGGTGAAATAATAGATCGCTTTCGGGGATTGAACCTGTGTTGGAAACTCTGTTTTCCCCGATGACACCACCGCAAATGTTCAATATGTAAGAACTCGTTTATTAATGATCTTTCTACAATCAGTCAATTATTTTACCCCGTTTTCCCATAAGATTAACAAAAAACATTCATTTGCAAAATTGTGTACAATTTATACACAGACCCTTGTAGGACCACTGCCGTAGAAGATGTCCAGAGGTGTGATTTTAAGACCGATAGTAGTTAGCCTGAAAATGCTTAACCCATTACCAAACAATAACAAGATTTAACCACTTTGTTGCAGCCGACTCTGAAAAACGTTGTGTGAAAAGGAGATATTGCTCGTGATGAGCACTTTATCCTTTATCCCACAATGTTTTCTAACCTACAGGAAGATTATTTTCCAATTTTATCACATTTTGAAATGTTGTCTGCAAACTTTTTCAATTTGAGACGGTCGAAAACTTAGCGTTTTGTAAAGGGTTAAACTTTATAAAACATTGCAGTCATGAAAATAAACAAAGTAAAGATAAAAGAAAGACAACACATAAAGAAGTTCTTTCCGGTCGGATAATTCTGATTCGGATTAAACAATAAGCTATTACCATCGGAGCCGAGACCATATTTTGATATGTCCAAGTCGTAAACGTACATGTCATTTTCATATCCTGCATGTAAATATAGAATTGTAATAACTATGAGCCTATGTGCTTATGTTGAAATAAATCTATGTTATGTTGTGTTTTGATACAAATGTGCTTTGCCTCGTGTTAGACACCAACTTAATTGTTGTCGTAAACATCCATGTGTGTTGTTACAAATCCAATTTGCCGTAAAACGTTCATTATAGTATGTGTTGTCGTAACCAATCCAAGTTTCTGTAAATCCTTCATTGTATTATGTGTTGTCGTAACCAATCCAAGTTGCCGTTATGCATCATTATGTTATTTAGTACTGTAACCAAACCAAGTTGCAGTAAATCCTTCATTATATCATGTGTTTTTGTAACCAATCGAAGTACACGTGATCCCTTCATTATATCATTTATTGTCGCTAAAAATCCAAGTTACGGTAAATTCTATGAAACCGTGTGTTGTCGTAACCAAACGAGGATGCCGTAAATTTTTCATTATATTAGCATTTGTTATAAAAAAATCCAAGTTGCTGTAAACCCTTCATTACATTTTATATTGTAACCAATCCAAGTTGCAGTAAATCCTTAATTATATTTGATATGGTCATAACCAAATCAAGTTGTCGTTCATTCTTCATTCTATTATCTTTTGCCATAACAAATCCAAGCTGCCGTACAACCGTCATTACATTATGTGTTGTCGTAATCAACAAAGGTTATCGCCACGCCTACATCATTTTATACGTTGTCGTGACCAACAAAAGTTATCGCCACGCCTACATTATTTTATACGTTGTCGTAACCAACAAAAGTTATCGCAACGCCTACCTAATTTTATACGTTGTCGTAACCAACAAAAGTTATCGCAACACCTACATTATTTTATACGTTGTCGTAACCAATCCATGTTGCCGTAAATTATTCATGATATTATGGATTGTCGTGGTAAATTCAAAGTACAGTTTATCCAAAATAATCCTTCATTATATCATGTGTTATTGTTACCAAACCAAGTTGCCGTTATTATACTATCTTTTGTTTTAACCAATTAAAGTTGCCGTAAACGCTTCATTATAGTATGAGATATGGTTGTAACAATTTGGCATGAAACCTTTGTTATAGTATATGTTGTCGTAACCAATCCAAGTTACAGTAAATTCTTTTTCTATATTTTGTGATTTTGTAACCAATCCAAGTTGCCGTAAATCCTTCATTTTTCTAAGTGTTGATAGTTACGACAACACATAATATAATGAAGGATCTAAGGCAACTTCGTATAGTTAAGGGAATCCTTCATTATGTTATATAGTATCGTAACCATTCACAGTTGCCGTACAACCGTCATTACAGAATGTGTTGTCGTAACTAAACCAAGCTGCCGCACAACCTTCATTATAGTATGTATTATCGTAACCAGACCAAGTTGCCGTAAACCCTGCATTTAAGTATGTGTTGTCGTAACTAAACCAAGTTGCCGTCATCCTTCAATATAGTATGTGTTGTCGTAACCAATCACAGTTGCCGTAAATCCTTCATTATAGTATGTGTTGTCGTAACCCATCATCACAGCTGCCGTTAGTCCTTCATTATAGTAAGTGTTGTCGTAACCAATCACAGTTGTCGTAAATCCTTGATTATAGTATGCGTTGTCGTAACTAAACCAAGTTGCCGTTAATCCTTCATTATAGTATGTGTTGTCGTAGCCAATCACAATTTCCGAAAATCCTTCATTATATTATGTGTTGTCGTAACCAATCACAATTTCCGAAAATCCTTCATTAAAGTATGTGTTGTAGTAACCAATCACAGTTGCCGTAAATCCTTCATTATAGTATGTGTTGTCGTAATCTATCATCACAATTGCCATTAACCCTTAATTATAGTTTGTGCTGTCGTAACTAAACCAAGTTGACGTTAACTTTTCATTATAGTATGTGTTGTCGTAATCTATCATCACAATTGCCATTAACCCTTAATTATAGTTTGTGCTGTCGTAACTAAACCAAGTTGCCGTTAACTGTTCATTATAGTATGTGTTGTCGTAATCTATCATCACAATTGCCATTAACCCTTAATTATAGTTTGTGCTGTCGTAACTAAACCAAGTTGCCGTAAACTTTTCATTTTAGTATGTGTTGTCGTAACCAATCATCACAGTTGCCGTTTATCCATCATTAAAGTATGTGTTGGCGTAGCCAATCACAGTTGTCGTAAATCCTTCATTATAGTATGTGTTGTCGTTTCTAAACCAAGTTGCCGTTAATCATTCATTATAGTACGTGTTGTCGTAACCAATCACAGTTGCTGTAAACCCTTCATTATAGTATGTGTTGTCTGAACTAAACCAAGTTGCCGTTATCCTTCATTATTGTATGTGTTGTCGTAACCAAACCAAGCTGCCGTACAACCTTCATTATATTATGTGTTGTCGTTACCAATCATAGTTGCCGTAAATCCTTCATTATAGTATGTGTTGTCGTAACCCATCATCACAGTTGTCGTTATTCCTTCATTATAGTAAGTGTTGTAGTAACCAATCACAGTTGTCGTAAATCCTTTATCATAGTATGTGTTGTCGTAACTTTACCAAGTATCCTTTATTTCTTCATTATAGTATGTGTTGTCGTAACCAGTCACAGTTTCCGTAAATCCTTCATTATAGTATATGTTGTCGTAACTAAACCAAGTTTCCTTTATTTCTTCATTATAGTATGTGTTGTAGTAACCAATCACAGTTTCCGTAAATCCTTCATTATAGTATGTGTTGTCGTAACCAATCACAGTTGCCGTTAAACCTTCATTATTGTATGTGTTGTCGTTACCAAACCAAGCTGCCGTACAACCTTCTTTATAGTATGTGTTGTTGTAACTAAACCCTGTTGTCGTTAATCCTTCGTTAAATTTTGGGTTGTCGTAACCAATCAAAAATGCCTTATATCCTTAAAAGTTTGTATTGTTGTTACAAAATCAGGTAGCCGCAAATCCTTCATTGTGTTGAAAGAGATACAGCCTTCCTGTTAAGTAAGAAATACTAATTACATGACTCGTAAAAGCAACCTTGATTACACCGTGTCACCTTCAAAGGTGATTTATGTCACAGGTCAGTACCTGGGTCGTATTTGTGTCATATTACTTGTGCGCATAACCGGTATTTTAGAGGAAGTGGTCAGGTACGACAAAAGTCCGTCGTAATCGTCTCTTCATTACTCTGACAGCAGTTCCATCAATTGTCGTTGGAAAGGAATACCATTTTCTATTTAATTGTTCAAAGTACACTCTTATACGCAGAAAACATGTTTGTAACGTATCACGGTCTTATTAAAAAACGTTCATACAAGTGATGTCGTCAAGTTAGGTGTGTCACTTAGCAATATTGGTTAGCCGAATATTGAAATGAGAGGGAATGTTGTTTTGAACTTACGCAAATTCTTAGCATACCTTCTTTCATACAAGTCATGTCGTCAAGTTAGGTGTGTTACTTAGCAATATTGCTTTTCTCGGTATTGAAATAAGGGGGTAGTATTTTTGAACTTACGCACAGTCTAAGCATCTTCAGTAAAACGCTCCCCTAAGTTGCAATCCAATTAGGCTAAATATGTATACTTTACGATACAATTAAAAGATCCGGGAACCGTCTTAAACGAACATGACGCCGATGTTCACTGAAAAAGAGTGTTATATGCGTGGAAATATTTACCGAGATAGATATACGTATACAAGTTGAATTTGAAGAGATAGTTTAGATCGTAACTGGTATATATCTTAGGCCCATGCGAAAAGCACACACCCTGAATCACATCGATGAACTTTTATTCAGAAACGACATGCATGAATACGTGTGTTACTTAATATGCTTATTTATTGTACGATAAGCCATCTACGCATGCGCGTTTCATTCGTCATGGTTTTTGTTCGAGTGCGTCGATTTTCACTAGAGATTGTTTTCAAGGTAGTGTGCTTAACGGAACGTTTTTCGTGGAAAAGTGAAGACCACGAACAGGTCGATCTGACAACATAGTCTGATATCAAACGATGTTTTCCGCTTTAGGGGCTAACCTTCGTAGTGGTGGGACGAACCTTCTTCCCGCGTTGGAGCACGCTCTAAGGGAAATGCCCATTCAGGGATCAAACTTTCTTCCTTAAATCACCAACGTGAAAAACGGTATGGCCTTCATAAAAAGAAATCATTATCGGACCGAACATATGTGGGACTATAAGAAGTGCATATTTTGAAAAGCACAAGTCGCTACTATACGGAGGTTGAAAAGGCTAGACTAATCTTCTCTGACACATCAAGTACGTAATGCCACAAAAAAGCGCCTCGGATTAGTTGTACACACATGGTCGAAATGAGCACTTTATTGTTTAGACAGACTTATGTTTTGGTTTTCAAGCAATTTTCATAACATCTTTTAAATTTCTTTTCATTCTCTTAAGCTTATTTCCATTTGAATCAGCCAATCGTTTCCATATGAGTGCTGGGCCTAACCAATAGTGAAAGAATTCGTTATCAGAAATCGAACCATGAGCGATTCGTATTAAGTTTCTTGCATCAACCTTTTAGCCCATTACCAAACAATAACGACATTTAACATTAACATTAACAGACGACTCTGTAAAACATTGTGTGAAAAGGAGAAATTGCTCCTAACGAGCAATTTTTCCGTTTCCCGCTATGTTGTCTGTCTTGTCTAGAAGATTATTTTCCTGTTTTATTACATTTGGAAATGTCGTCTTCAAACTCTTTTAATTTAGGACAGTCGAAAATTAACGTTTAGTATTTGTTAAAAGGTTATATTTTGTCCTTTCCTAACAACAGTACTATTTTAAATCAATGCGATTATTTTGTTATATAAAAATGACTTTGTATGGTATTGCAAATAAAAATTGTTGTATTGTATTGTTTAGGTTAATTCAAGGATACTGTATACATAGTAAAACGCAAGTTTGATCCACGTCGCTGTGATAGGCGGACTCCTAATCTTAATTCCGTTATCGCGTTGCCTCGGCAATCTCCGGCCACCTGTCACGAGCGTGTACGGCGATCGAAGTTTCGGTGGTCGTTATCGATTTTATTCAGCCCCGGCGGCTATGCATATTTGTGTGTGTGTTAAAGATGACGTCATCTGTAATTATCATTATTACCGGACTTCCGCGGTCCAAATCGTAGCTTGGCAAACACACATACGAGATATGGTGATCGCGATAAAAGTTAAGTGACTGATATATAATCCTTTCCCAAACAACAAGTTTTCGACTGTCCCAAATTGGAAAATAATTTTCTTATAGGGCAGAAAACATTGTGGGAAAAGGAAAAATTGCTCGTTACGAGCAGTTTCTCCTTTTCCCACAATGTTTTCTAAGGTCGTCTGCAACAAAGTGGTCAATTGTCGTCATTGTTTGGGGAAGGGTTAAGCGGACAAATTACTCTGTTGTCTTTCTTGAAACCTTTTCCCGTATTGGTCTTTGCGTCGGGAACAAATTGGAAGGATCTGCCAACGACGAACAAAATGATCGTATTGATGACGAATTAAAACTATTGTGGTAATATATAATTTGCCCATTTTGTCTCATTTGTTTTTCATATGATCTGAGTACTTCAGATTTGTTTTAATACATGTAAAACATACATCATATATATTAAAATATGTTCAATCAGTTATTGTTGAAATTCATCGGTAACGCCTTTTCCAAGCGATACCGATGAGTATCCACCACAACCGATTTTATTCATATTGAGGATGTATGGATGAAATCCTCCAATAAAAACTTGATGCCTTTGTTTTAATGTCCCGTTTGTATAAAAAAAAAAATAAAGAAAAAAGTACGAAAAGATTATGCCTAAATTCCTTTCGACGCATTTCGCATTGCAACGACATAGGATGGCATGCGGCGTTGGTATCTTTAACAAAGAATCCTTTACTCATGAATATTAATGAGTTCCGTACACGACAAGTTTCGTGTCTTAAAACGTCGGTCATTTTCGTACTCTAGGCTTTCGTACACGCTTTGAAGTTTCGAATTACGACAATATATACACACTTTACACGAATGTAAACATATATACATGAAGCGATAAAAAGTATGGGGGAACTATTTCGCGATTACGCATAAATACGTAAAGCAGGCCGATCACCGCTGAGTTTGATAAATTACTCCGCGTTACCCCGCCGCATGTGACGAATTTATTTCCGACGACGGTTTAACCCCTTATTTCATGATGTCTCATACTGATGCGTTTACTACATACATCGGTAGTTACCACTGTGGAAAACGAATAAACTACCGCTGTTTTGCAGTAAATATTTATACAAACATGCTTTTTACACAATATTGAAACGAAATTGTATTTCTTTTTGATGCCTTTCTCGTCGTCAGCTTTGGATTTCGAGCATCGAACATTTTCAAAACGGCGAAATGGGATAAAGGCCGCTGTAACGATTCGGGCTATTAAATATTTTATACCGCGCCTTGGTAAATCGACTGTGACGGCTCTATAGGAAATCGTTTCGATACTTGATCGCGTCCGTAACCTCGCAAACGGGTGTTTATGCCGTGTTTGTGTTTTATATCGGGTATTTCCGTCTGTTTCCCACTCCATTATAGCGGGTTTATATGTACTAGTGTGTGTCTGGACTCAATTAACCCTTGACCAAATGCCAAAGTGTCGACTGTCCCAAATTGAAAGAGTTTGCAGACGACATTTCAAAACGTGATGAAATTGGAAAGTAATCTTCTTATAGGGTATATAACATTGTAGATAAAGGAGAAATTGCTCGATAAGAGCAATTTCTCCTTTTTCCCACAATGTTTTTTAGGGTTGTCTTCAACAAAGTGGTTAAATGTCGTTTTTGTTTTGTAATGGGTTAAACGACACACACACATGTACACACCCTCCGCCTAAATCCATTGTTCGTTACGGAATAGCGCGACGACAATATTCGACAATTTTGTATTTGTTTTAGAGTTAAACTTTAAAAGTAAATGTAGAAAAAGTAGTGGAATAATATGATCCTTATGAGAAATTCCCTGACTTATTTACCGCATTTCCGTAAATTGTCTGCTAAACGAATTTATCTTTCGTCTCAAAATTAAAAAAAAAAAAAATTTGCGGGAGGGAATCAGATCTACGATGAAATTGGAATATTTCCGTCGTTTATTATAGAAACTGTTATTGGAGATATTTTTTGCCCTGCACAATTATTTTTAGAATAATCGGTAATTTACCCGTAATAGTCTCGCTTAACAACGCTCATGATCAGTGCATGTTCTTATACGGCGTAAATCGTAACTGAAAATATTTGCCCTGGATCCTTACACATTTAAGACCCATTCCAAAATATCTAACCTTGAAGTAAACGTTTCCGAAAGTGTGTGAATATTTCATCGTGATATTTTTTTCAAAAACGTATTTCAAGAGAAAAGCTCGATCGATTTCAAGTGTCGAACATATCCCTTTGAAATGAAGATACGAAAAATATATTGTTTTCTTTGTTGAAAGAGAAAAAATATAGTGGGGCGGAAATAAAAGATGTTGACACTTTTACATTGTAATATCAAAATAAAACAAATGAAACAGAAACGAAACAAAAAACAACAACAATTGGCTGTCTACTTCAACAAATTATTTTAAGCATCAACGAATGAATTGATAACAACACAGTCACGACCATCACAAGTAATCGAAATAAATTTTCGACCATTGAGGTTTGAAATTAAAACAGACGGACAATTGTGTTGGAAAACTAGGGGGATTTTTCGCTCGTACGAAAAATTTCTCCTTTATCCGACAGTGTTTTTCATACATCGTCTCCGGTCGACGGGTAAAATCCGAAAGCCATATGGTTACGAGTTATCGCGTTTGGCCCGCGGCTTTTTTCGCCAAATCACGGCGCATAACATTAGTGCGTTAGTGATAAACGGGTTCAGCGCTGCGGACTTTACGAGCAGTCGGTGTGTGTGAGTGTACATGTACACACTTCAATCGCCAAACGCGCTGGTGTATGCTCATTATAAACAAGTCGCGTAAAACACGCAGGAAACCTTTACGGAAAACGCATGTGCTTTATCTATCAGTGGCGGGTAAAACGTGTTGTGTGGTTTTTTCCTTGAGCGACTTCGAACTGAGACCATTAATCTGGTAAATCGGATCAGTTCGTGTGTGTGTTTATCTATCGCCGACCGCTTGCTTATAAAGCCAGCACTGTATTGGGTTAGCCCATAATCGCGAAGACGCAAGGCGGAGGACCGCCTTTGTTTGCACGCGTATAGATACTCCGGGTTTTGTGGTAGTGTGAAATCGAAGCCGCGTGACATTCAATAATCGGCTCGCATGTAGTAAAGTCGCACTGACGGAAATGGCGAAAAGGCGAAACAAACACAAGACCGAGCGACGGCTAGCGGCGATCGCTAAATCGAAGGACATGGCGGTTTTGGCTGCGGAAAAAGCAGCGGAACAGGATACGGAAAACGAGGAGAACTTTGAAAGTTGTGACAAAAAGGAGAATAGTTTTGAAGTGTCGGATAGTACTAATTCGGTGACGGAGAAGGATATACCATTCGGTGAAGTGACGGAGAATTCTGAAAACATATGTACCGTGAAACCAAAGCCCCGAGATCGCAACACAAACGACGGTACTAAAATGGACGAGGGTGAAGCAGTAGTTGCCGACGACGCTTCTAATGAAGCTGACGAGACTTTGATATTTCCACGTGAAATCGCCGGCGAAACGTGTTTGGATATAGAGTGTGGTACAAACGAAGCCATCTTGTACTTGTCCAAATTGTGCTTGGGCAGCAAGGGATCTTGTATACTCTTAGGTGACGACTGGTTGACCCCGAACGAGTTCCAGTCTGTGAGCGGCCGAGAGACGGCCAAAGACTGGAAACGTTCCATCCGTCACAAGGGGAAAAGCCTTAAACTGCTCATCACGAAGGGGCTTATTGAAATGCACGCAGCAATGTCACCGAAAAAGCCCTGTCGGAAACACGACCCAGTAGTGCCGGAGTCCACATTGCCCGTAATGGCGGCGTACGACGAGCCCATGGAAGAGGGTGGATCTTCGGACAGACAGAGAGTGTCTCCTGGACGGCTGGTGAAGACCAAAGCGAACCAGCGTTTGTTTAAAAAGGTAGGTCTTGTCGTTCTTAAAAGGTCGTCACCCTACCATGTACAATACTGGTGTTACGGTGATTTGAACAAGGGTGATACTTTCTTCATGTCGTTGACCATGTGAATAACAGTACACTCAAACACTCATCTCGCCACGGGCATTCGTAAAAAAATGTGTTTACTTCTGAAACTCATATTTATTTCGAGCATTATTAGCCGTTGATGTTGAAAACAAAGCTCTCCGTAAGTGCGGAATTCGAGATTCTTATTGGACAAGGATTCGACTCGACACTGGTTTGTGTTGACTAATGCATTGCCGGACATAACAGTCCTTTGACGAGACACTATAGCTGTAGGCCCGGAAAGTCCTTCCTCATCAAGCGAATTGAATGAGATACAATCTTATGACTTGTATTGGCGAAACAAAGGTTTACTTCAACCGGATGTGTGATGAATTGATATCATTCGATTGTTAAGTCCTCAACGAAACTAACAATAGAATGGTACAAATTCATCGAAGTTAAAACGTCAGTTTGATATTTTTTGTTTTAGATTAAGGACTTAAGTTCGTAAGTCCTTAATCTTAAGCACAACATATTAAGTAATCTATATACGAAACATCAGTTTAAATGATTGAGGTTAGTATAAGGACGTACATGTGTTCGTATGACGTCTTATTATCGTGATAAGAAGGTAATCTTCAACTCGATGGTTTTCGATATTCAGATTTCTCCTGTTAGTGCCGTACGGCTGCGATTCTGCGGTCCTTTGTTTTCGCCATATGTTACCTCAACAGAGCCTTGGTCGCAACGTATCGATATATCGCTAAACAGGGTGTGCTGTCCTGGGCGCGCAGCTAAAACTCCGCAATATACGCACGCGGGCCGAGGCACCGGAAAATTAACTTGGTCGTCTTTAGTTTTTCACGCAGAACGGTGTCGTCGTGGATTCGCTTGTGTTGATAGCGTAGACTCATTTGCGACGACACCTTTCTGTTACGGGGTAATACTGTATAAATATCACAAGGTGCGTAATATTGTAAAGTATTCACTAGTATACAACACATAAAACTGGTCGGCGGGTAAGGCACGTCGAGGTTTTAACTGTAGACTGGTCATTTGTTAAGGAAATATTTAAAGAATAAAATTCTTGTGTGGAAAATGTCGCTCTTGGTCGGTATGTCCACACTAATTGGGCAGTCTAATTTTGGAGAGGTCTATTTTGAAAAAAGACGATTTCTGACTTCTTTTATGTCGTAATTTGACAGGTTTTGCCGTTTTGTTAATGTATACGATTTAGCGAAAGCATCGAACATAACAACAGAACAAAATGGAATACATCGTTGAATCTTCCCATGTATACAGATTAAACTGAAGAAATGTATCTATTTACCTTGAAGATAAAGCTAATTATTCATAATAATATGGGTTCGACATATGCACAAAACTTGCCGTACTTAATACACGAGGAAACACAGGTTTCAACCACACCTGTCGTAACGTTATCAAATACGATCGCGGTGTGGCAAACTTCGATCGGACGATAACTACGCGATATACATGTATATAAATCGATGTGTACATGAACGTATGTTTATATTATATTACGTCGTATGTATACATGTTTGTGTTTACATGTATACGCGGCTGTCAAAATGCGCTCACTTTAGGGCGTTTAAAACAACACGTCCGGTCAGAGTAAGGGGTCATCGCATGCGACCAACGCTTGACCTTCATGTAGAATATTCTTTGCGACATGTGACAACAGACGACATTCAAAATCATTGAGACGAAAGGAAAATTTGCTCATTGATATGAGCAAATGTTCCTGTCTTCTCAATGATTTCTGAGCGTTTTTGATATTGACCATTTACTTCCGTATTTACATTGATTTACAGCTTAGACCTAATTCCCTTCTTTGATTATATGTCTTGTCTAGGTTCGCTATAAATCATCTGCTGCGATTAATTCGAAACCGGTTAACTTTATTATATGGCTGGCAAGTTGGTTACGACGTAATAAGTCGACATATTACGCATAACAGTGTGGTCTCAATCACGTATAGTTATTGACATATATACCTACACGTGTAAACATACTTATGCAATTGGCTACGGGGGCTTAGATGGCTACGGGGGCTTAGATAAAACAGTATTGATGATAACTAAATGTGCGATTAGTGACAAAGGAATGTGCGTTATCGTCAACATATGGACTTTAATAAGTTGCTTATACTATTTTCCGAACATCGACAACAAAAACCGACACAACTTCTTTTACGACGATAAAAACTATATGGCGATTTCTTTACGCTCTTCGTATTATTTCCGATGGAGATCGTTCACACAGAATCTTACTTGTCAATGTTCAAACTCCTTTCTTGTAATTTCTAAATTGATAAAGATGACAAAAAAGATATCGCTTTTAAGACTAAGAAGTAATTCATCATCAAGAGAACGTACATCTCTCCGCCCCAACCGGATTGGGATTTTCCACCCGTACAATATGTAATTAACATGAACATATGAACAAATACCGGACATATGCTTTTTTATTTTATTTATTTAAACCACATCCGTCTGGCAAAACGACGTCAGTCCTCTCTATTCGCTGTGTTTTCTGTGCGAAACAACACAACGGAACAAAGAACAGTTTTCCCTAGGTGTTAATTATGAGAATAGGCACTGTGAGAATGCGACCGAATTTATTTAGATCGGAACAAAGCGGTACGCACACGTATATGTAAACATTTGCTATCACGCGGAAACCCTTTTATCCCGTACCCTTAGTCTCGAGGGATCAAAGCGAACGGCTCATTAAATATTCATAAACGTATCAACATAAGCCTGGTAATCGAGCGAGGGAATTTGTACACATGATAACCATCGTGAAAATCGAAGCAAGCAATCGCCTTTATTTTCACGACGATTTTCCGAAGCGTTCGTTGTTAGCGAGCGTATTTACGGGACGGATCTGTCGAGTAGTAAAGGAGGGTGGTATGTCGCTCGCTCGCTAGATCTCCGCAATATTCGTACGCATAGATCCTGGGTCAATGACGTCTGTGTGTAACACCGCGTATACTATAAAATGGATTAGGTTACGGCGCCGACCGACCGAAATAACTCTACTATATAAACCTTCATGTATATATCCGTAGCTGCGGGCGGCGGTATTTCTCGTACGGTTTATACATCAATATACATTTATCTCGCCGACTCTTGTTATTTGTATCGACGCAAATGTATGTATGTATGTATATCTCCTATAATTATCACCGATTCAGCAACGGGAATGATCGCTAGCGGTCGTTATTTTTAACTCCGTACGATCGCCTATCGTTCTCTCTCGTTAGGGTAAAGGGTTTATGCCCTATCGGTTTTAGGGCGGCGATCATGTGTACTCGTTTGTTAGATTCTCGACTCCGGAAATGGGTTTCTCGTGTATATAGGAGATTCGGCGACAGGCGGCCCCTTTGTTAACTAACTCACACCGCTTCAATAAATGGCGGAAATGGTCTCAATACATGTATGAACGACTAGATTGGTTAAATTTAGATGATGTTGACAATATTCGAAAGATAAATCCGCGGTATTACGACATTCGTTTTTTATCAAGATTGACGAAATAATTGGTGTTGTAAAAGTACATACACTATACGTTAGAATTTGTACCCCGCAAATGCATTCATGGAACCCTTACAAAAGCATTTGCGACGGAATTCGAAATGGTTATTAAAGGAGAATTTAGCGGGAAAAGCCTTTCTTGTGTCACATAGAACGATCAGCGACTATATCAGTATGTGAAACCGGTGTTTCTGATGTTGGCGGCGTAACTTAAGAATGGCATTTTAAACGGCTCAATTGTTTGTAAGATCCCCAAAGAAAGTCGCAGTATTTTAGTCACGAAAAAAGAACGGCGCCCTTACCAAGTTTAGCTTTATTCATTTGGAAAGAAACCTCAATACATGTAAAGTTCAGCGACTGTCATGGTCAAAACGTATTCACACAAAAAGATCATTAACGGAAGAGTGCTTTCTAAACGCTGTAAGCGACAGCCAAACCGTCGTAAGGCAAACTTTTGAATGGAAACCGAGATTGTAGCACACATGTGTAAGCGGTAGATTTTTCACATCCGACGTGTTTCCTGTTTGAATGAGACGTTCCCTTCACAACTCTTTATCGAACTATTCTGGTACGAACGAATATATGTCGCACTTCTTTGAAAAGGAAGAGAACAAATCGTTCTAACGTCAACTTTATTCCGGGCAAGAACTTCTAACCCACTTAGGGAGTATATGTTATCATGTTCTGGCCTTACTTGCCGCTTTATTCATTCTAGGTTCGAGACTATACTCATTAGAATGCAAAGAATCATAAATAACTCGCCGGATTATATTTCGATACGACCAATCATGTAGCAACCGATGACTCGTTCTCTCGGTATTTCCTAGAAGAACGATCGCGTAAATCGCCGATAAATCGTCGATACGGACACTCTCGGCTATGTTCGTGTTCCGCAATCGTCGTCGTTCTTTGGTGAACAACAACAACACGGCGTGAGTCGGGAGACGGTTAGAAAGCTAAGGCCGATTACAAGGAAAACCGTTAACGTAGAATTAAGCGGTCGTTTTACAAAAGGCGTTTGAATGGGTGCGCGGACCCTTCCTTTGTTTGGGAGAGCGAGAATTGTTCGGCTGGATCGCCACGTCGTGTATATCAATTAATTGCGCATTGGTATTATTGATCGGCGGCGGAATGGCGACCAGGCCGAGGGTAGAGGGATTATAGATAGTGACAGGCGGCGTGTAAGTCCCGGAGGGTCCCGTCGTTAAACGAGAAGAATTCGTGTAGTCTTTAGTACACGGCGTCGAGGCTTTGTTTGGCCAATGTTTATGCCGATTTAGATGGTGTCCTCTTACTAAATGTTTGTGCCAACAGAAGTTTTAGATGTTTGCAAAGTTCAGAGTCGATTAGTAACCAGTCAATTTTAAAAATGTACGATGGGCGACGGAAGACTTATTCAAAGCATAATCTTTACTGGCAGAGTTTGGTTTGGAAATAGTGTCTAGTTGTTGGCTTGGAAAGCGTCTTTTTTTCGTATTCGGTCGCTATTTTAGATTTTTGACTCAATTCCCCTTCTTTTAGTTAATTGATTATCGGATGGAATATAAAATCACAAGTAACTTGGTCTAAGTTTATAAGACCAGCGTTCAATGTAGGTGAATAGACCAAGATGGCAAACTGCCGTCAAGCAAACCCATGTGGTGCGACTTTTTACCACACTCCCTTACACAAAGCACATTTACCACGAAAATAGTCAAAATATGTCCTGCCGAACCGTTCATGTTCTTAAAACATTCTCTTGTTATGAGAAAGAAAATCGTTTTGTGATTGTAAGGACTAGATACTTCCCTAGTAAATAAACCTCTGATCTGACTAAATGAAACGGATGTCGGAATCTCTACGAAAACGGTTAATTGGACAGAATTATTAATACATCGTTGGTTGGCAGACGTACGATGGTGTTTGTTAACAGTACGAAACGATGAATCGGTCGATAAAGCCGTCTATATACATGTTTATAAAACACAGATTCCGGTCGTTCACTCTTCTGTCACTTATTTATATTACCACTTCTACAGAGGTACGGATAACAGGGTCGAAACAAAGTCTTTAACACACATCATTTAAAGAACTTTTCGTACAGTCTTATTTGTTGGCGATTATCAAATTCGTTTCGACGAGATGTTTGTTATCTTAATCATAGACAGGAAACGATGAAAACAGCAAGGCGAACACTCGTTCAATCTAAACATCTATTTGTATCATACCTCAAACGTGTAGCATTGATTAAAAAAGCCCTGCGTGTTTTTTAGATTTCGGGGGTTCGTAGATTCAGTTTCGTAAATATTGCCTCTGGTTTCGAATGTCGATGCGGTTCGCCCTAACATCTCGCTTTACGAATAGCCGCGGAAATGTGTGAGTGTAATTATCGAGTGATTTAAAATGTCGACAGACTTTCGCCTCGATACGGGGGAAATCTTTTAGGAAAGGCTTCATTACAAACCGATTAAATGCCGTTCACGTCTGAACCTAACAGTTTGTTGTGTTTTCTATACCGGAAGTCGGTAAGCACCACCTTTAACGATCCAAACCTCGCACCAATTTTCAAAGATCAAACATGGTCGCCATGTGTGTCAATCTGAACACATCGGGTTTATCAAATGAAAACACATCTGAAATAATAGGGATGACGCCATATTGGTTCCCAACGGAATGACGTCACTTCACTTTCGTGTTTTAAAATAGATCTTATATGTAAAATCGAAAAAGCCGTTAAATTTGATTGAGGAAACAACTATACATGTCAAAACAACAATTTCGCCATTTGGTATGAGTTACTGATAAAAAATGATTAAAAAGGATGTCCAAAACTTCAATACACATTGAACTACTTAACGTGCACGCTTAGAAAATGTGTTAATTGGCGGATGCCGATTTACCCGAAAAATTGTAACCCTACACTTATATCCGAGGTGTATTTCACAGCTCACGGAAATACCCGAGTAGTTCCGATTGCATGTGTGTATGATCTACCATGGCGATATTTGATCCAATAAAGGCAGTACCCGTGTAATTAGCCCTACCCCAAAAGTTCGTATAATTCTTGACGAACCTTATAGAAGGGCCCGCACATTATCTGGACACTTTTATGAACTTCGCCAGCGATTTTACGACCTGTCCCTTTTACACGGATACGTAATTAACAAAAATATAGCATGATGTCATACGTCGCCCAACTCCTTTTCTTATTATAGATCAGAATCCTTGATCAATTTGAAGTTTCCATCAAACTGACTTGACCACCGTGTAAAAATGTAATTATCCTAAAAATGGTTGTGTCTACACATGACGATGTTTTGAGAATAGCTAAGGCACCTCAGACTTAGGAATAAGATTAATACTTCACGAAGCCCTAACCGGAAGTGAACAATCCCCGTCATATATGTATGTCGCCTGAAAATTCTATGAATTTGAATCATACGACTATAACTGTATAACTCATGGGTTGCTTACACCAATTTGGCTCCAAGCCATCGATTGTACGGGGGTATTGTACGGAGATATGGTGCGATAAACCTATTGCGTTGTGTTTACAAGCATTGTTGATAAATGCGAACGCTATTTATGTATTATCGGCGCCTCTTCGGAAAACAGGGCAATGGCGTAAACTGTTTGTACTTTGTACCAAGCGTATAAGGTTAGGCCAGGAATTGCTAAAGCACATGCTGTTACCGAAAAACATATAAAAGTTTTTGGTTTTTTTTTCAAAATGAAAACGGGGTTTAATCTTTTGAAGTATTGGTAACCGACATGCTTACAATGACGTGTTTAATTATGATATTTAGATTTTTTACGATGATAACAATTCATAACAATGTTGACGTACGCAAATATTTTCCTTGAATCGTTTAGTAAAAGGTTAAGTTCAAGCGATGTGTTATCGCATTGAACTGAATTACACACAGACACCGTTGTTCTCGTGGTCATTTTCCGATCACATGGTCATGTTTACGTAACGGTTATTTATGGAACTATTATTGGATGTGTAATTGCGTCATAATTGGTCACTCTATTCATTTTGTGCATACAAGAAACACTGGGGATTGAATGTAACACAGAAACTAATTAACCCGGGGGAGGGGCTTATTGGGTGGGGGTACCCTTGAACCAACTGCGTGCTGTCAACCCGGAAGCAGGAAACAGAATACATTTTTTGTTATATTCATAAAGTTACAGTTGGTATTCTGGTAATATTCTGGAGGGCGAACTGTTTCCACCAAAGGTATATTCATTAGGAAACTTGCAAACCATATTTCCTCGAAATCATTGCAAAGTAGATAGGAACTTAGAATTTGGGCTAAAGGGACGCAATGTATTTGTATATCTGTTATTTTAAAATTTGGCCAGATGCCTTTGTTTACAAATAAACTTTCTGTATTCTGTAGTCCTAATTTAACCTGTTTATATTACGATCTGTTCTCATTGGTTCGAACTTGAATGAACAATAGACGATAATGGAAACGTTTGACATGTAGCGTATACGCTTTGGACATTGTTGAGAAACTATGGTGACCAAAGGCAAACTTGCTCAAAACAGGTTTTTATGTCGTCTGATGTATAAATTAATGTATGAATGTCAAAGCGTGTCATTATGAAGACAGGGTGTACATATAGGCTGTACTATCCTCGCAATGAATAATTACGTCGCAGACGACATTATAACCATAGACGACGTAGCCGCCGACAGAATGGGAAATATGTTTAGAATGTCGAGACATTTTATCGACTACATGTAGTTGATTGCTTTGTATCAAATGTGCTTTATAAAAACGATTTGTGGTGAAAGTATTTCCCACGTTCTCGAGCTTGTTCACTCTCGCTATAAATAGATTATCTTTATAAAGCTATCTATTGTTGCATGTTCATAAGTTGTCACGTAACCATGTGGCATATTGAATCGAATTGCGAGAGTCATAAACATGAAATGTTAGATGTAATGGCATCTACCAATGAAAGGGCTAAATGGCTTCCCCCTTTGTAAGGCTTAAACTAGAATACCCATAATCCGCCATTTTGATATTATTTCTTTAGTCGGATTACTTTGGCGGTTCTCGGTACTCATAAGTCGTGGCCGGAACTATTCGCATTGCACCGAATAGTTCCGGCCAAGACCGTTGTTAACCAAGAACGGCCGAAGTACTCCGACGAAGAGTAAATTTCAAAATGGCGGATTATGTGTATTTTATCTGAATAGCTTCCCACCAGGTGCGTCGTAGAGCCTGCTATTGTTACAACTGGAAAAGATATATCAAGGTTAAAACATAATACTGGTTTCGATACAAGATACACCGATTTGAAATATTGGACTTGATGAAAACGCCATTTGTCCTCTAAATATTGTTTATGTTTTGTTTTGGTTCTCAATTGGCATACTGATCAGGGACGAAGCGTTATGGGTACGAGTGATGTTCTCGCACATGACAGAGTACCGCCACCCCCAGGGCAAATCCGGTCGAAATGAGACGTTATGATGCATAAACTAATCATTAAGTGACGGATCGAAATGTCGCCCAGGTCGTGTTTATATCACCGTCCGTGTACACAGTGATTTTGTACGGCGGATTTCCGCAAACGATATGTGTCACTTACACGCCATGGGAACATATATAATCGTATGTGCATGTTTTTGTTTTTGAAAACGACCTTTTTCTCTTGTCGTTGTCGAATATAAAACTAATCGGTCAAAGTAGCTACATGCTAAACGGCGACAATGAGCAATGAAGTCGTTGCGATCGGAGTTCTTTATCTATGTGACTGTGTGATAAGCGTAGTTTGGACAAAAATACACAGTTTCGTTTCGTCAGAAATCAAATGAAATATGTAATACATTAATTTGTATGAATAAGTGGTTTTTCTGTAGGATAGAAGCGTTTTGGCCTTAGAATATGTTTGCCGTTTTCTATCAAATTGATTTCTAATGAGCATTGGCAAATCGACCGATTCTGCTAACACTGTACGAACGGCCGAATGGGTAAACATTCAACGTAATCGATGACTTCGATCAATCAGAAATCGTTTTCCTTTGATCATGTTATAGCCTACCTCTATTACTGTATTAGTCACCACACCTAACAATAATGCGTATCCAGACTGAAACAATCAACTGAAATAAATCTGCTATTTTGAAACGCATTCTTTGGTCGAAGAAATGAAATTCAAAATGGCTGATTATGGGAATTCTACCTTTACAAATAATTTTGACAAACGAAAACAAAATCCTGTTTATTCGCAATTTTTTCATTTGTCATAAATGATTTATTAGGAAAGATAAAGGGAAACGTTATTCTTGATATCATATGCGTTTCCTTTGAAATTGGAGCATTAACGTAATCCGATATTGAGTGTTTGAGTAATCAAGGAGTCGATTGTTTAATCCGCGTACATCCGGGCTGTTTTACCCACACATCGTACCGTAAACATAGCTTTATTTTGCACATATGTGTAAGCTTCAAGCCTTCTCTAATACGCACTTTCTTCGCTTTATCGCGCTATCACCAAGCTAGAACGCCGAGGCATGTCACCCGAAAACCTTTCTGTGTTTCTTCATCCTAATACTTATTTATTTTACATTGATTTTGACGGAATCTTGAAGCTTATGGCACTCGAACTGGACGATTGCTTCCTGGATATTACGCCAGTACTCGCGTAGAGTTGTTGGCTGATCTCGGCATATTTTACCCCGTCGCTTACGGGATCGACTCTTGGACCATTAGTACAAGAGGTCGACGCTCAACGGCTACACCACTTTCTCCACGACCTCTTTATTTCGCAATAATTCGCCATCGCTTTCGATCGGCGATTGCCTTTAAAACAATACGAGGAAATTCTCCTTTTTATAAATATAACACATATATAACATGATTTTATTCAGCAGTAACATCAAAACATGTTTAAAGCTTACAAAATATATTTATATGGCATGTGTGAAGATCATAATCATAATCATGATCAAATCATAATTATTTATCGTTCGCACAGAAGTTTCGGTGAAGTATTGTCGTAACAATGGAAATGTTTTCCTTGTTGAAATCGTTTACACATGTTCGCATTCTACTGTTCTAGCATAACGGAATGTTACGCTAACGGATCGCAAATAGATTAACGTTGATAGGAAACGGGCCGTCAACCCTCCGCCCCCAATACGTGTAGCTCTAATTTGTCCAATTTGGAAAGCAATACTGACGTAAAAGGCATGGTGAATGTTGTTGCTGGTATTATGTAGACACCAGTGTGACAAACGGATGAATTGCTTGATACGAGTTATAAAATAGATATCTCTAGTACGTATCAAGTGATCACAGTTTTCAGTAAATGCATCGGACCTTTCGATTTCGATTTTCACAAAGATAAAGAAGAAACCTTTGAGGGTTGATGGATTAATGTAAGACCCGATCAATGACTTTAACACAACCGTCGCTCTACATAAAGTCACGTGGTTTATAGAAATGTGACCCAGTTCTGAAAGACACCGTTTATGATAATGAAGGCGAGGCGATACTCGGTGACAATGCTACTGGGTTAGCTATTTACCGAATCGAATACAAAAGGCGAAAGGGGAAAATAGTGCGAATTTCCAAGTGGCGGTCGGAGATATTCCCAACGTTGCCACCTTAATTGAACGCCTACTAAGTAACGGATGTGGAAAGTTTTGATTTAGCCCTGTGCGGCCAAGCGAATACATGAAAGCCATTGCTCACGATGTCGAGTGGTCTGTGAATGTCACCTTTCGGACATTTTGATTGACGATGAACACGAAGGTACTTGTTTTGCAGTGTTTTGAACGGTACTTCCTTTGTGCGTATGTTCTAATTCAATGGTAATGTTTGAACATATGCTTGAAGTATGTGACATATCCTTCTTAACGACATGTACCATTAACACTTTGACTGGTGCATAGTTTTCTAAAAATAGATTTTCGTGTCGTCTGTTTTCCAAGGCCTTAAATATCTGCTTAGTTTTGATGAGGAAAGATACTCAGGGAAGCAAATAGGTTAGATCACAGGCTAGCCGCCGATTTACTTGGCGGCTTGCCTGGGTCCGACCTGTTTGCATTTGCATGAAGACGGTTCCAGCACTATAAGGGTAAACAAGATATATACACGAGGAAATATTATTTACTGCGTGGCTAACGTTTAAAACTTATGCATACTTAGTAAGTCGATACTTATACGGCGAAACTTTGTCCTCATCGAAAGATAATTTTCCTTGTTCAAACTGCCGCATTCCACAGGGAAAGGAATGAGTAATAAATGGATCTGAAGTATTTCGCACCAAAACAATCGTACGACACTTTCTGGAAGCCTTAGTTTACTTCGTGATCGAGAATGCGACCGAAACATTGCGGGGCCATCGTCTATGCGCCGTCGCGAATAGTGTTAAGAAGTAAGGAAATACGAGCAGTTTTAAAATGATTCCCTTCTTCATAAATACCTCATTGTGTCGCATCTGTTGCAGACGACTTTAAAAATCAACGTGTCAATGACTCAATTATTTCCCCTTTGTAATTGTCGCCTGAACATTTGCCTAAAATTGGACCTGTTACAAATCTCTTAAAGGAGTTGTGGATACGATGATCTGTCTGGTTCCATGAAACAACGCCATGTCCTATACCCGTCACTTGAACAACAGCCAGGGACACATTCTGAGCCTGGAACCCAGCGATCGGACTTGCGCGCGCATCCCGTCTCTTGTTCTCTGTTGTAAATTGACACGGCCTTGCGAAATTGATATTCATAGACATGTACATAAAACGTCATTTGAAACCTGTTTGGTGGTTTCTTGTTTATCGATTGACAGGTCGGCCATGACTCGACCCTTTGAATGACGTCACATATCCCAGATTGGCAAGGTTAGGCACACATGACCATTGCCGAATGGGCACTTTTTGGTCTAGTTTGAAAGGCTTGGGCGTTACTTTTCAAACGACCCGGACCACATGTATATATTTATCAACAAGAGGGGAGTTTCCGGACCAGGAAATCGACTTGTGTAACCCTTATAGCCTCATGTTTCAGTGAACTGCGCGGAGGCCTATAAATTATGTATAACCGTAGCGTGATAAAAACGTACCCCGACACCACACTTGTACACACGTATGCGTCGGTTGTCAACATGTATTAATTAGTGGAATAGTAATGGCGTTATTGCGTCAATGCCGCGGGAATATGGCAGAGGTTATACGAGAGAATTGCCCTGTTCGTTAACATATTTTCTTTCCTCGAATACGATATATCTCTTCTCAATGTGAAAAGACCCCACCACCAGAGGTACACAGTGTGGTCCATGATCAACATAAGCATAAACAACTGTATTTATATTATTTCTAAACGAGGAAACCTATTTGACAATTTAAACTGACACTCGTCCAATATAAATTAATGTACATGTTGGTCTGGGACTACGTTTTATTCGCTAGTTGAAATGAAACACAGTACTATTGCCATCGCTTTTAGACCGAGGCAGTTCATTTCTCTATCTATCGACTTGTGCAGCTAATTCCCCGCCTTGCCTTATTTGGAAAGCATTCATACTCTGGTCTTGCCACTCTAGCAATCGTCGTTTGCGATCAATCCTAACTCTATGTTATTTTAAAGCATGCTGAGTTTAGAAAGTACGAAAAGTAAAGCGCGGAAAGTAAAGAACATAAGCACAACAATAAATTCGCCCTGGACGGTAATTGCATACTTGGAGAACAAAGGAGCGTTACGTGGGGATGTTTACGGTTCGCGTAGCACTGTTTACAAGTACAGTTTGTAAGGGGCGGAAATGTACTAAGCATTCCAGATTGAGAGACGATAAACATCGGTAACCTATCATTCAAAAATTCGTTCACCAAGATTAACGTGTACACATTGTTATATACCGTCTTAATCAAACCATAGTTTTGTGAGGATAATCTTTAAATTCGATTTAAAAAGAATACCATTCCTTACTTTTATACACTGGATAATGATTCGAATATTTGTCATTCATTGTCGTTGGTTGCAGCTTTTGTAAAGTCAAACCCATTATGGAATTGAAGTTGAAAGAACTGCTTCCACAGTCGATGTAAGAAAACAAAAGATGATTAAATCAAGATAGAATACCCATAATCCGCCATTCTAAAAAAGCCATTCTTCCGTCGCATTACTTCGGTCGTTCTCGGTGAACATCGGTCGGAACCGGGACTATTGGGTTTGGTACGAATAGTCACGTTCGAGACCGATGTTCAATGCGAATATATCCGACCCATGTCGATGTTTACGGAGAACGACCGAAGCAATCCGACGAAGAAATGAGTTTCAATATGGCGGAGAACATATGTCTTCTACTTTAATCTAAACATCTTTTTCATTATGGGTATTTTACTTTATTAGAATAGTAATGCTGGTTCGAGTCCACGGATCGCTTCAATAAAACTGAAAAAAAGAAATGTTGAAATGATTTTGAATATATTGGAAAGAAACACCGTACAAAAACGTGGTTTTGTTGATATTCTCCTTTCCGCACCGGTTCTACGCGGGCGAATATTGTTCGCGCTGTTTGTGCCTTGTTTGTGTAATGGACACCATGTGTTGCGTGCTTGCTGCCGTCTATATTGATGTGCCACCGGGCGTGTTCGGTTTGTATGGGCGCTGAATCGAACGCACCGCTGATTACACACTAATCGATCGATCTCATAGCCAAGTCTGACTTTTCTCAACCCCTTGTTTGTCATTTATCACATCGGTTAGACGCATAAGCAGCAAATTATTCATGAACATTCAGCGACAACAGGAGAAATTGCTCTTGACGAGCAAATGTCCTTTGAAATCGAAAAAGAAAAGGTTTGAAGAAGTTTTATTTGACGTGAATAGCTGTAAGGGAAATATATGATTACTTTACTAATTCGAACAATTTCTACTTTTCCATACAATGATATAAAATACCCTATGCAGAGTATAAGAGAGAAACACGGCTTGTTCGATCTTGAGAAAGTGTTAATTATTTAGAAAAAATCTCCTGTTCCCTCAATGATTTCAATAGATGTCTAGCAGCCGACATATAAGCGGTTCCATTGTTCATTCGGTTCAGTGTGAACGGATCTTAACGTCTGACCTTTGTCAAAAGGCCGCTAACGGCGTTTAAAGGTTGAACGTCCCTGGTCCGTACCGGATTACAAGGTTTGTTTTCTCCGCCCGACCCAATATAATTCAGAATGCTTTGTTGTAAACGGTTTTACTCCTCTAAATAATATTTACACTGTTTTATCATCCGATGTTGAAAGAATGCAAGGTCGTGAATTGCTTTACATAACTAATAATTTTGTGATATAAACGAATATTTTTGTAATATAAACACATAGAGGTTTTTGAAAATGGCTTCATAAACGCTGTGACAAAACAACAAAATCACTTCATTTGGTACGTTAAACTCTCTTTAAGGAATAAGTGAATACCACATAAGAAGAAAACCCAAACAGACATAATTTATCGTCGTCTATTAATGCGTTCATATTTGCAGCCAGACGGAATGTCCCAAAGGCTGGCTCTAGGCGGCGGTTTTCCGAAAGTGTTGTTTAGACAAAACGCCCTTCATTGGTCGCAATGGGCGTTGTCGCCATGGATACATTTATCATACGAAAAGTAATCGCATATTACACCCACGAATGAACGCTTCACTTTTTACATGAATTGCTGTTAAAGTTAAATAAGCCAGCATATCTGTCATCATAATGAAGCTTTTTATTAAAACTATCGTTGCAATATGAAAAGCATCACCATCACTGCAAGGTAGCTTTTAACTAGAATCGCCGTAGCAGGTTAATGAGACTACATCGCCTTTATTCTATGAAGCTTAAGAGTTGCCGTCGTATAGTACAAAGAAAAATGATGCGTCCGTGCTATTAACATATCCGGCTTGTTCACAATTCTTTGACAACGTTTGATTAACGTATTCCTTATTTCCTTAGTGAAGATCATTAAATTGCTTTTTCGTACACGATAAAGTGTGACATAGAAATCATGTTTCTTAATTTTATTACTAATACTTGTTCGGAGACTTTCATTTTCACCATCCTTTCAATTTGCTTAATATTCATTTTAAATGCGATATGCTAACGACATGGTTGTACAACAAATAATGAATAGTCATATATCCATCATTGCAATAGAGTCGATTCGGTGTTTTGTTTGAACAAACCAATTTGTCCATATGAAGATATGTGATTATTGCTAACTTCAAGCAACAACGGACGATACAACGATATAGAATAAAACAGTTTTCGTAATGTGACTGTACAGAAATCGTTACGACACAATAGTTTCTGAGGACGTCTGAATCAGATGCGTCAAAGGGGGATTTTGTGTCCTAAGTGGCTGAACCATAATAGGTTTTCCGGATGTTATGCGGCGGATCCTAACCCTTAGCATGCTGGTGAATTTTCTAAAAATAGATGTGTGTCGCCTTCTTTCGAAAACATTGAATAACTGCTTCATTTTGACGAGGAAAGATACTCAGAGTAGCAAACAGGTTAGATCACAGGCCATGCGCCAATTTACTTGGCGGCTGGCCTGTGATCCAACCTGTTTGCATAAGCATGAGGTCTGTTCCAACACTAAGGGTTAATGTTGACGACTATTTTCTGGATGTGATCGGATGTCGATGACATTTAAAGCACGGAAAAGTACCAAGTACGCTCATGGGGATTTACCACGGAATGTTATAGGAATTAATAGATGCGATTGGCTCGTCTGAATGCCAAGGCGTATCTTTTTACGTCCGGGAACAATAATCCGTTATTTTAAGGAACATCCTACGTCATACCGAAAGCGTTACAGAGCCGGAAAAACGTGTTAATAAAACCAACGTATTCCCGAATATAATAGTTTGAGACTGGTCATAATTAAAGGCATCAGTAGATGGCGATGATAACCGACAGAAAACAACAAACGATATTACCAAATAGGATATGAGGCACCGTGCTAATAGAAAAACATGCTCGTTACAATTTCTTTTTGTCACTGCAGTTTATAAGGTCACCTGAGTAAAAATGGGGTATTATGGAGTAATAAGTTAGAAGAGAGCTCGATAAACTTCAAGGTCAATGTACTCGCAGCATGTGGTGAAATGAAAACACGAAAACAAAAAAGAAAAACTTGAGGGAAAAGGCAAACAAGCTTAAGGAAACGATCTAAGTATTAACCATCTGTTCGACATTTGAATAACATCTATTGACCTATGGCGACTAATTCATAAAGACCAAGTTCCTCTTTCATTACAATGTTTGTCCAAGTTATAAATGTTCCTGTCGAACATGCTTACGCAGTTTGTTTCCATAACAAATTAGTTTAACAAACGGCTTAAAATGATTAATTCTAAAATTCCCTTTACCAGTCCCTCGAAGTAAGGGATTAATCTGTATTGTTCGCAGCCCTTATTTATTGTTTGGGGCCCCTATTTATTGTTCGGAGCCCCTATTGTTGTAATCGTTCGATCGCTTCGTAACGCAACCAGTCGTGTAAATACGGGTACGTTATTCGATACGGTAACGCATAGGGAACATTTCCAAATTTCCCGTAAGGTGGCGTTCTCAATCACCACGTGGTATATTCCAGCGTGTTTATTCCGAATGGCTCGTTTGGCAGATCTGATTTGATTCTTTGCTCCATAATACCTCGCTACGAGGTGTGTATAGCAAAAATGTTAAAGGCACATAAAAGGAGATACGTACAAATAAATTAGTGAAAGAATATATGGAGTTCTTTTATTATGTTAATAAAAGTCATGATAATTAATTTACAAATGCATTTAGACCCTATTAAAAAGATTCCTTTAACATACGTTATTTTGTGCTTGAAATACAGTTGTCTCCAATTCAATCATGTTTATCAACAACCTGTTGTTTATATATTCAAAATAAAGAATTCTGATTGGTCAGTTCAAATATTTGTGTATCAACTGTCAAGGTCAGAGGTGAAGAATGAGGCAATCTGAATTATTAAACATGCTAATCTGGGTTATTTTTTGTTGACTTTCACATTCAAGATTTGCTGATGGGGTTTTTTGGCGTTAACTTATTGAATCTGATCAAAAGTTTACCAAATAAAATAGTTTGATATATCATTAATCTCCTTTTATGTGCCTTTAAGGATCATCTTTGACAAAAGGAAAGAATTCTCATAAAGAACAATTTACCTTTATCCCAGTAGAATCAACGAAGTACCATGACAAAAACAAACCATTTTTGAACTTCTTTGTAGTTCGTTGATGCTTTCTATTTGGAATAGTAATACAACAGATGTAGGGTAGCGGATTAAGAATACATGTACAGAGTCTTTTAATGTGTAAACACCGTGTGCGACAAGTAAATCGGTTTTGAAATCCGGTATTTAGTACTCTTACTAGTTAATGTTAATATATGCGGAATGTAGAACCTGATCATCAACAACTCTTTTTAAAAGGAAATGTCAACAAGCGTTTCGCGCATGCGTTTTATGGTCATGGTGTAGGCCTATTCATACTTACCATGGAAACTTTTCCCGCATTGATTGTCTGGAAATAATCCTGGACTGTTGTTGATATTTTTTCTGTATCTTGTATCCGTATCTAGATAATAACACGTTTATAAAGCATCTCGTATTGTTAACATTTTTTCGATTATCTGCTTTGACATTAAGCTTCCGTTTACAAAACTAAATGCGTCAATTACTATTGTGTTACGAAAACCTTTGGCAAATTGTTTTTTATGTAGTTGATTGGTTATGAATAGTTTCCTTCCTTTCGGACTCCCTCCTAACATATCGGTAGAAAACAAAGGTTGATTGATTTACGACACGTGATTGGCACATTGAGTTACAAGAAACCTGTGTTATCACTGCTATTTGTCGTTCGAAGCGACACATTTCTATAGTAAAATAACTGCTTGATGACTGACACAAATTGTAGAACAAATACATTGAAATGAGTTTGAAATACTTCGTCGACATGTATATTTTTGAAGTTTTCCCTCAAAAGATGTAAAGGATGCTATTTATGCAGTGTTTTTGTTGAACGTTTAACCAGTGAGATGCCCTTTCCCGGACATCCTTAGCGACATTTTAGTTTTTTCGTTTTTCAAATTTGAATTCATCATGTTGGTGGGAGGCAAAGAGGAGATCTATTGCAATGCGGTGTAAAACGAGAGAGAAAAAACACCACGTGATCAATAACGTCGCCGTCGCTAGACAAAGACGGATACGGGTTCACGCCCTGTGTCACACCGACGAAAAATGTAAACAAATAATCTAAACATGTAAATGACAAAACTTGAAACATCTTATGAATACGTCGCATAGGATAAGCCAGGCACATATTTTAGCGTAATTCGTTATGGTTATTTCTACCTTTAAGTAACTTTGAAATCCAGAATTAATACAAAACCTGCATTCGTATTTGATAAGAGTTTGCGTCTATCAACACACGTACCCGCAATGGCGACGTTCAACATGTGCTTAAATTCAGAATGACACGTGGCACAGACTACGTCAAATAAATCATTGATTCGCGGATTGACTTTAAAAAAAAATCGATATGAATATCGAGGACCTGGCTGTGTCGTGAAAGAAATTGTATTGACTTTATAAGGAATAGTTCGCCTCAAATCAGCATTACCACTGAAACTCTTTACTTCGCGTTGACAAATATCAAATAATTGCTTGAAGCGACCGGTATGTTTCCAGAAAAGCATGAAATAAAGAATATCAAGGTTGAATATAAAGAAGGCTACCAGAAGTAAAGTTTAAAGTAATATGAGTAACTGCCTTTCGGTTTCGCATGTGTCATCTTTTTGGCGTCCATTGTTCATAACTCGCGGCTGTGCGCATGTGTCGGAAGTGAGTTTAATTATCTCGCAATGTTAGTGCGCGTCCACGCACCCCGTCACGTAGACCAACGCTCGTATAAAAATACACGCACGACGGAGCAAACACGCCTAACGCCGACCTATTCGCCTTGTTCTCCTTTGTTAGAACATGTGATACACGTACCAATGTAATCTGATTCGATGTCCCTATACAATGTATACAATGTATACGAATACACGGTGTTGATATGTGCGTGTTAAGCTGTATATATGTGTTGCCGTGGATATGCTCAGGCTAGACCACGATACGACATGAAATTCCATACGTCCTGAATTCTGCTAAGAATTTCGTACCAAATTAACCGGGATTGAACAAACATTGCTTTAGATCGTTCTATGTTGGTGCCCTTTGTGACCTGATACTACCTGACATTACGTGTACTTGTGCCTAGGAAATGTCAGGTCTAATAGAATATGTTTATGTACATGTATATGGATGTGAGTCTATTATGACTCGGTCTTGCAGGGCATTACAATCGATTTTATTTTGACGAATAAAGTCATATATACACGATTTAACAATCCGTTAACAATCTTTATATAGGTCTTTGTTATAATTAATCGTATATAATGATAAATGTATTTTTTGATAAAGCAAAAGAGTTGACGATGGAGGCATAGAAAATAAGTTACTCGAGTACACCGAGATCTCTCCGTGACGCCAGTGCACGCCCCAGAATTGTTCGTCCCGAACGTAACAACTTCGATACTGTCAGTATCTCCCCCGTATGATGCTCATAAAAACTAATCTATACAGCTGCATAGATGTGACGCTTCCGGCGAATTACGCAGGCCTCGCAATATTCAGGGAATTAGTGAGCGATACGGTCTTGTAGTTCGTTACACGGTTGACCCACATAGATGTACCCTCGTAGGAATCGAAATGTTCGGAGGTTTCCCTGTATTTCAATTAGCCAAACAAGATCGGGAAATATTGTAGGGAGGGGTGAATCGTATCGGCGATCTTTTGGTTGCATCGGTTGATGCGGCTGAAATAAAGAAAATGATTCTGGTTAAGTTCATCTGAAATTAATGTTTTAGACGGCATACTTATCTATTCACCAAACTTACAAAGGTTTCCGACAAACGCTTGGACATCGCTTCAACATCTGTAATCTGTAGTGTGACGCCGAAATATAGCTTTTAAATATGATTGGCTTATGTTCATCATGTACAAATGCTTTTAGGAGCCTTATTATCCTTAATCCGACATATACCGTATATTCGTTATTGACTGACCAACAGCTCCGTACTCACTCAGCATGGTTCAAGCACTTTTCCGTTTGTATCCCCAAGTCGCTTCGTGTTTGTATACGTAGGAAGATATGTGTTCTTATCACCCAGTGCAAATATCCGGACGCTCCTTTGTAAAACATCGCTCACCAAATTTGCCACAGCGATCGATATTTAACCCTTTCCCAAACAACAAATTTTGGACTCCCAAATTGAAAGAGTTTGCAGACGATATATCAAAATGGGATGAAATTGAAAAATATTCTTCAGATAGACCAGAAAACGTTGTGGGAAAAGGAAAAAATTGCTCGTTACGAGCAATTTCTCCTTTTCCCACAACGTTTTTTTAAGTCGTCCGCAACAAAGTAGACACATGTCGTTATTGTTTGGGAAAGGGTTTATTAAGCAACTAAAGAGGTTTCGTCTGCCAATCCACAGCGTCACTTACGATCTTTGGAGAAATCGCGTTCGAGGAGAATATAATTAATCGTTCTGGAAGTGGAAAACCTGAAGTAAGTTACTTACACAGCCATTGGTGCCGCCTTTGAATGTGGCGATTTGTATGGTGACTTATTTATAAAGTTACGACGTTACATGTATGTAAGGTACTTGGGTCACAACGCTGCAGGATGTATCACATTGTCGCTATTCAACGGTTTCCCAAAACGACATATCTCCTTTATTACGTTAAAGGAACTATGGCGTTTTGGGTATACAGAGCGGGTGTTGTACATGGTACATGACGCGTGGTTTTGGTTTCAGTCTACATCGCATGTGACTGTTCTGTATTGTTGCGCGCTTTGCATCCGGGAGTGCGCTACGCATCATAAATACAGGTTCGTTACTATAGAACATCGCACACATCTCAAGAAGCTGTTTGTTAGATATACGCCTAGATATATTTTACTACTATAATGTGAATGACAGATGTAGCTTGTACTCGTGGGTCTTGGTATAAGGATGAAAATGTCAGTTTCTCACATTTGCGACGTTCTCAGGAAGCGCTCTTTTTTTCACGAAAAGTTATTTCCTTGGATAATTAGTTATATATAATATATAGTACATTACATTTATTGAAATAATTAGAATCCAAGAACCTTCGATAATACATATAAATGTAGGATGTACGGTATATATCGAACGATGACAACAAACAAACAAATTGGATATAAACGATGGTTGATTAACAATTGATACCGATATGGAAATGTATAGCTTACACAGATGTTGATAACAAAACACATATAAAGTATATGGTTTCGATAAAAGGTACAACATATAGGGCCTAGATATCAGAAACGTACTTTCTTCATTGTTCTTCGGTTTAAATAGAAATATGTACAATACACGTATGACTTCGATGACAATATCTGTACACGAAACAAAGTACTTGAGAAAGTGCATGAAATACATCAAGGTTGTCATTGATCCGTCGATCTGGTATCAATTTGTTTGTGGTGTAGACTGTCACCCCCATCGAAAGATATAAATACTGTTTCCGCCGGGGAAGCAGTCTATTTGTGTCCCGGCCCGGACTGCGCTATCGGTGGATCGAAGCTTGAAAGCCGGGAACGTGTCTTTACCAGCGCCCAAACGAGGCGGTGTCACGGCAACAAGGATCGCTGTAAATCATTCGGGCATCGAGCTGAATAATTAAATCTATCCATATGAATATTGAAGGGGGGAATCGAATAAATAATCAGCCGTCTGGCATCTAACATACCCCTTACTTCATAATATCTCACTTTGGCGCATCTGCAAAAGGGGGGCAATTTGTCCCTTTTGTGACAGTGGTTTCTACTGAAGAACATGTTTTGGTTTCAACCTAACTTTTGTCACTTGCGTGTCATTGAATTCAATTAGTGCTAAACGCTAATTCACATATGATAAAATGAATAGATATCACCTGATTTAAAGATATCATTTCCTTTTGCACCCATTTGTCTTCACATATGATAGAATGAATAGATATCACCTGATTTAAAGATATCATTTCCTTTTGCACCCATTTGTCATTTTCGTATGTGGTTATAGACACCTTAACACCTAAGAAACGCAACGCGTCTTGGTTACTTTGTGTTGAAAAATCGACATGGCTTCACATAACTGCAATCAATTGTCAATTTTGAAGTTTATGTTGTACTCATGTCCTTCACGGGGATTGGATCGATTTGTTAAACGAGATCAAGAACCCCAGCTTTAAAATGACGATTCTTTAACAATGCTTCACATTATATTGTCTGATTCTCTGAAATAAACACAATGATTGGAGTGACAGTTCCGCTGACCGGAACTGGCGTCAGAGTCATTCTTCTCGAATTATTGACTTCCGCGTTCAAAGTATGATATGGAGACGACACAATGCGGATATAAGTTTATCTTCCTCGATCCGTGTTTGATCGGAATACGTGCGAAAATGTACGTTTTATACCGCATTTCAACCCCTGACTCGAAGATAACTTCATTGGTTGCAAAATCAGTTAACCTTTTGAATAATCAGGTTTTAAGAGCTTAGTCTGTCTTAAAGCGCGTTTGGTACCGTCCGAGATCAGCACTTGGACAAAACATAAGTTAATTTGAGTTGGCACTTTCTGCATGTATTATTTTAGTAGAGGTTTCCGTCATTACGTTCATTGAATATACATGGCTTATCACCGTTTAACAGTTTAACAGTTATGTTACGACTTTCTTGTATTGACGAGTTCTATGCTAGGTACCGACCGTTCCAGACTCTGTGTATTGACGGACACTGGGCTTATTCACTTCGGATCGATGACACGTCTGTTAAATCACATGATTTGGTCACGATTTTTTTATGACAGTTTACGCCAATTGATTAAGCGTTATAAGCGTAAGCTAGTCAAAATTGAATATCATGAACTGACGACGATAGTGAAAAATGTCACATGGACAACTCCGTGTAGGAATGGTTAGAGGTGTGGCCTTCGATTAAACAGAAGAAACGGCGAAATGGCTCCTTGTTAACAAGATTTATTTTTATCTTAACGCAATGCTTTCTTTTGTATCGAATTGTGTTGAGTGAGAGTGTAGAAGTTGACAAACCAAGAATGTACTTAACGGACGCTACACCGACAACATCCGGATCACAAATCGCTGTTAAACTAAATAGTCGCATCTCCGTTCATATAAACAAAGGAGATGCGACATTTTGTTGAATGGCGACACAATCTTGTGTAGATTTCACGCCACTTCCGCAAGTGAAAACGACACGCCCACAGAGGATCTATTTACCGTCGCGGATTATTTTACGGAGACCTGGCGGTAAATTGGCTTCGAGTCGCCTTAAAAATAGTCCTCGATTGACGTCACCCGTCTTTAAAGACATCGTGCACGACTTGGTAATTAATTTACAGCCGAATTAGGATTCCGTGACTGTGAGAGGCCGGGCTCAAATATCACCCAGTGCGATTTTGTTATTCGCAAAGTTATAAGGAAACGGAACCTGTTTATCCGAAATGGCTTAATCAAACTCCTGGAAAGCATAACTTTACCTTTCCGTCGTGTTTCGTGTTCATCGATCGGGGACGGAGCTGTTTGGTTAAATACGAATTATTCCGGCCCCGATCGATCTATACGTAGCACGACCGAAGTATTACGACGAAAGAATTGTTTTTAAAATGACGGAATTTGGGTATTCGACCTTAATAGTACCATGCGAACATTCGAGTCATAATGGCGGAAATCAAAATGTTCGGCCTTATCCTTTTGTAAAGCGACCTTCGTTCCACTATATTTTCGCCGCTTGTCAAGATGTATTGATTTCGCCCGTAACATTTGTTTCCCTAAGCGATGTCATCATTATTCGAGGTGACAATGGGCACTTTATTTCGTTTAACCCCTTTCGTGACCTTCACACGACCTCTGGTGTCTTGCGGACGATGTTGCTTTGAATATAGTTTCACAAAGGATGTATTGTATTGTTATGATAAAGAACTCCTTTTGTTACGATGATTTTTGAAAACGCTTGTCATACTTAGTTTGTCGCAAGATGTCAGACAAGCATCGATTTCTTGCATCCAGTATCGATACATGTTTAAACTCTTTGACCAAATACAATCAGAAGACGCAAGAAATTACTAAAGAAGGAATACTTGCTGGCACATCTTAAATTTTCGCCTTTTTTTAAATGTATTGCTTAATTTTCAAGCCTTAAGACGATTTCTTCTTTATAAAGTTATCCCCTGATGCTTTGAATACTATATCTCGTAATATCCGGTATAAAGTGATATGGGTAACAGGAAAAGTACACGAGGACGCGATACTGTGTTTACTCGTTTGTTGAGAAACGAGCACGTGTTATTGGGTATCGACCCGGACAAAGGAAAACTTGGTAAACGGGGCGGTTATATACGGAAACAAAACCCAAGCTAAGGACACCGCCCCTTCACGATAACCGTTGCGAGCTTATTAACCCTTTACCAAACACCAAATTGTTCGACTGTCCCAATTTGCAAGCAAAACATTTCAAAATTTGATGAAATTTAAAACAATCATCTGATAGGGTAGAAAACATTGTAGGAATAGAAGATATTGCTCATGTAGAAACAAACCTGAAACAAACTATTAAAATGTCGTTATTGTTTGGTAATAGGTTAACCCGTAGAATGCAACGTAACTTTCTAAACATAGATTTTTGTGTCGTCTGCTTTCAAAAACGTTAAATATTCTGCTTAATTTTGATGAGGAAATATACCCAGAGTGGCAAACAGGTAAGATCAAAGGCCAGCCTCCAATTTACTTGTCGGCCTGTTTGGATCTAACCTGTTTGCAAAAGCATGAAGTCGGTTCAATCTCTGTAAGGGTTAAATTTGAATCGAGAGATTAGTAACAGTTGACTTAGTTATCCTGTCCCTTGAACATGTATATTGACTACGAAATCCATCAAATATCATCGATAGTATGTTTTTGAAAAAAAAGAATTGCAATGAATATTGAAAATATCTGCTATCCGTCATACTTTCTTGTTTAATTTATAACAACAGATTGATAACGAATGACTCAGTTAGACATGTATAGTTTTACTTTTAGCGTGTGTATTCGTTTGTGCGGAAGTGAAGTTTTTAAGTTTTGAGGATGTGGACAGTCGCTCTTTGTTCGTGCTATTGCGGGTCACGTCATATTGTTGACTATTAAAGTGTTTACAAAAAGGACAAAAATGTCTCCTCTCGGACCGCAAGATCATTCATGACCGTTGGATCAAGAAAGTCTACTGAACGATCTGTTGTTGGTCGACGCACCTTCTTGATTTTATTGTATTTACGGTTGCAAAATTCAAAAACAAATACAAAAGTTTATTATAAGTAAACAGGCCAGCGACCTACCGTGCGATTATACAAAGTCAATAATAATAAACAAGTAAGTTTGTAAGATTTAAGTAAAGGAATGAGTATGTCGTTTGTCAGTAGCTAGAATACAGCAAGAGTAATGGTTAGGATGAAGAAGATTAGAACGACGGCAATGAATTGTGTAGTTCCAAGCGTTGTTAATACGGCCGAGAATCTTTTACGACGAAGAAAATTCAAAACGTATGCGTTTTTCGGGATCTTCCTATATGGATAGACAAGTGTACACGACCGATACATAGATTTAAAGGGCGTGGCGGCGGAAAGACACGGCTCAATAAAACATACTCCCCCGGGCGAATCCTGTTGTAAATGTGGTCCGAAATAACGGAAATCCGATTAGTGACGGATGTTGAATAATATTGCACAAAACGACCGAAACACTGATGTCACATTCTAGTTTCAAACCGTGTGATACACAGTCAAATGCCATCTCTGTAGGCGTATCTCTTTCGTATGAAAATATATGGAATGATTTGTGTCTTCTGCTTTCCAAAACCTTGAATAGGTAATATACTCAGAGTGGGAAACAGGTTAGATCACAGGCCAGCCACCGATTTACTTTGCGGCAAGCCTGGATCTAATCTGTTTGCATAAGCATGAAGTCGTTTCCAGCACTATAAGGGTTTAAGAGAGATATGTGTTTGTTTATACGAACCAGAAACTATATAGTAGAAACTGAAAATAGACCAGTGTAAAGCGAAAACGACCATACAAATTACGTTGTTGTATAAAAGCGCCAATCGCCATCTATTAACGGAATTGGGACGAAGGTTAATAAATGCCGTAACCCGGGGAGCGGGTTTGGGTACACGGGCCATAAATTACTCCCGTCTCTAGGTCGCTACACATCGCCTTAAAGATGTAAATCTACTTGGGGCCACGGCGGCGGAAAACTCTTTGTTAATGCAGGGAAGGTTCGGTGAAGGTAATATTGAGTCCACGTTGTTTCTGACGAAGTATAACCGCTTATGAAGTTTGCAGAAGTATCCGAAAATATCACCCAAATGTATTTATCTGAAAGCAAACACATTTTAGACTGTAGATAATTCAATATACGTTTATCCACATCATCATAATGCGCACTAAATGACCTTAGCTTTCAATGCGCCTTAAAACACCATTAACTCATTCATTCAATCACCCAAATGTGGATTGACTTACGATCAGGTTGTTTTGTGATACGATAGGCAGCATTAATCACAATCGATCTCGACAAAAGGCCATACGTCGTCTTTTGTTTGTCTTTCTGATTTAAGGTACAAGTCGTCGTGAAGTAAAGAACTTATTCCCGGATCTATTTTGGCCGTTTGTCGTTAGAATTGCTCTGATACAGCGGCGTTTTGTTATTTATCTTGAAAGAACTATTGATGGTTTTGTTAATTTCTGGATTGTCGCCACTGAAGTTACATTTGATGAAATTGTACACACATCTTTTCGTGTGTGTAATTCCTATAAAGTAAATAGATTACATGTATTTCAGTTTTCTGTTTCGTTTTCCTATGAAATGCACCTCGCCTTTTCCGATTCCTTTACGGTTCCAACTTACCGACATTTCTTTATGGTCACGATTGTAGCCCGCCTCAACGTGTCGGCAATCCACGTGGCATGTAGTCTCAGGGATCGATTTCGGGTTTCTTTGATAACAGATAAATCGATAACTCGGCGATCGATATGGGCGAAAACAGAAACGATTTGCCTTGCGGATAAACGGATAAAAAACGATCGAAATACTATATCGTATTTACGGGATCGACTTCCTTTACTCTGTAATTATTGTTCCGTTCCGTTTATTTATATCCTAGTCGGTAAAATCGTTAGATAAATAGCGAAAATATATCGTCTTATACACACCGTATAGCGAGTCTTGCGATCTGTCAGCCAGCGATAAAGAAAACGTTGTTACAAAAGAAGATATATCTGATACATTTGCAATGTTTCTCTAGCCTTTCAAACGGCTCTTTGTTTATGTATAACTAAACTCGCAGTCATACTGGTAACCTAAACAATGTTAAGTAATGACGTTATAATGAAAGGAATGGTTCTGACAAAAGGAATATGTCCTCGCTACGATTTCCGTATCCGAATAATATGACACTAATCGAAGCCTTTCGCCGTAGATTCGTAAAAACGTGTAGAGATGGATTAATCTGTTTTATCTTCTTTAAGCCTAGGAATTTAGCAGTTGATCGCATTACTTCATAGTACCTCACTTATAAGCAACTTTTTAAGAACGCGTTGAAACCATTGTAACTACAGTATATGATATATTGAACGCACTGAGCAATTTATCATTTGACCACAATGAATTGCTTCACCAAAACAACAAGGTTAATTCTCTTTTAGTCTTCGTAATTCTTATCTGTTGTTGCTTTCAACTGCGGCCAAGCGCAAATTCGCGATAAGCGGAATGGGTTAAACAAAGAGATGAGTCACGCACGGCCAACCCACAATGGACGCACTATTTACCGGAGATGCGTGCGGCTAGCCGTTATGTTTCAAGGGGAAGGAAATGAAAGCGGACATGACCAAAAACGCTCCTCTGGATAAAACGAAATAGTAAGCGATGGAGGTTTTTACGACGCGTAATTGCCGGAGTTTGCTAGGATATGCTAATGAGGAAGTTCGATTGTCGAGAAAGTACGCACCGACGCGGTCGTTTCCCCCCTCCCGTTAATTGAACATCACTGCGCACCATAGTCTTCGACCGATAAAAAAGAGCCAGCTTCGTCCTCCAAATTATACGGCAGGTTATAAGAGAATGGCTATTGACGCCAACATGCTTCGTAATCGATGCTTAACGTCCAAACTGGTGTACGAAAATCCTTATGGCCGACCGATAGCATGAGAACCATGTTGAGATTGACGAGGAAATATGTGTTCACGTGGTACTTTTACCGGGACGCCATTGGTTAATGATGTGTTGTTGTTTTATTAATGACGCCATTGTATATTGGGTGTTCGCAAATGCTTTGAATTATGTTATATAGTTTGTTTCGCTATTCTCATTTTTGGTTTATCCGCACATGTCGTCAACTCAAAAATAAAGTTCGGGATAGAAACTATTTTCTACTTTAACCAATTTTCACATTCAGTCTAACTGGTTTGAATAAATTTCTGCAACAGTCATGTTTCTGTTAACAGGAGTTTCTACATGTACATATAGATGTAGGAAATAATGGTATAAGTGTTTCGTTGTTTAATTTCCTGACGATAAGGAAACGGTTCACCACGACCATAACGCTGCCATGGTAACGGTCCAGTATTGTTTACTTCGCGAAAGTAGTTCCGCCATTAAGGAGACACGTGTTATCTTTGTATCGCAAAATAGTTCTCACCGACGAAAACGTTTATAAAATATTCCAAGAACTAGTGTTCGACACTATACTATTCCTTGCTGCATTGTATGTTTATGAGCGTAAACATTTAATTAAAAGTAATAAATTCGTGGCATTCAATAAGAATAATGAAGGAATTCTTCTTTTCTCACAATGATGTCTGCCTTATCGGAAGATTAGTGAAATGTCGTCTGTAAACCCTTTTCAATTGGGTCAGTCTTCTGGTAAAGGGTTAATCCGCACGGCGTGTTGGAGTTAGGCGGAAGTCGTAGTACCCGCATTGTCGATCCGTCTACGGAAGTCATATCGCTTTTGGAGTATTGCGCATGTGCGTGCCGATAATCGCCTCAGGCCGAGGTTCATTTGCATAAACGATCGCTCAATGCCGTTCTCGAGTTTCCGTCCGCACTCCTTGTATAATTTACTTTTGAAAAGAGATTTCGTGTCGAAAAAAGAATGTCGGCCTCCAGAACCAAGCTATTTCTCCTTTCCCCGGTTTATTGCGTGCAAGCTCGGGTTTATTACCCATAAATGAAGCCAGACGTTTCCAATAGCAGTGCCCATCAAGTAACGTAAACCGTCAGTCGATGTGAGGTGTTATACACTCAACCCGTTCACCATTGTAAATTTACGGGAAATGTCCAAATCCAAAGCACATTGATTAAGGTTGAACACCCATAAACCATCCTGCTTAAAAGTCGATCTTTCGTCGGGTTACTTCCGTCGTTCTCGGTTTATATGTACATCGGTCATGGCCGAACTATTTCCTTTAAACCGAATAGTTCCGACCTCGAACGACGTATACCGAGGTCGACTGCGGTAGTCTGGAGAAAAAACGACTATCAAAATGGCAGGTTTAAGGTATTTTACATTGAGTCCTGTTAAAAAATCTACGTATTTTCTTTGCTAAGTGTGTTGTTAAACCAGTGTTACGAACGATTTTGCTCGATATGCGAATCCCTCCGTGAGCAGGCCATCTGTTCCATGTACAGTATACCGTTACGAGTAAGTTTGTATAGGGGTAGGGATGCAAACCCAGCTTGTTTACCATACACAAAGAGAACATGTTTGAATATTATAACAACAAACACGCCTCTTCTGAAGCCATTGTATCTCTTTTCTGTTGCTTTGTGATTCAGCGCGTGCTTTCACAAAGAAAAACCCGTAAAACCCAGCGGCTGTTGTTGTCGCCAATCCCAAATTCGATGTCTCATGTTCAATTTCCGCTACCGGATTTCGGTCGGAGGGTATTGGCCGTAGGTGTGGTGCGTTTTCAACGACCCTTGTATCGATTAATCACCATGGAAACCATGATAAGTAAAACCAACGGTTTGATACTATGGAAATATCAACGACGCGGCTGTTAAGCGGCGTTGATATTTTGGTAGTATCACTCCAGCGCTTATACCGTTTACATAGATAACGAAATCAGATGAACGAAGTTGGTTCAACACGCCGTGAATTCGAGTTTAAAACATTTCGCTTCCGCCATTGTTTACAGAAACATCGTCCGTGTTTTATTTTTCCGACGGAAAGAAGCGGGTTTCGGTCGGCCGTAACCAGGGTGACGTGCTGGGACGGTGTGTCATGTAAAACACCATTCCGTAATTAAATTCCCGTCACGCGCGTTGGACTTGGGGAGACTTCGTCGGCCGATCGATGACATTGATTTGAATAACAATGTGGCGGGATATACGCCGCCATCTTGGAAAACAGTGCGCCATGGTGGTTGTAAACGGGCGCTCTTCTATACAGTATATTGCAAGTGTAAACAGACACGTTTGGTTTTGCGTACCAGTAGATCGAATTTAAGGCGAATCAAACTCTCGACTTTGAATTTGATTTGAATAACAATGTGGCGGGGTAAACGCCGCCATCTTGGAGAACTGTGCACATGGGTGGTAAGTGGATACAGGCGGGCAATTTCTTGCACAGTATCTTTAAAGTTTTATCAAACACCTTTTGCTTTACGTACCAGTAGAAATTAATATAAGGCAAATAAAACGCTCGAATTAAATTGAACAAAGCGGAATCTGCTTTAGAGAATAACATTACGCATGCGCGAGAAAGTCCGGTCACGGGATTGAAAGGAAACTTACTATCGGACGTGGAATGGCGAAGACTCTGTATTTTAAAGGCGATTTAGGTGGTTGATACCTTGATTACTAAAAAAAAATAAAAAAATCGCCGACAGAGAAACCCCTGTTAAGCCATACCTTAAGTTATTTTACGCCTGAGAGCAAATTAATGCAATATTGATCCTATGCATTATTGATGTCGGACGTAAAGGTCGAGAAATCCGGGTCAGTTTTACCAAACTGTTAAGATGTTACGATCCGACCGATCTGAGATGAAAGATGTTGCTTATTATAACACGCATAACAATCGTACATCATTCTGGACGTTTGGTCACCCATACGGTTTATAAAAGTCTGAATCCGATGTGCAAAAAGATTTTGGACGATACTACCAACTTCATGAGCAATTATTCGTGGAAATTTTGATAAACCATTACGAGAGAACAACCTAAATATATAACTCGCCTACTGCTCCCTTTTAAAACGTTAGTTTGAGTTTTGGACACTGAAGCAAATTTCGTCGGCGTTCAAATCGAAAGTAACAGCAGATGACAAAAATAGCGTTATCTAAATGCATATCATATGTGAATGCGTGTTAAAGTGCACTTATTTGAAGAATTGTAGTCTTTTGTCGAATTGGTGTCTATGGACTTCTGTAGAGATGTGTGGGTGTATGTGTGTGTAAGGGGGATGAAGGGGTATTATTTAGTAAGATGCGACGACTTATCTACCGGCTATTCGATTTGATTTCGAATCTCCTTGAAATACTCGGATATGTTGAATACTGTGTCCTTTGTTTACCTCTAGATAATGGCGAGTACATTACGGTCCTGTTTCCGGTCCATCGAGCCGTGTAGCGTGGTAAATGGGTTTTATAGTCGTGGCTCCCGGCCCTTTGATTAATTTCCGTACGCGGACATTGTTACGATACATGCTACTTGCGTGTCGCTTTACCTTAAAACCATTTCAAGACATTTTACATGCATTGTATGTGTTGAGAAGTTGAAACTTGTTTCATTATATGTCTATACTGTCTTCTTGTATTTACTTCCCTAGAATGAGAATATGACCTTAGCTGTCGTAAAACACCATTTATTCAGAAAGAAAATCCCTTATTTATAATAATCAAACCGTCGTAACTCATCACACGAACGTTATATGCAATAGTGTCGTAATATGATTAGGTCACTCAAAGCATGTATGCTATTTTAAACAAATGATTATAACTGATTCAATTTTGAACAGATATACTTTATCTTGCATTGTTATTAAGCGGATATAGCATGTACACATGTATTTACGACGCAAACATAAGGTGCTTCGGAACTATTCACTGTAAAACGACGACGAACGAATTACTCCGACGGAAGAACGAGTTCACAAATGGCGGAGTATGGGTGTTCTACCTTAAGAGTAGAACTGTCTGTGCGTCAATTTGTATTGAAATAATTGAAACGGGAAAGTTTACGAGTGTTACTTAGTACGAGTTACATGTTTATACATAAGATACGTTATCCGTCCTCACACATTGGGCGATAAAATCACACGTGGTGATGACATGTTAAGTGACAACCATAACTCGGTACAACAACATCGTAACTTGTTTCCTGTAGTGAATGAGTAACAGTTATATACAGATTTATTTAATCAACATTAGCTGCGATACCCGTACATGTATGTTGAAAAGGTTCGTTACCATGTTAATGTTTTGAAATACGCAAGCGGTCTGATGGTGTGGTGTTTGTGGTTGAATACGAAACGACATCTTAACACAGTACCACATAACGCCACATTTTAACGTTTTGCAGCAGGCGATATTCATAAAGCAACGCGGCCAAAGGAAAAAAGTGCTTGTCGCAAGCAAATTCTCCCTTTGCCATAATGCTTTTTGAATCTATTCACCTATAGCAATAGCAGAACTGAAAGGTTTTTCACATGTTTTCAAAGGTTTTATAAAGTCATCTGTTTCAAGTTAAAAAAAATGTCGTGTGCAGTTGGTAAAGAGATAATCATTCATGTTGATTTTATTCGTCAATCAGAAATATTTTGTCAAAATAAGCCATGTTTTCATTACCTGCAACGAATGAATTTCTCACCAAAAGTTTAAAGATGGGTTTTGTCATGGAAAGACCTAATTATATCTATTTTTGGATCCTTTTCGATAAATAACCGATATTTATATATATTTCTCATCTTAATCCCTATACAATAGTGAAATAAGGTGTCATATAGAATATCACACATAAAGAGCGGGACAAAAAGAAAACACCCCATACACAACTAGTCTAGATATAAATATTGACTAATCGTATTAAGATGCCAATCAATGGGTTATCTTTGATAACAGCTTAACGTTTATTGAAAAACTCCAACTGTTACTATCTCTGTTACTGAACCGTGTGTTTGTGACTTTCCAAAAGAACACAAAACCAGTACGTCCATATGTTATGTTGCACATGTCCAAACGAATATCTTTCACATAGCGGTCTTTAACTTGCGATGGTTCGACTGGTATTTGAATATAATATTGCGTAACTAGGAACGACGCTTTGGGTCTTAAGCTAGACTAAACATTATACGCCATTTTGAAACTAATTCTTTTGTCGGATTACATCAGTCGTTCTCGGCATACATTGGTCTGAAACAGAACTTTTCGTATTTAATCGAATAGTTTCGTCCCCGACCGATGTATACCATGGACGACCCGAACGGAAGTGCTCCAACGAAAGGACATATTTCAAAATGGCTGATTATGGGTTTTAACTTATTCATTTTATATCGATTTTGAAACGAGTTCCTTCAACATAGATATATCACTCTCGATCTTGGGTAGTCCACCTCTAGTTCTATCACAGTTACTCGAAACGACGCTTTATGTCTTTTAGGTACCTTTCGAAATGAATCGTTTAGGTTGATCCCCTACATATATACAAGGTTTCCGTTAAGCGGCGTGTTTGTGGAATAATTAGGGGGAGATCGAGGGCCGGTGTATGGAATTGGGGAAGGCATTTTATGGCCCACTATATTTACAGCATACGTGCTTGGGGAGCGATAAGAGAGCCCCCGTAATCTTTTATAGCTTCCTTCATTGTACTACCCTTGTTGGTCTTTACACCCGTATACCGTGTGCTTAGCAGAAACGCCAAACGGTCCCAGTATGGCCCGGGTAATGTGACTTGTTGAAAAAGACAACATTATATATAACTCGCGTATAATTAGTATACATGTACAATAATCAATCCTATATTATATGATTAACTATTGTACATGTATACTGATTTCACGCGAGTAATTTGACCCACACAATTTTTGTTTCAAATCAACATCTCGCCATAGTGAGGAATCGCCCCTAACAACCGATACCTCATGAATTAAAATAAAAACGTGATTGTGTGCAATGCAACATTATTAAAGGGGCTACATGTATTTACTTTTCGCAATGGGTTAAGACGGGGCCAAACCATTTCCCCACCCATTGTCATCATCGTGAACGTAAACTCCCGAATCGCATTGTTTACTACCCTAGGTATCGTATATCTAGGCGAAACTCGCACAATGTCGCTTTCAGGCACGCCGACTGTTCCGTACTTAAAAAGCCATTATTTTCGGTTCGCAGGCGATGTAAACCAGACGCGGGAACTTCGCTTCGGGGGATTTCCGAAGCGCCGGTTGCCGCGAAACACCGGATGCCGATGAAATATACACGTATATACAGTACTGTATGTGTATACATGTGCGTGTAAACAATGGGCCTCGACATTTTAGAACGCTTATATTGATCGTCGGATCATTTCGAAACCCGTGTATCAGCTTGTATATGCATAATCTACCTAATTACGACACGTATGCCAAAGAATACATTTTGTTCCATTAAAGATATACAAACAAATACGTGCATAAATACAGTCGCTGTTTAACCCATTTTCAAACAATAACCACATTTTACCACTGTATTGCAGACGACTCAGGAAAGCTTTGTTGGAAAGATCGAAATTGCTCTTAACGAGCAATTTCTCGATTTACTACAATGTTTTTTTTTCTCTATCAGAAGATTTCATCACATTTTGAAATGTGGTCTGCAAACTCTTTCATTTGTGGACAGCCAACCATTTGGCGTTTGGTAAAGGGTTAAGCCAAAGATGCCGCGTTTCCTTCCTTTGAACGAATGCGATACGTTCAGTTTGGATACATGGACGAGACATCTGGTATGACCGATCTAGACTATTATTCTGGCTACGAAGCCCTCGCCTGGAATGCAATTATATCCCGGATCGATCAAGTAAAACTCGTTTTCCCAAATGAGCCCGGGTTGATGGATGAATGGTTAGATAATCGCGATACGGTTTGATCAAAGCTCGTTCGTTCTAAAGCAGGTGATGGGGGTTTAGGCTCCGTATCGGAGATTCCCTGCAATTAAAAGAAACGATGCTTCTCGCTCGTCTACTTTACCATTAAAACGTTTTGCTGGTTTCCCCGAAAAGGTGTGTGTGTGTGTGGGGGCGATCGTCAAAGGATGGGACAAATGATGTCGGTTAATAATTTTCTTTGGTGTTCGGGAAGTCGTCAAAGTGATGGCGAGAAAGACTGATTACGACGACGAATGGACGAAGACAACGTATATTTAGCCATTTAGTGTAACGGTTTAATCGTAGGTTATCTCCGTGGAACAGCCAACGTGGTCAGACATTCCAACGTCACCACGCGGACGTACCTTTTTATCGCCTTTACCAGAGTTGGTTGACAGATCTTTTGTTTGTATAAATGATAACAATACGCAAAGTATGTCATTTACCTAAATTGTGTATTAACACGCTTTTCGAAATATGCTCAGATTGATAGGTAATGATCCTTTTTCTAAACGTGTACATATATCTTAATGTATAACATAGTTTGATACTTATACGGCCAAATCACTGACAACTAATGTTACCACTGTCGTCATATGTGTATTACAATGCGAGGAAACAGATGCCTGTTGTTTTACTGGTGAAGTTACAAAAGCGTTAAATAGTTTTCTAAATGAGAAACACGATACCGGACGATTTATCAATTGGTCGCCTAACAACCATTAAGGAAATGAAAGTCATCCCGCGGTAAGGGAGCATTGTCACGTATTCTCCTTCCCCAGATGGCATGCATAGCACACACTTGTTAATTGAAGGAAGATAAATAAAGACAATGGTTTTGGTAAGTATTATGATTCAAGCAAACTACACTCAGTCATAAAACCGTGGAGAAATTCGTGTGATAAACCACCGAGTATCAATAGGCCAATCGTATCTACTCGGCAATCCCCGTAACAAGTCGGTAGATATACCTCGTAGGCAGTACATGAATACACCAGAAATCCTGGGGTAATTCGCCTTATTTCCGGCGGATAACGCAAAATGCACACAGGCACTAAATATGTATTTGAATACTCACAAATTGGTTATATATCACAATTGAATGGGTTTTTTACCCTTTTCATTAAAGATGATCATATCAACAAATCTTTGTTTCATATTTTGTCAATCGGCTCTTTTCGGCAATCCCCGGCTTGTTACGGGGATTGCCGAGTAGATACGATTGGCCCTTCGTTGGTGACCTACTTTCAAAAATGGCTCCCCATTACCTCCGAGGTTATTTTAAGAAATGGCCGAGGTGTTCCGAATGTCAATAGGCATCAACACAAGCGCGCTCTTTGCCCTCGACAGGTCAATTTACGTTCTTCATATGTACATGAATGTATGTATATCTCGCTTTTTCAATTGATAAAACCCCGTATGACATTGGGACGCCATGTAAACATCCTACCTTTACAACAAACTTTGTAATGGCGTCGTTTCGGAGTAACCTTTCTACTACACAGCTAAACGTCGACCTTTTGTTAGGCGATCGAACGTTTGTCGTATCTATAAATTTCCTCTCTGACACAGATAACTCCACTGGACGAATAAATGAGCATAAGATAAGTTGCGGACAGTTTCTAACATGGTCACGGCGCATGTCGTTCACGCATGCGTATCGGGGTATATTGTGCGCGCAGCGCGACCGAGATATTCTCGGATGATTATCGTAAACCGTCCGCCATGTTACTGTGTGAAAACCGAATCGACGAGCACAGTTCAGAACTACCGAAATGTATCATTATTTCCGCCTCGTCTTTTGTTATATGGAATGCCGTTAAATTGTTGATTCGACGTTTTTGATATATGTTCACCATATAACGTCGCTTGCGATTCAATGAAAAAGAAATGGTGCTTTTATTTAACAATGACGATACTAACGGAAAAGGATCGAAATTTGATTAAACAGGCGTGTTGCACCTCTCGTTTTGCAGTAACAAACTTCGCGGCGTTTCGCCCCATATCTCCCCTCCCCTCCCCTCGTGTAGGCTCTAAATTAATTCGTTTAGAAGTTCTCCTCGTTAGGTTTGCGTATACATATATCGGAGATTACAATCGGAAGTATGGTGAAACTCTATCCAGGGCTCCGTCCCTTGGACTGGTTAATCGCGCGTAAAACGGGCCGCGTCACGTCATATCCGGTATTCAGTCGTCACCGTATAACTTCGTTCAGTACCCAGCTGTATATAACCCGAAAACACAATCTGTTAAACGTCTTTCTTCGCAACAAATATTTTTCATACTCCAATTATAATTTTACTCAACATGGCCAATCTGTTGGTTAACGATTAGCATGCATGGAGGTGATGTGCTGGTCGAACTTGTTCGTTACTGTTGGCGCCGACAAGGAATCTAGATGGAGTGGCGCGGCCTAAATCATGTTTTATTTCAGTCAGCCTCTAGCCGTATTTCGCGGTCCAACGCTAGACAATTAGGACTGCGGATACGATTAACCCTTTAGTCTACGATCAAGTCAGATCCGCATTGTCTGGATAAATACTTGAAATGGTTTGTACAAAGTATCCACTTCAACCAGATCAGCATCTTGTCCAACGTTGATTTTAACAGAACAATACTGTGAGAAACTTAGCAAATGTCAAGCGATTTCTCCTTAAAGACTTCACCCGATTTGACTCATTCAGAAATTAAGCGGATTGGGTCAACTAAAATCAGCCTGTGATTTTCCCACAATGTTTTGTTACACAGTCGTCTGCAATAAACTGGCCAAACGTCGTTAGGGTTTCATAATGGGATAAAACGACTCTTTAATGTTTATCAAGTTTTAAACTCACTACTTTATCGATCATTTTGATTAGAACTGACTGTATAAGTCTTTTTCGGATAAGATGTTCATACGATGTTGCAATGTATCACACAGTCTCACCCTTTGTCTACACTATACAATCACGACCGATTGCATGCATACAAATGTATACAAAGATTACGATCATATGCTTCAGTCCATTTACATTCAACATCTACATACACTCGCGTACATGCCGACTGTTCAATGTACATGAACCACCGCTATGTTACAGAAATCAAAGTTGTTTCGCCCTATTCACGAACGCTGTGTTTATAAACGCATGTCTTATAGAATTTCGTCGAACGACGGAAAATTCCCATTGAAAGCCGCGTTTGCGTGTAAGGCTAACGAGACATACACTTCATACGACGGAACTACCATAAACTATGAACAGCTGTACATGCTGAATCGTCACGTATTGCTCAAAATTCATTTTGAGTTTCACAAAATTTTAATTACCAATAGATGACAAGTTGAATATCAAATATCGTTATTCATTCTTATACATTTACTACGCTGTTTGAATTTGATAACCTTTTGAGTATACCAGGTGCATGAAATGCATTTCCCCACCTCTGAAAACCCTTCGCCGTTTAGAAGTCTACGAGGGATAAGCGTCGGAAACGGGTTGGGCGACGGCACGTCGGGATTTCATTATTTATGCAGGGGAGACTCGTTCTTTGTTCGCACTGTTTATTTGGGCTTCGATCGGTTTCCCGCGTTACGCGAACTGTCGCCTCGTTGCGGATTGTCTTCCCGATCGATTCTAATACCGGACTGTGAGAAAAATTAGAAAATATCTACAGATAATCTTCTTTTAAACGACCATACTTAAACAATTTGTACAACGGTTTTCTAGTCTATTGCGACCTTTTTAATACAGGATTCAGGTAATTCATAAAGCCCATACTGAAGCTTTCTTGATGACTGGCGTCCGTATATAGCTGTTCGTTCGTCTTGTATACACACCGCTTCAGTATAATATGTCGTTTGGCTACGATCGCTTTAAGATAGAATGCGCATAATCCGCCATATTGAAGCAATTTCTTTCTTCGATGCTTCAGTCGTTTTCGGCATACATCGGTCGGCGCCGTAACTATTCGGTTTGATACGAATAGTTCCGGCTCAGACCGATAAATACCGAGCACGACCAATACGATCAAGGATATGGCGGATTATGGGGTTTAAAACGTTTATTGTATAATTGTCCGTTCAAGTCGGTACTACGCAATGTATTTCCAACAAGGATGACCCGGGCACGCGGAAATAAACGGCGCAACTGACATCCATGCATCCATAGCAACAGTCGATCATGCGAATATCGTCCCTAGTTACCAACACATGGCGACGTCACCATTCGACACTGTTAGAGCTAATCCGAAGTGACAGTTTCCGCTAAAGCTTCAGAATACAGGATCGCCTCAGATCAGTATAATCATTAATGATAGAATCCGCGACTTCGACCGATTGTATCATTGGTTACTGCTGCACTAATTTGTGTTGTAGAAGGCTTGAACGAATACGACGTATCTTTCATAACCCATTAACAAACAATAACGACATTTGACCAGTGTGTTGCAGACGACTCTAGAAAACATTCTGGGAAAAGGAAAATTAATCTTTTATAGGAGTTTTTCCTTTCCCACAATATTTTCTGTCCTATGGAAGATTCTTTTCCAATTCCATCACATTTTGAAATGTCGTCTGCAAACCCTTTCAAATTGGGACAGTCGAACATTTGTCGTTTGGTAAAGGGTTAAGGCTTCGTTTCGCCTAGCGCGGAAGTAATAATAGGTCTGCAACTCGTTCGCGAACGACTTTAAAGTCTTTGGATCGCTATACGGTTTTGTCAATAATTTAATATGCGAGCGATTGATTATTCTCCCGCGTCGGCCGCAGTGTCGCTAAGACGATGAACGCTGCGGTTTGAACGTTTGCTGTCAAACGCATCAGCCCAAAGCGGATTGTTAAAACATTATCGGAACGAGCCATCACGCGATTATACGACTTCGCGTCATACGAATTGCGCGATTAGTCGAACATGCGTCATCTCGAATGCATTCAATGTTAATCGTAGAATACGTTAGAATATCCATAATCCGCCATTTTGAAACTTTTTCTTTCGTTGGATTACTTCTGTCGCTCTAGGTATACATCGGTCTTGGCCGGAACTATTCGCTTTACAGAGAATAGTGCCGGCTGCGACCGATGTAGACCGAGAACGACCGAAGTAATTCGACGTATGATGTTTTTCAAAATGGCGGATTATGGGCATTCGACGCAATGGTCGTACTAATCGGTCGTATGTCGATGAAGACCTTCCCGTTTGTGTATATGGACGATATAGGACTCGTCTTACCAAGATTAGACGGTGAAGTTAGACTTGGATCGATGCTTGGTATCTATTGTAGTCTTCTTAATTTACGATTGGGTAAGTTTCACCTCAAAGCAATTCTTGACCGGTCCAAATTTAATGCAATATCAGGCGACAAGATATAACCGCTTTTGGGAATCCGTTATTTTTCCAAAGCCGGAAGCTAGACTTAGTAGACTAAGAAGTCCAATGTACTTATCAGCTGCTTAACAATGCAACTTCCGATTCCTGAACATACCTGTTTCTGAGGTCCCGTTTAGGATCAATAGGTGCTGGGTTTTTTTATTCTCAGTCGGTTTCGACGCCATTCGAGCACTTAGTGAAATATGTGTGAACAGTTATCCCACGAGTATCGGAATAGGCGGAGAGTTTAACGCCGTTAAGCGATTTATTGCATCGACTAAAAAACTAACTACCGTGCTTAGGGAAAGAGCACAACTTGAACATCGAAAATCGAAATCGTGAAACGTTTTATTGCATCGACAAAAGAACTTGGGGTAGAATAGGCCTACACATAATCCGCCATTTTAAATGTGTTTCCTTCGTCGGATTACCTCGGTCGTTCTCGGTTTACATCGGTCGGGGCCGGAACTTTTCGGTGTAATGTACTTAAAACGCACCTGGAACACATTCTTCGAAAATTTTATTCGAAAGTTTATTTTCACGTTCGTTTTGAGGTTTACTGTGATATCAAATTTGAAATGGGATACATACCAGAAAGCGAAACATACGTAGCTATAACTATTGCGCATAATATTGCAATGTGTTTATTTACGCAGATGTATTACCGATTAAGATAACACACTGTACGTGTGATTATGTTGAATACAAACGATCACAGCTGTTACTCAGTACTGCGGTGTATTCGTCAAAGCAGCCCGCGCGCCATCCGTGACTTTGTAAACGTGGAGAGAATAAATCGTCTAATCGCAAACGTATGTATACATGATGTAAGACAGAACCGCATAGCTCATGTCCCCGTTACTTTTGAAGGTAGAATGCCCACTAGCCGCCGTCTTGAAATTTATTTTTTCGTCGGAGTACTTCGGATAATCTCGTTTTACACCGATCGGGGTCGGAACTATTTGGTTTGATGCGAATAGTTCATGCCCCGTTCGATGTAACCCGAGAACGACCGAGGTATTCCGACAGAGAATGAGTTTCAAAATGGCGGAATATGGGCATTCTACCTTAACCCCGCATGCATTCATGATTTGGTCACTAGTGGAATCAATGGCTTGGATCTATTGATTAGGCTTATGAACCCGGGGTCCGTTTTACTAAACAAGTTACGGAAAATGTTTGCGTAAGTCATAATTGATAAACATGGATATTATCTTCTAAGAAAGTACAATATTGCAATTTGACACGTCATTGGAAGCGTCTCGGAGAGACGCTTCCAATGATGTGTTACTTTGCAATATTGCTTAGGCTTATATTGAAATAAGAGTGCTTGTTATTTTAGACTTACGCAAATCTTAAGCGTAAACTGTTTAGTAAAACGGTACCCTGATCTTTTGGTTCAGAAACAAAAATAAACTACTTCGCACGCTGTCACAAATCCGTCGCTGTTGAAGGAAAGGCCATAATTAAGTGATTATGATTGTGGAGATGCAATAATTTGGTTGTGAAGCGACGAAAGATTAACTCGTTCGCAGTCACAATTCTGGCACTGTTGAAGCAAAATGCCGTATTTTAATGTTGACAATGCTATACGTACGGCCTTTTTGTAAAGCAGTTGACGCTGATATTTATGATAACACCAGTATCCGGTTATACCATTGTTTATGAAACATGAACGTACACGTGTTAAATGTTACATGTAGGCAGGACGGAACATGTGATCGGTTATCTTGTTCCGTTTGTAAACGCTTATTTCCTTTATGTGTGAATACCATTGTTTACTCACTCTAGCGCATAAGCTGTATATTGCAATCGATGCTATTGTTTCAAATGTTGAAATTCCTCGGCTCATGTGCTACATCTCCTTTTGTCATAATGATTTTTACACTCTTTACGAACGAATTTACCATTCTAAGTATGTATATTTCACCATACAGCGGTTTTAACTTGAATACGGGGGATATCTGTTTTGGGAAAAGGCAATCCCTATTTGCTTTTGACTTTGGATTAAGTCGTCTTTCGTAAGGAACGAGTTAATCCAAAGCCAAAAGAAAAAGAGTTTTACAAATAAAGAAAGAGAGAGTGTTTATCTCGCATTTCTTCCCAGAGAAACTCTAATCGTTTTCGAAGCCCTAAACGGCGCCGGCCATATAAATCATGTTAATTCTCCCCCATATCTCTGCGCCGCGGGTCACGGCTGGCGTGCCACACAGTTAATTACGGACCGGGATTTCGTGACAGGAATTCCACTTTCCCGGTGTACGGGATCGTTTCGTCTGCCTGTTCTCGGCTCGGAAAGGTTTCCAAGAGAAAACGCTTCTTTTTATGATTATTCGAGCGTTCTCGTGGGATATAAAAGGCGAATTCGGAGTGAATGGTTTATAAGGCGGATCCGCCGGTGAGCGTGCTACACTACGCTTTTATCGTAATTAAGGTAGTCGTTGTTATATATTATATACGAATACCGGATCGTGGTATTTCCAAAACGATGTTGTATGCAAATTGACTCTTCGTTCTTTTGTGTAAGTCATTCACGACTCCTCACAGTGTATACATACTGTGTTCATCAAATTCAAGGTTCAGTGCGCATTGTGCAATGTAAAGTTATATTCATATCCGGTTCTATGCATTGTTAGAAATCAACACCGGAAACTGATTTTCACTTTCCGTACGCCGCAGCGTCCTTCGTTACGTAAGCCCCAATTGAATGGTCGTGGATAGGATCAGGTTTGTCGATCTGAAGTATTTTGTTAACGACACAATATAGTTTGAGGGCACGTTCAACAGTTATACTTCAGTAATCCCAGAATTCATCTAACCTCGTTATATGGCGGCGACGTTTGCGCGGGATTTCTAGCGATACACTCACACATCGCCTTTTTCTCTTTGGCAAAAACACGAACGTCGCCATTAACCATGAATTAGGGTCGAATGTTCGATGTCTGGGACCAGCTTTCATTAAACCTCAAATGATGTATGCGCGCTAAATGACCTTAGCTGTCGATGCGCCTTAAAACACCATTCATTCAAATGATGTAATCAATCGGGCTGTACCGACCGGTGTTTCTAAGCAAAGAGCCAAAAATTGTGGGTTCGCATCCTGTGAGTAGCGGGATCTACCTTGCGACATTTCATTAATCGCCATTCGGCGCGTGTAATGGTATTGTATCCATGAAACAAAATCGATAATGTTTAATTTAAGTTAACTCTTCATACTGATAAAACTTCAAAATAGTAAATGTTCAAAAATGGTTACACATGTCCGGTGTTTTTGTATCGCCCATCACCAAATCGTAACGAGGTCGGTACTGACTGTGGGCGAAATAGTGTTGAACTATAAAGTGTAACGTCCATTTATGCGCGTGTAGTAATAAATCTCGTGAGTCATTGCGTAGATTTGTCGCTTCGTTCTTCGCCACTTTGTTAATTATAAACTGATAACAAGCTGTTTAAACGCTAAAGCATCAAAATATACGAAAGTATTTGACTCCAAGTAATTGATGAAGATGTGCAAATACTACTTTTATTACAATTAAAGTAGTTTGATGCATTATGCAATCGATTTATATCATACACCTTCGTTGTTGTTCGATAATTTGTAACAATGTCGTTTACGTCAAGTGAATACCCATTCCTACTCTGCATCCATCACTGTCACCGCAAGATTTTCAGCCAGATTTGGATGAAATTGAGATGGAATGTTTTCTGTGATTTAGTAGTTAATTTAGTTATAATGTCTTCTCGTGTAGATTTCTGACCAGTTATTTCCAGAAAAGGAAAACATAGTTTTCTTTAACAATAAAGCACAAATGTATGTTATTCTTTGGTGTCGCCACCATCTTTAAACGCCATTCTTGTTGCTGTTCATGACATTTGACGCATGCGCTCGTCTAAGGGGATTTTCGCCAAACTCGTCTTTACCTGTTTGTACTTCGTCTGAAAACAACTTTTAATATACCAACTCCAGACAATGAAATGTTAAATCGTGCGTTATTTGATCTTAAATTGTTGACCGAGCATATAGAAGAACGGGTCTAACTGTTTCTATGTTCAATTTCCTTAATCGTTGGATCGATAACAAACTCACAGAGAAAATATATTCCTGTCTTGACTTACGACAATTCCTTATTGATTGCTTAAGCTCTTGCTTGTTGACAGAGTTTGCTTTTAAGTGTTTATGACGCTTCTTGAACAAACAATGCATTAAACTGTCGATACTCATTGCCATACAAGACGATTCTAATGAGTACCCACAACTATGGATTAGAGAACAATTAGCTATTTTCAATTATTTAAATATACATGTACATTGCCGATATGTAGAACTAAGCATGTCGACAATAACTCATTAACCCATTACCAAACAATAACGATATTTTACAACTTTGGTGCAGACGACTCTTGAAAACATCGTATCGAGCAATTTCTCCTTTTCCCACAATGTTTTTTACCTTATCTGAAGATTATTTTCCAATTTCATCATATTTTGAATTTTCGTCTGCAAACTCTTTCAATTTGGGGCAGTTGAAAATTTGGCGTTTTGGTAAAGGGTTAACAGTGCTGTCGGCGAACCCCCTTGACTGTAATACGTTTATCGATTTAGATATATTTGGTATTTAAGCGATATTGACTGATGGGATATGTTAACGTCTGTATTTGTCATTCGTATTTGCCAATCCTTGCGGCAATATAGATTTCGTACCGAAATATCACGCACAGAACCGGGCTGATCAATATCTCTACGAAACTTTACATATTTTATTTTACGATAAACATGTTATGGCCCTTGGATCCTCGTGGTGTTTGGTACATTCTACTTACAGTTTCATTATTACCGATCGAATTCATAACATAGGCCCACGGGGTCAAAGTTTTTTGTCCGTTTTCGTAATCATTATCCATCGATCGGTAAAAACTTTCTAAAAGGGAAATGGTTTGTGTTCTCGGTCGTATGTTTAGTATTTGGGATACCGTTTCGCAGGGCAGTCGTATTGAAACTTTGTCGCCCATTCGTGCGTTTTGGGTTCAGCTCTAGAGATAGGGAATACCCGTATGTACATTACATTTTAAAAGCGGATAACATTTTACCATGAATTCCACAAACGCATCTCATTTCTATAGCGAAGTTATTTCTAGTGCGATCCGTGCATTGAATAGATAAGGCAGCACTTAATCTCCGTTCGGTTGTATAAATATCCGATTTGAAACGTCGTTTTGGTGTTATCTAAATACGGCGATGTTTACACAACGTACTAGATTTCGGGGTAGAGACATTTTAACCCTTATAGTGCTGTGATGTCTAGAAAAAGAGAAGAGAGAATAAGCACATGTTGCTCAATTATTAATTACCTACATCTGACGAGATTACCTCTTTATGCAAATTATAGGCAATGATGAATGCTCTTCACAACAAAGCAATATAAGTGCAAATCGGTTGGCGATATCGTTAAACGTACGAAACGGCAACACGTGGCAAAGATAGAGAGATTCTACCTTGATCGGAAAACCTTGGTAGAAGATCAAAGTGAATCGGCGGTAAAAGGGATTTTAAAGGTATATTTAATCGGATTGACTTTGACCAAGAATACATCTTTATTTGGCCGTGATAATCGTTGCAAGCATTCATAACAATAACCCCAAAACAAGACTTCTGTAATTGTGTGTTACAGACTTGCATAAAAACACGGTAAAGATGAATTTCAGATCTTGGCACTTGACACTGTTGTCGCCCGCATTGTCAATCTCAGACGTTCAACAACTGTAATACGACATATACCCATTCAAATTCGATCCTAACTGAAGAGAACTATATTAGTAATTGATTTTCTTTGTTGTCTACCAAAACCTTTTTTGGAATGTTTATATACCCCTGATAGATCTAAAGGTATAAATTTAAGTTTTAAACTGGTGGGAGAGCGGACAGACACATTAAACGTATAGATCTGTGTGTTGAATTCTCAACTATCGCGTCAGTACTTTCGGTACTTTGACGTGAATGGTGCGGGTCGATCGTGGGTAATCACGGTTTACCTTAAAGAGCTTACAGTCCGGTATTGTACGGAAAATTACAGCCAGGCGACAAAAGCGCCCTAAAGTATTCTAACGCCGTATTGATTACGCTCCATCGTTGTAATTAAGTCAACCGCCGTTCAGTCGAATGCGCGATACAGATGAAACGATCGGGAAAATGAGCCGCGCCGTGAGAAACACACATCGCGTAAAAGCAAGTCTTTGGCATGGCTTCATGTTCCACCGAGGCGGTAACGTAGTCCTTTTCTTTGATTAAGTGTTGTCACTGATTGTTTCAAACATGAATTTGACGGTTGCATATTAGGTGGTCCTCGTATCAAACCGATTGTTGATTGGAGCATGCAGTTAATTCTTGAGTATTTCGATGCGGGACTGATTTCCTTTTCTCCAAGAGAGCGGGGATAAATAGGGACTGGGAGCCATAAACCGTGAAGTGCTCGTTATCGACCCGGGCTAAACAAGGGATTTGGGGAAAGAATCAGTAATTCTATAAGGCACGCGTGCTTGTCGATTTATAGAGGTCGTATGCTGATCGTTTTGCAGTGTCAAACAACGCCGTGTCAAGGTTTTGTCATAAATGCATCCCAACCTTCAACCTTTATACAAACTAGTCGTTTTACATCGCCGTCAGTGCATGGGTTTGAGCACTTTGCACGTTATTGCACCTAGCATGTATTGGAACCTCTATCCAAAAGCTTGTTTTACTGCGAAAACAGAGTGCGACCAACTTTCTCGTGTCTTCATATACACCTCGTTCTGGAGACGAAGCGCATGTGCGCACTTTATACCTTCTTCAACTGTCGGCGGCGTGTTCCTTTGTGCGTCGCCATGTTTCCCATGCCAATTCATGTTCGCGTCCGCTTTACCCGAACGAAATAAGCCTGTACGGAACTACCCGGCCCATGTATATGTGTCGTATCCAACGGACAAAGCACAGGCGGGTATTTGGACATTGATATCCTGGTACACAATACTCAATATATTATATGTTTACATACCAGAATCCTATCGCCTTCGTAATTTTTTTCTACTTATCGCGATTCCTGGGTTTCATTTCAGTTACGAGCCTGCTTACGAACGATTTCAATAATATTGCATTACACATTGTAGACCAGAAGGCATACGCCATGTTTATGTCTGTTTCCGATGTGTAGACAGAAGCTAAGTATCACGTGTGTACGATCTAACCACGGGATATCCATCGGGGCATTGTACGCCGTGTACGAGAAAACACACCGCGTGGTTTTATGCGTTCAGTTTCGAGATATCACCGGTACGTAGTAACATGTAAACGAGCGTCCCCGTCTGGGGTGTGTGGTACATGTACGGAATGTCTCGGCGTCGATCCTACAAAAACAACCACGCACGGGATGATGAAATGAATAGCCGAATCGGTATCGATCATCCTAAATATATCTGATAAACAAATCTCTGTCTACCTTGGGCTGGCTAATTCGTCAACACACTGACCTAGTTTAGCGTGGTAAGAGCTGGCTGGGGCTTATGGCGATACATATAAATACTGTGTAGATCGAGCGGGGTGTCGCCATTAACCGTTGTTAGACGAAATGTTGCCATTAACCGTTATTAGACGAAAAATTCTCGGGCTGTTGTCGTAAAAGTTTCTGTTGCGTATCGTTGATTTCTACTGAATCGTTGATTGTTCTTGTTCAATCCACTACTTTCTTGCCTATTTATGGTATAATACCGCCTATCCTGTTTGTTTTATATCGATTGTGAAGGAACCTTAAAACTCTCGATAACTGCTTCCTGGATATTAGTCCAGTACTCACGCCGATTTGTGATAACAGGGAGATATGCGTTATATACATTTCCTTACTGAACATACACGATCTAATCAACACAATATATACTATTCAATTCATGTTACTATTCCATTATTATACCCTCGTATTTTACGCCAACAGTAAAGTCCTTTTTAATGGCTGTTTGCGATGTGTTCTCGAAACTCCGGTCTAAGTAAACACCATTTGTCACGTCCATGTGTACAAGTCACGGCCCTCGATTTCCCCGTCTGACAGAAACCGACAGTGTGGTAGAAATAACCCGGATCACCGTCTGCCTTGATGCCATATTTCTTACGAAGGGAATTTTATTCGTTCAGCCTATAGGAAAGTATCCGTGTCATAGGTCCGTATGAACTTTGCAAATATTTGCTTGCGAGGTATATAGAGGTATCCGAAAACCTCTCTAACACATTTCAGTCAGACAGCAACTATGCTTCTGATCAGTTAACTTGTTCTACATTAAAACATGTTAAGTATCGCAAGCCATGATTAGAACTAAATTTTCCTCAGGAAGACACCAAACCAAATAGGCAAGATACCTTTAATTGAATTTCTTGAAACAGGGTAAGATTCGGACAGTTCGTGTATTTCGCTGCATGAATTTGTTTCCGTCAGTTAAAGGCGAATAAAAGAAATTCCACTGCATAACGATCTTAACGATGTAATCGACATGAAATTTAGTCTTTTGGAGACAGTTTATGACGCAATAGTACTTATTTCTATGTTCTTGGTACTCGTATAATGAGATAAAGAAATTAATTAAATAAGCGCCTAACATTAAAACAAACAGATTGCGGGGAAAGTACAATGCAAATACCGATCTCCATTTACAAACCTCCTTATAGGTTTTTGTAACTTCTGACAATACTGGACAAATATCGCATTTCCTTTGTTTTATTGAACGCGTTACGGGTTGGAAGTTTTCACTTTATAGATGTATAAATGTACGAAACATGAGTCGTTGATGTAGAGGCGAAATGTACACGGCTATCGCCGCCATATTGGATGCTCCAATAACCAGCAATAATGGACTGTAAAACGATATACGATTGTTTTTGCCGGCTACGGGCGATCGGTTTAGTAAAGCTTCGATTAACGAATGAACGAGTTTTCAAATACTGATAAAGGGGAACAATACTAGACGATAAATGGGAAACAAAGTATGGCGGGGCATTTCTAATCCTTTATCCCATTTCTGCTCCGAGTAGTTCGTGTAGCAGAAGACGCTTAAACCTGTTAAATCATTCGTGTTGGAAAACCAAAAAAAATCAGAGGATCCATAAGTGACCACTGTTCAAGTAACACGATATTTGTGACTGAAAAAAATAAATAAATGATTTGCAATTTTTTTTTGAAATTTCACTTTTCGTTACCAAGTTGTTAACCCCAATTGACTGTCAAATCGTATATATTTGGAAGGTGTCACGGTTAGGAGTTGTTTGGTGTCCCCTAATTCTAAAAGCGGAGTTCCCTCATGTACATGCATTGCGATCGCACTGCTTTGTAACTGTTAAGGTGGCATGGTAGAGCCAGCGGGAGCATACATAAAATCCAGGGGATAAGGGTATTTCTGTGTGTGTGTGTGTGTGTGTGTGCAGTGAAACCCAAGTCCGCCTACGGAAACCCCTCTAGCGCTAAATGCGTCACTCGAGCCGCTGATTACGATCGCTTTAACGTCAAACACCGCGGCGTTCTAACCACAACCTTTCGTTCACAACGTAAGAGCTCATCCCGGGCGAGATTTTCCACCTCCGTTGATCCGAAAATCATTCTATTGATGTAGTCCTAAATGTGAACATGGCTGTTATGTACGGAATTCCGCCGCTAAGTTAATACAGTCGAATTGTGATAAAACAGAACCTGCCGATCGCAATCGTCACATATCGAAGGTGTTTGTTGGACCAAAATAGCGTGCCACAGACATCCTCTCCGGTCCGATTCGGTTCGTCTGATAGGCGTGGTCCGGTAACCGGCTTGTAATGGGGGAAATGCACGTGTTGGCCCATTATCGATTTCGTAGCGATTCGGATATCCTTTGTTTTCGTTGGCATTCGCGGAGGCATTCGTAACATGGGACCGTCGCCTACTGTGCCTTATGTTACATCAAGAGACAAAGCGATCGTTATTCGAACGCGTGTTACGGTACCGGAACTATGACAACCGATGGCTGTTTGCGTTTTCTTTGGGTTTGGTACACAAGAAAGGAAAACGATGACTTTCACGGAAAATAGAATACGCTGTTCAAAAATGAGAAGTGTTGTCTTCTTTTACTGTACGGTTTCGAATTGTGTTGTAGCGCATAAATTCCATTGATTGCGTTAATTTTCAACCGATATAACGTCAATAGATTGATAATTCATACAATTCTCTTGATATCGATTAAAGTTTGACTGTCCGCCATCTTGTCATCTTACGAACATGAAAATTAACGGAAAGCGTCCTCGCTTCGATGTGGCGTGTCATATAGCCCCTGTCGTAAATTGATAAAAGAGAGAGAGAGAGAGAGGGAAAAAAAGGAAAATGCGGAGCGGGGTTTTAATGATTCATTGCAGTCACGAACGCTTATATTATTCCGCACGAACGCGACTGGTTTACTGATAACACAAAAAGCCTATAGAACGCCGCGGCGGCACAAAGAAAATAGTCCCCTCTCCTTGCAAAACCGTTGAACCTCGATACACCCGCATTTCACCGTCAACGGGCGCATTAATCTCTCTCTCGATATTCAGGTGTGGTTCGTTATTTGTTTACCTTTCCTAACCCTCGAAAGTCGTTTTTATCTAATCTCCGCTCTGGTGGAAAAATTGTATGGACTGTAAAAATAACAAATTGAACTTTCGAAGTTACATCGAGCGGGATGTCGCGATGCGGCCGCGGATGATTACATTCGCATAAAGGAGTTCCGGTCAGTATTGTTATACTGGTGGACACGCCTCCCTATGTCGCACTGTCCGAAAATACAGCGTTTAGGAAACCTTGCTGAAATACGTCTTCTTAACCCTTAAAAAGCAGGGAAATTTTCTAAAAAAAAAAGAAAGATTTTTGTGTCATATGTTTTCAAAAACCTTAAAAATCTGCCCAATTTTGTTGATCAAAGATACTCAGAGTAGCAAACAGATTGGATCAAAGGCCAGCCGCCAATTTATTTGGCGGCTGGTCTGGATCTGAACTGTTTGCATAAGCATGAATTCGGTCCCGGCACTATAAGGGTTAACTTTGTTATTGCCTGTGTTTAATTATTGAAGCAAATCTCATGTCCAGTGGTCATTAAATGGATCAGAAACCCAGCAGAAGACGCAATACGTCACCGCAAATTGAAGTTATTCCATTACGATATTCGATAGTTTGTTCAAATCGAAAGTGCCTAAAGCAAACCATTTCCTTAATAATACATTACCAGTCCTCACGCCGAATATAGAGTATTTCTGAATAATGGAATCTATTATATTGTGTTTCATTTTATCTGACTCTAAACTGTAGAGCCAGTAAATGAAAGAAACACAACACAGCGATGGCTGTCTTACGCGCACATTAACGACCCTTCTGACCCTTTAAACCATTATAGTGCTGGAACCGACTTCATGCTTATGCACACAGATTAGATCCAGGCCAGTCGCCAAGTAAATTGGCGACTGGCCTGTGATCTAACCTGTTCGCTACTTTGAGCATCTTTCCTTATCAAAATTAAGCAGATATTTAAGGTTTTGGAAAGCAGACGACACAAAAACATATTTTTAGAAAATTACCCAGCATTCTAAGGGTTAAGCGACGATGTCAAAGACCATCTTGTAAACGGTCGCTATATATGTAAATTCGTATACATCGTTCGTTTGCAATGTGATCTTTTTTTTTTACATCACCGTTAAAAAATGTGTGTATACATGTACATATAGATCTGTCCTCAGCGCTAATCGGAAGTCCGTGTCAAATAACGCCGTTGTCATGGTGAGCGTTGCGTGCGTGATTAAAACCCGGACCTGATTGCGAAATGAAACACGGTTACTGAATATCACACGAAATCAAAAAGGCTCGCCGCCATAAAAAAAATAGTGAAACGTTAGTATGTAAATAAGAGTAGTTGAATAGAGATGTTGATTATGAAACGGTAACCAAACGGTATCTTAAATGCTTTCTTTGTGGAACCGCGTATACAATGTAATCAGGTTTCGGTAGTAGTCGTTTATGGTGTTTAACCGAATTAAACCTTAAAAGGTTAGATTCTTGTTTTTGCGTGAGGATGCACCGGTCAAAAATGGACGGTCAGTTTGAATGTCTGCCTATGAATACCACATTACCATCATGAGTAAAACCTCTCAATATACATAGTAACTGTAGTTATAATTTGAAGTCGTCCCCGTTTCGATTTTTGGCGAATTTAAGGAAGAATAGAATACCCATAGTCCGCCATTTTGAAACGCACTCTCTAGTCGTTCTCGGTATGCATCGGTTAGTTGTATGCGAAAAGTTTCGGCGAGATCAATGTATTTCAAGTTCGACCGAAGTAGTCGGACGAAAGAATGAATTTCAAAATGGCGGATTATTGGTAGTCTACTTTAACACTGTCTTGCTGACGCCAGTGGTTAATCTATGAAGAAGGAAAGAGTTGTTTTCGATTTCACAAAGCACGAATCCACGTTAATCGTTAACAGATCTAATACGAACAGAACACGTCCGTGAAGCGAGCCTTAACGAGCTGATAACACGGAAAGTTATAGCAAAACACGATAATTAACCCTTTGACTTATAAGGTTCGATTGTAAGACCTGTCTGTATAAACTTAGCCTTTGGTTTCGACCGCTGCTTATACCCCGCACTGCATAGTGCTGGGTATAGGCACGGCCAGTGCTGGGTATAGGCACGGCCGGTACCCAAATCTAGAAAATATGTACAAGAAGTCGACTTCGACAGAAAGAAAGACAAATAGATTTAGTTTAATCATATTGTATTGCATATTTCTACATGAGTTACAGAATATTGATACAACAAACAGATATACATATATTTACAGAAAACATGAAAAGGCCCCCAAAAAAAGAAGAAAAAAAAAATGCAAATCCCAAATAGATATTTTTTAATCGTATTGCAATCATTTGAGATGAAACAACAACACATGGTCCTTATAGTATTGTATTAGACTTGTGTTGTACAAAAGCACAACCTAACAACACAAACAGTAAACACTGATATACTCTCATGAACAACTCATCTCTAACCATCTGTCATCTTTATACTTACAGAACAAGGGAAAGAAAGGTCGCAAGGCGAAGAAGGTGAAGGTGAAGGCCAAACAGAATGTGGCGCTCGTACGCCCCTTACAGAAGATGGTACAGGAGGAACCCGTCGACGTGACGCCAGAAGACGTCACAGAGGATATCAAACTCGACGTCAACGAACCGGTAAAAACGCCGGAAGTCGCCCAAGTCAGTAATGACGTCATCGACGAGCCACCGGTCGAGGTTGGTGCGGAAGAGCTCAAACTTGAAACCGCCTTGCCGCCGGAACCTAAACCCGAGCAGGAGCCAGTGAAGGAAGAACCGGCACCGACCGAGAGGTTTATTGTTTTTTTCATCACTATCATTTATATCTATAAACATTAATTTTCATCGTTGTAATAATAATGATGATATTATTGTTAATGGGATTATTTATCTTTTTTCGTTTTTATTTTAACGTTATTATTAGCCTTATCGCCAACTTTGAATATAGTTAAATTGGCTATGTACTTTTAGTTTTGAGAACATTCAAATGCAACAAATACCTTCATTCAAGCACGACAAATGAATTATATTGCGCAGTCTTATTACATACGCAATTTCTTTATGCAAATAAATCAGGGACAAAGGACGTTTGACAATATCGAGCCATTACGTTGCTTATATAGATTCAGTCATTTTGGAAAAATACACACATTGTCGCATTCTGCATTGTTAGGAAAGCAAGAAATCGCTAAAATACGACGTTTTATCTGCGACCAAAGCCTTTAATTCATATCCAGTTGAATCACAACATTAGAAACCATTTCGACTAAAGCAATGTCTCCTTTTGCCGTTTATGTTTCTTCCCAACAGCACACGGTCATTGATTGCTCTGTTGTCACTTAAATCATTGTCGTCTGCTTTCAATTTGGGAAACTCCAAAAATACAAAAGAGTGGATAATAGGAATGCAAATGAAACATGATGACATTCTTTCGGGTCATTAGAAAGATGTCACATATGCTCAAATACATCTGTTGCACAATTGTTTTATCATCAAACAGATCTTCGCTCAATTTGTTTTACAAGTCTGTCGCTGGTATTATATCAAAGGTTCAATGCAAGACTATAGCAAGTAATTCACATTTGTGAAGGACTTGCTATAGTATTGCATTGAACCCTTGACGGGCAAATGGATTCTTCAAAACTGGTTTGATTGTGTTTTATTCGTATGCGATAATGTTCCCGTATGTCTCGTTATGAAATCTAGTGAGGAGAAACCAGTAGAAACACCTACAGTCAAAGAAGTGAAGGAAGAGGACGCCGACGCAAGAACAGATGAAGAACGACGGCTCGATGAATTTGTAAAGTCTTTGCGACTGACGAAAACAAGTAAGTTGTTTCGTATTTTATTTGTTTTCAGTCGAATTAGGGATTCTTATACAATGTTCGCATATAACGCATTATTAGCGTATGTGCGTGTGTAAAGCTGCATCGATTTAGGGAAACGGTCACCGTGGGTTTAATCAAGATCGCGGAGGGATATAAATAAATCATCGTACATCCATTATGTAGCATTATGTAGCTGAAAAGAAGAACGTATAAAGGAAAACACCCCTTTAAGAATGACGAATTGATAAAGGCTACCAAAATTTCAGACTAGAATCTGATCACGAACGTACACATTATCTGTTTGAGACCCGGAAGGCTAAGGTTCGATCCTTGCGCGCAACGTTACAGACCTGGAAATTGTCCGATTTGAGTGTTACCGGCACGTCGCCGGAATATAACCACATTTAACTAGCGATAGCCGAACACCTGACGATAAGCTGTCATTCGAAATACATGTATACGTCGCAATTCGAAATCTTTATCTTCGATCTTGAAGATTGTTAGCCTTGTTATATATTGACTTGTTTTCGTCGTCGCTCTAAAGATAAGTTGTTCTACCCAATAGTAGTCGCCGTCTTAAAGGTTAGTCGTCGCCATCAATAAAAGTCGTAACTCTTAAAGTAAGCCACCAGTGTTAAGCCAATCTTAACGTGATTCGCTTTTCTTGGTGTCTGTCGTCGTTCTCGTTGTAAGTATATTGGTCTGATTGCAACCATCAACGTAATTCGTCTCTAAACGGAAGTCGTTGCTCTTCATGTCGTTAGCTATCTTAATCAAAGAAAGTCATTGCCATGAAAAGAATCGTCTCCGTCTTCATGTAAATGTCAAAATATAATGCGCCGCCGTTAATAAAAGTAGTTGCCGTCAACAAAATAAATCGTCATCGTCAATTAAAGTCGTCGCCGTCATGATAAAAGTCGTCGGCGTAAATAAAAGTCTTCGCCGTCAAAAAATAAGACGTCATCGTCAATTAAAGTCGTCGCCGTCATGATAAAAGTTGTCGGCGTAAATAAAAGTCTTCGCCGTCAAAAAATAAGACGTCGCCGTCAATAAAAGTCGTCGCAATTGATAAAAGTCGTTGCCCTCAAAACTTAAATAGTCGCCGTCAAAATAAGACGTCTCCTTCAGAATTAAAGTCGTCGCCATCAAAATATATGTCGTCGCCGTCATTAAAAGTCGTCGCTGTCGGAATATAAGTCGTCGCCATAAATATAAGTCTTCGACGTCAATATAAGTCGTCGCCGTCAATTATAAATCTTCGCCGTCGATATATAAGTCGGCGCCGTCATTATATAATTCGTCGCCTTAAGCATAAGTCGTCGCCGTCAATAAAAGTCGTCGCCGTCGAAATATAAGTCGTCGCCATTATTTTAAGTCGCCCCCATCATATATGTTATTCGTCGCCATTAATGTAAGTCGCCGTTATCAAATAAAAGTCGACGCCGTCAATGTAAGTCGCCGCCATCTATGTAAGTCGCCGCCATTAATGCAAGTCGCCGCCACCAATGTAAGTCTCCGTTATCAAATAAAAGTCGCCGCCATCGATGTAAGTCGACGCCATCAATGTAAGTCGTCGCCATCAATGCAAGTCGCCGCCATCAATGTAAGTCGTCGCAATTCAAATGTATGAAGTCGCAATTAAAATGTAAGTCGTCGCAGTTAAATTATAAGTCGTTGCAATTAAGATGTAATTCGTCGCCGTCAATATAAGACGTCGCCGTCAAAATAAGCCGTCGCTATCACTTAAAGTCATCGCCAGGAATATGATTCGTCGTTCTAATATAAAGCATCGCTATCAATGCAAGTTATTGATACGATATTTAATTTACACATAAGTCGTTGCTATCAATGTAAGTCGTTACTATAAATAAATGTACGTCTCCGCTCTTTATACAAGAGGTCGGTCTTAAAGTTAGCTGTCGTTCTTAATGTTAATCGACGTTTATAGAGTATGGGGTGTGGCTGAACATGATATGTACATACCATTATAGAGATCAGCATGCAAGCATAACATACTTCGATAACATATTAACGACCATGGTGTGAACAGCGCAATATTTTACGATGTTAATTTTAGAGTATGTTAATGGTTGAATTCATTTAAGATACATACCACGCCTACAATATCATACGATACAAACTCACTTAATGGCTTAAGAAAAGGGCACAGTTCTTGTATTGCTTTATGTTGAACAATTTAGGGGGTCTTTAACCTCGACACATATGTATTTATGTATATTCCTGTTATCTTTGATATGGGAGCAAGAGATTACGATATATGATAATACAACAGTGCGTCTCAGGTTACCGAATTGAAAGAGTGTGATAAAGGTTAGGGTCTGCCTTCATCAATGATGGTGCTGACGCCGTAATATATATGAAACATTATTGAAACACCTACCCAAAGCAAAGGCAACTTGCCCAAAAGGTACGCGGGAAAGGAGATATTGTTTTTTCGGGCTGATTTTTCTTCACATTAACATTAACAAAGGTCGTCTGATTCATTTATATTAAGTCAATGGCTCGTTGGACGAAGACGTATCTTTCGGGGCGTGTTTCAGTACCTGCTTGGTGCAGTTTGTACATATCAGATTCGCCTATCAAGTCGCTCCCTTAGTAATGTTTACCAAAACAAAATGTTCAAATTCCTTCTCAGTTCGATCTTTCGGTCGATTCATGTCTGTGCAATATTATTTTGAAAAAGTATCTGGTTACTGTCGAATTCTTAGATAACAGTGCAGCATAACAAAGTATAAGTTACGATCGTCCCGGTTCTACGATGCCGCGCCGCAGTCTCCCGTTCGGTTTATCACCATGGCGACATCTGTTTGAAATTTACGCTAATCACAGACGTACACGCTTCGTAAACTTCGACGGTTCCGCCCCATCGAAAAATAAACAAAGTTTACGACAGAACGACAGCTGCCGCGCATACACGTACTTTATTTACAGCGATGGCAAACTACTGCGTCTAGATTTTCGTTCCCGAATCGAACCGGAGTTGTTGGCACTTCAACGTCGATTGCGTTTAGTTCCATGAATTGATATTGTGTATTTATAGCTTTTATTTAACTTTCTGAATACGTTGAAAGGCTTTCTTCATGGTGTGTTAAAAACACAGAGTGATACGCTACGGTATCTGTTCTCATGCCTCACTTTCATTTATTCGAGATGACCCGTTTCTCACGGTATGACTTTCGAGATAAAACAATAAGGTTGTTAAGGTTTGAAACATAATGACTTAACATGCAGTATGTGTAAGTCGATGAATACAAAGTGCTGAATAACATTACGTAATGACGTGTTCTTTGCTGCATCGTTTATTTCAAACCATAATTAGATTCAAGTTTAATGTATCAACGAATACGTGAGTATCTGTGTTATTGCCATCCAGTGGGCATCTCATGTTCATACAGTACTGACTCTGTCGAAACTCTCGATGAATCATATCCGGAGCCGAACGTTAGTTGACCAAACTATTTTTCCATTTTCACAAACCTAACGACATCGTATAAAAGATAACGAACCGATCTTTTGATTCTATGATGAGCACAAATAAAAAATAAAAACCTTTTAAAAAATTCTTTTTTGGCAAGATCGTGTTGCTAACGTTACTCTGTCATTGCATAGCAACAAGAAGTAACGTTAATTTCCGGAACCGCTGTATCGTAGTTGTACGCATGCGTGACCGGTGTACTCTGAACTTCCCATGGCGCGGCTGGCATATACGGAGTGGTGTTTCGCGTGTTTTCCCGAGCTGCTCAGTAACCGACCGTGAGCATGAATAATAGATCGGGGCGCACCAAGATTTTAAAAGCCTAATAGCTTGTCCATATGGCGTACGGGAGACTTAGGCGGTTGCGTGCAGGGGTTGATTTGATTTTCAAAGCGAGGCGGGATTGCCAATCGTATCTACTCGGCAATCCCCGTAACAAGTCGGTAGATATACCTCGTAGGCAGTACATGAATACACCAGAAATCCTGGGGTAATTCGCCTTATTTCCGGCGGCTAACGCAAAATGCACACAGGCACTAAATATGTATTTAAATACACACAAATTGGTTATATATCACAATTGAATGTTTGTTTTTACCCTTTCCATTAAAGATGACCATATCAACACATCTTTGATTCATATTTTGTCAATCGTCGGCAATCCCCGGCTTGTGCCGGGGATTTCCGAGTAGATACGATTGCAAACGGACATGCCCTTCGTTGCTGACCTACTTTCAAAAATGGCTCCCCATTGCCTCCGAGGTTATTTTAAGAAATGGCCGAGGTGTTCCGAATGGCGGGATTGCATTACGGTATTCAATCGCACTGAAACGGTGCTGCGTTAAAATCGTAAACGCGGATGAAAATTCCGAGTATGTTATCCAAATGCAAATTGCATCTTTCAATTGGTTGGGTTTCATGTAAGCTGTTCTTTAGATAACTCGTAACAGTTTTACAGGCAGCGATTAACTGATACCAACAATTGACGGCAGTTTTGAATTCTGAATTAGATTATCTTAACGTAATTTGTCGACTTGGTACCAACCTAAAGGTTCTCTACAATGACTCTAAACCTTCATTAGTTGGTGTGTTTGATCGGGAAGTCCTGCAGTAAAATGTAAACAGCCTTGAACGGTCTCTGCATATCCCTTTGACAGTCCGACTTGGTCGGTTGTAATTTGCAGTATCGACCCTTTCTCTGACCATGCGCGAAATTATCACCAATCCCGGCCGATATCCCGTATTCCGATCGCGAGAAACCTCGTTTAGACAAGAGATGACGCACGGTTTAACCCATTACCAAACAATAACGACGTGTGACCACTTTTTGGACGAAGACTTTGGAAAACATTGCGGGATAAGGAATAATTGCTCATGATGGGCAATTTCTCCTTTTCCCACAATGTTTTCTATTCTATCAGAAGATCACTTTCCAATGTCATCATATTTTGAAATGTCGTCTGCAAACTCTTTTCAGTTTTGGACAGTCGAACATTTGGCGTTTGGGAAAGGGTTAAGTGTTTTATACATGGTTGGTCCGTGTTCTCTTGGTCGTTAGATTAATTTGGGATAAACGCGTTTTTTTTTCTTTACAACTTCTATGTTCACATCGCGACGACAATTTACTCTTGCGTTTAATTTTATGTTTACTGCCACATTGAATTATTGTAATGGTTCTCATGTATATCTTAACATTATCAAGACGAAAAATAACTATCGTTTGGTGAATATTTTCAAATGCCTACCGCTTTTCAGCTATATAAATATCAAATACATGTTGCAGCGCTTTTCGCTATTGCCGCGGCTTAATTGCGTTCCAACATCGTTTTGAAACTCTAGACTGGGGTTACGTTTCAGTAGTTTCTAATTGAATACTCGTCCGTCGACTGGCGTTACTCGATAACGCGTGTACATGAAAGCGGTCCGTCGATAATGAAGATGCTTTGATCGATTGGCTAATAGTGTATTGTAACACTTACTCGGGAGAATGTAGGTCGGTCTCAATTTCGTTCGCCTTTCTTCTTTTCGCTACTTCTTTGGTAAAAAGCTGTAACTTGAAAAATCTCATGGGTAAAGGAGTTTGTGTCTTTACTTAAAGATAATATTCTACGAGCTTATGAACTTTGTTTGAACACCCGCAAACGAAGGCTTTGCCTAACTACACATACACATTGCCAATCGTATCTACTCGGCAATCCCCGTAACAAGTCGGTAGATATACCTCGTAGGCAGTACATGAATACACCAGAAATCCTGGGGTAATTCGCCTTATTTCCGGCGGATAACGCAAAATGCACACAGGCACTAAATATGTATTTGAATACACACAAATTGGTTATATATTACAATTGAATGTTTTTTTTTAACATTTTCGTTAAAGATGATCATATCAACACATCATTGTTTCATATTTTGTCAATCGGCTCTTTTCGGCAATCCGAATTGCCGAATTGATACGATTGCAAACGGGCATCCTCCGAGGTTATTTTAAGAAATGGCCGAGGTGTTCCGAATTACACATTGCTACACGTCTACAAATCGAGCCTCATCTGATCTGACTACTCTGAATCCGATTTACGTAATCTTGTCAAGGACTCCTGGGACTCCTGGGACAAGAGAGCATCCTTCGACTTTATCGATTAGCGTATGATGTTTCTTTTGGTTTGAAAGGGACATCTGCTCAACATGGCATTGGAAAAAAACGATAACTTTGAACGGACTTTCAAAAAGAAGACTTTGGTAACAACAAAAATATGCGTGTACCGTACAATAACACGGTCGAAATGATTGTAATGCGGCTTTTCAATGTACAGCATCTTTTGTTCTTTAAACTTGATTTAAAGGCAACGGATTGTGTAACTATTAACGTCTGTGACCCCATCATTCATTGCCCATTGCCATGTAGCAATGGCGACCGACGACCTATTTAACAGCGGTGAGATTGAGGACAGAATTGATTCATGTTGTGCTTTTCTTTCGGACATCGCCTAGCGAGCAACTCGATATCATTGTTAAGTTGTCTCTAATCTCCTTCTCGAGCTTTGTCCTCGGTACTTGGTCAATAAAGAGGAGGTCGTAATTATGACGAATAGAAGGGTTGTTGGCCAAAGGAAATCGGTCGTATAAATATCATTTAAATATAGGCGTAACCACCAATGGGGATGGTCGAATATAAACTGGTTAAACTTGTTGCCAAACCCTTTTGCATAAACCTTCGAATGTCTGATTGAATGTACATATACTACTCTTTTGTAAAGTGTTTTTGCAATACAATAAGTTTAAAGTAAGGGAAATATCACCCCGTGTGTTAGTTTGAATTGACAGCGAACAAACAGGATGCATATACATGATGAACACATTAAACAACTTGTGTTCGATATTTAGTGTACATGTATGTTTATACTTTGTTTGGATAATATGGCCATCGGCGACGAAGTTATCGATTACGGTTGAACACTTGATAGCAAACCTTCGGTCGCCAGCTTTTGTAAACATGTTATGATGATAGTAAAGTCGTTGTATGTGTCTAGACATTCAATATAGTCTAGTTCGCCGATCTGCTTCGTCAATTTTTGTCTTCCGTTGTTTGTCGCGAAATCCTTCCTTCGCCAACTCTATTCCAACAAGATACGTATCGAGCAAAACTATGATCGCTAAAATACTCCATTGAGTTAGTTATTCAGTCAAGCAATGTAAACCGCGCATGAAATAAATGAAGATTAATATTATTGACGACAAAACCGTTAATCTGAATACTAAAGGAGACTATCAGGTTGATTTAATTCGAGTTCCTATGTTGTCTACGAAAACGCTACTTTCGATCCTGGTGTAAGTAAAATATGTGTGCAATAAACGTGACTGACTGCGGCTGTTTTAAATACGGTGGTATGAGTTAATACAATTACTCTTGTTTGGGTCCCTTGGTAAAACCAGTATTAGCTTATGTATTCCAAACTCGTAGAATTGTATTGATCTTTGCTCCACGCTTGGTATTTCACACCTTAACAAACTTGATCATTCATTCTTTTTTGACATTTCAATAGAAGACAGACGATAGCTTGTTATCGAATTTGAACTAAATAAAAAATCTGGATAAAAGGAAGGAAAATCGGACGATACCCTGAGAAGGGAGAAATTGTTCGTAATCATACTTTCTTGTTCATACATGCATATATTTCTGCAGCGGACTCACACATTTCCTAACAGTATGGCGAAGATCTAAGTCAACTATCTGTCAGGGTTGCCGTTTTTCGTAGAGACCGTTTCTGCCCGACACAGCTGTATCTAGCATGGAGACTTTGACGTCGTTTTTTGTCGGTTAAAAGTAATCGATTTTAACTTATCAAGGGTGTTTTTAGTATTCACAAATCGCACCGCCCTAATCGTTCCTATACTGCGCTGTGTGGCGCGAAAATGGTATTCAAACATCGTCGTACAAACTTATCGTTGTGGGTCAACTTTTGTAGTTAATATGATTGAAATTTGAATGAAAGTTACTTTTCTTTTCTTTATCCTATTGGTATTTTAAGTCGAGTTTTGTAAGTTTTCGAAAGTACGAGAAAATTGTGTGATATACAGTTTCAAGTCGTGTTTTCGCCACGTTTTATAAACGACGTATGACTAAGACATTCCTACAATTACTAACGAAATTTAGAGATATGTTCGAAAGCATTTCGGACGCAAGTAATTTTGAGCGAGGGCATGTCCGAAATGATGTCGCACGGTTTCACAGATACTACCTTTAGACAAGGGTAAAATACATCGCCATTTAATGCGCGACTTTACGTCAGACTTTGATACGTTTTTGCATGTATATTCAATCTCGAATTACAGACGGTATGTGTGTATCCGTATTCAACTAGCGATTTGAAAATCTCCGTAGACGCTCATCTCGTAAATAAGTAAAGATTAAAGTGAAATGAATCGCCCATTCAAATGTCGCAGCGTTACAAAACGGTGCTGGTTATTCAATCATCCCAACACCCTGAAAAATAATCAATTATTGCGCGTAAATCTCCGAAACGAATATATAACTGTATACAAACGGAAATCAAACATTTAGCGGAACTACATTTCGCAGCGGATGCACATCCGGTGAAAAATTGACTGGCGTACTTAGTTGCTCAGGTCAGGATGCGGACGGATACAACATGGACTGTATGAAGCGTCTTGTATTCCGACACTGCGTCCTGCGTGTTTTCCCCCATCGCCTATATGACTCACGGTGATTCAAGTTTAATTATACACGTCTTGGTTCGTGCACCGGAAACAGAGCCTGTTCGAAATCCACGTTCGCCGAAAAAGTAGTGTGTCGAGGGTCGAGTCGTTATAAATCTGTTTTGCTCGCAGCGTCGGATCAGTATGTGTAATCTGCGGTACCATGTTACCGCTATGCGTTTATGGGGTTGTTTTTAACTGATAAATCAGTTAACCCTTTTCTGAAAACAGATTTATGTGTCGCCTGCTTTCCAAAACCTTAATATCTGCTTAATATCTTCTCAATTTTGATGAGGAAAAATACTCAGAGTAGCAAACATGTTATATCACAGGCCAGCCGCCAAGTAAATTGGCGGCTGGCCTGTGATCCAACTTGTTTGCATAAGCATGAAGTTGGTTCCAGCACTATGAGGGTTAAACCAATTGATCGATTAGTCGCAAATTTCTAGGAGGGGAAATCGAACGATCTGGTGCCCATAGGGTATTTTTCGATAAACCTGTGTGTCTTTAGACGCCATTCTAGACATATTTTCGCTCGTCTGTTTATGTTCGGTTGGGCGATTATCGCGGGCGAATTAAGCGTGTAGTGTGATCAAGCTGTTTACGAACTTGCAAAAATCGTGATCACATTTTCTCACTGCATATGTGCAAGAATAAACATGTGTATCGGTCTTCGTAAACACAACATGCACGAATGATATCATCTTTCCGGGTATTGAATATGCTATAAAACTCTTAACCATATAGTCTCCGTATATGTTTATCCTGGATGATGATAATACAGGGGCTGATATCCACTTTTGATTAGCTAGAAGAGTGTGACGGCAAATCGTAGAACCGTACAGGGTGTAATCTGACGCACACGTTTTCAGGGTCAGAGTTCAGTAAGCGATCCGTTTTGTTTTGGCTGGGATTCTCTTAACACGCGAGACCGTCATTACTTCGCTTTCTTTACGTCAAACGACCTTACCTTAAAGCGGTTGTATCTCCCGTGATCGTTTGAATGAGATACGACATTTACGTATGATGTTGACAATATAACAATGGTGTTACTGGCCGGTAAGGTTTCAACCCGTTTTCATTTGGCTTTAAGATAAGACGGAGTCCAGTCTTTCGCCGTTTTTTGACGATTACTCATTTCCCTCGACTTAACATTATTGTAGAAATATATCCGAATGGGCTATGAGCAATCGCTTTATGAGAAATGTATCGCGACTGGATGTTCAAATGATGAAAACCTTGATTACAAACCATCTTATTGAAGAGACGTTTATATTCGCATAGTTATTACATTTACACTGTAACTGTCATAAACTGTAGAGCTGAAAACGGGTATTGTCGTAAAATTACGAACGGTTTATGTGTGTCGTAAAGTGTGAGAAAAGCGTTATCGTTTGTTATATCCGGAGGTATGTTCTAACCGTCACGTTTCCTATGTTAACGTTCTGTTGACCCTTTACCAAAAGCCATTTTTTCGACAGTCCCCAAATTGAACGAGTTTGCAGACTTCATTTCAAAATGTGAAATAATGATAAAGTAATCTTCTGATAGAGTAGAAAAAATTGTAGGGAAAAGGAGAAATTGCTCTTCACGTGTTTTCCAGAGTCGTTTGCAACAATGTAGTAAGATGTCGTCATTGTTTGGTAAAAGGTAAACCACTACAGGTGAAAAATGGATCCGCCCAAAGTTTAGTCGCTCCCGATTGAAAGGGTCGTTCGTAATAATGAAGGATATACGGTAATTTGATAATTTCTTAATTAGCGACATTAGCAGATAACGTGAAACGACATTATCTACACTTAAGGTAGAATACCACTAAGCCGCCATCGTGAACTCATTGTTTCGTCGGATTACTTCGCTCTTTCTCGATGTACATCGTTCAAGGCTGGAACTATTCGCATTAAAACGGATTGCTCCGGCCCCGATCGATGTACACCGAAAACGACCGAAGTGCTCCGACTAACAAATACATTTCAAAATGGCGGATTATGGATATTCTATCTTAACGAGCTGTCTAGACGTTAATTATTGACACTTTCGTTTTCTAACTTTAAGGCCATGTGTTCTACCAAAGAAGCGGATGAATACGACATTACAGTAACTAAGCGAACGCATCAATGGCCATGCATACACCAACCTTTATTTTTGTCGAAGTGATTTGGTTAATGTAGACGTGTACTTACATGTACACATCAATTACCGTCCTAAATGACGTTTTGATGTTTACCCTTTTAGATGAGAGCTAACGTAAAGTAAGAAATAATTTGCGTTCATAAGCGTTTATTTGCAATGTCCAGGCCGCACACACATCATTCGGAATATTGGCCAATATCGGTGAACAACGCGTGACTAGCGAGCAACGAACGATACCGACTTTCGTTAAATAATCGATAATGATTGAACGGAGAGCCTTTGTGTCGGTGACGGCAGGGCTGTCTGGTTCGGTAAATTTCTCAGACACGGCCTGTATTAAAGATATCGCAGCTGTCTGTCTTTATTTATCTTCACCCGTACCTTTTTGTGTTTTATCCCTTAGAATGCTGGGTAATTTTCTAAACGTAGATTATTGTGTTGTCGGCTTTCCAAAACCTTAAATATCTGCTTCATTTTGAAGAGGAAAGATACTCAGAATAGCAAACGGGTTAGATTACAGGCCAGCCGCCAATTTACTTTGCGGCTGGCCTTGATCTAACCTGTTTGCATGAGCATGAAGTCGGTTCCAGCACTGTAAGGGATATGCACCATACATACACTAACAACACGATTTGTCGTAACGGAACATAGTGCCTATTTTATCGTCCATGTCAACGAAAACTCCGTAACTCGTTCTTTAAAAGGAGTTATTCTTTCTTTTTTAAATGTAGAAGTTGCGGTATTTTCGTTTGACAGGGACAATCGTATTGTCGTGTTTAATGATATATCTATTGTGGTTACGATCAGTGATGGAGAAGTGAATCTAACCCCTTGAGACTTGTCGATGACATTTTTCGGCTATGATAGGCCGTCATTATGTAGTGCTGCTCAGCATTACGTTAAAGTCGCCGTGGATTATGTGTAGAAGACATTTTGTCACGATTTGCATACCGTACATACTACATAGTTGTTTTTAATGGCAAACAATATCTTTGTAGATCGTCGGCTTCAGAACACGATGGTCATGGGTTTCGTATCCCATGAGAAGCAAGATTCACATTTATTCTCAGTTAAGGCAATTTCTCCTTTTCCAACATTGTTTTCTAGAGTCGTCTGCAACAAACTGTTCAAATGTCATTATTGTTTGGTAATGGGTTACAGCCAGTTTTGCTATGTTTATGTATATGTATACCCAGTCAACAAGAATTCTCGACGGACCGAACCTTTCCGAATGCCGGACGCGTCGTCCCGGTCTATATCCTGTACACACGTTACGCTACTCGGTTGTCAAGGAAACTAAATAGATTAGGGAAACTATTTCGACAGTTTACGCCTGGAACGCCGCCGCGAGAAAACGTAACACCGCTTGACGCTTCGCGCGTTGTATTCTTACACGCCGAAAACGAGAACATACGCTGACGTCATTATTAGAATATGTAAAATTATATGTTTTCCATTCAAATTCGATAACGTTGTGACCTTTAGTAAATGTAGTATATACGAGGCAGTTGCTTGAAACCATGGATTGGGACAAAAGCATTTTAAATGAGGAATGTTATCAATGTCTCAGAAACGTGTCTGATTCATTGCATCATTGGTACTGGTATGTTTATGGACCTGGTATGTTTGTCGTCACGATAGAGACTCATTACCTAGAGTTGATACCCGCACGAGTTAACGCGTTTCAAAGGGACATATCAGTATACATACAAACAACATAAATCGAGAATGTATGACTATACAAAAAGTGTTTTTGGTTGTCTCAGTTTCTGGTATCTAGCGTTTGCGACCTCCTATCCGATTTTCAGACTTTACACACCAAGAAGTCGTATTTATTAACGACTTATTATCGCTGGCACGTTTCGCGTATAAATCATATATCAGCTTAACTCGCCGCGTTTTATCTAGACAAAGGGCCCGGATGTTTGTACCATATGGTAACGGGCCGCCGAAAGTAAAGACGTTCTTAAACTCTAACACCTGCAGACGACATTTTTACTTGAAGCTGACAACTTTAGTAAGCTTTGTAAACATGCGAAAAAAAACTGTTAGTTCTGTCTGCTGTTGTAATATGTGAACAGATTGGAAAAAGCATTGTGGCAAAAGGAGATATTGATTGTGATAAGGATTTGGATTTGCATATCCGGATAATTAAGGTCGATCTTAACTAAAGTAGTAAAGGAGGCCTCATTGGGGCCCGTTTTCTCCCGTGTGTTGTCGTATTTTGTCTACCTTGCTCGGAAACTTGTTAACATCGGATGCCGTTAAATTAAAACTGAAACACGAAACGGCCGCCGAATCTTACGATTCTGCCGTTTCACGGAAAAAAGTTCGTAACGACTACTGCTTGATTAATCGCCGGTTGAATAAAGAAAAATGTAAAATGTTAAACCCTGATTAGAGATTCCTTGATAGGAGAAGATGAATTAATACTAAGAACTATCATCTAAATGATAAAATACTAGGAAGTTTCATTACTCTTTTAACTTATTTATAAAGCACGTTCACTAAATGCGAACAGTACAAGCTGATGATATGACACATGACTTATTCATGTTTGATTCGTGAGATACGATACCCTCCGTTGGTAAATAGACAGCTATGCTCGGATCGTGTCTCAGTTTCAGTTTCAAAACACGCTTCTCCGCTCGCTCGTTCATTCTGACCGACATACGCATTTTAACATAGAACTTTAGAGATTAGAATGACATCGCTTTCATACAAGACATTCGTACTTCCTTCAGTTTATTAACGGGGGTATACGACGATCTTTAGGAATACAAAGAATACCGAAGGTGGCGTGCTAATTTGTTGTTCGAGACATCTGCCGATTCTTCTTAGTTCAACCGCTAATTTGTTCAACTTTTAATAGGGCAATGTTCTTCCCGACGTTTAATGAAGGCGATGCGACAAGCGCACTGAGAAATGATGTTAAGGTAGAATACCCATAATCCGCCATTTTGATACTAATTCATTCGTCGGATTACTTAGGTCGTTCTCGGTAAACATCGGTCGGGGTCGGAACTATTCGCATTAAACCGAACAGTTCCGGCCCCGATCGATGTTTACCAAGTACGACCGAAATACTTCGACCAAAGAATAAATCTCAAAATTGAGGATTGTGGGTTTTCTATCACAATGGGGGATAGAGCTCAGCGCCCTCATAAACTTGCACTACTTGCATGAAAACGCTCGAAGCATGGATAGATGCACTGACATCCGCGATATGGCAGAAATTCTACTGAAAAAGTGCATAAACCCCATATTTAACCCATTCACAACTGTCAGTATGTATCGACCCATTTTTCCAGCGCGCGACACCCGTGTCCCAGTATGGTTGTAAATTTTCGACGCCTGGTCGTGTTCGGCATACGCGATAAACATTTCGTATAAATTATACACGGCCCTTCTACGTCTCCTCGTATTACAGAATGTCGACGTTCTCCCAGATAAGTCGGGCTAGATATATGCGCAAAAAGCACCCACCCGGGAGGAGTGCATGTGTTTGCATTCAGAGTCCAAGATAAGCTTTTCGTAGTGAATACCATGAGAAGTGGATGCAAGTTTATTTGTTCTTTGTATCAAGGCAACAGTCCCAACTGTGATTCAAATTCCGTTGGCTATAAATTTGGACATTGAAGAGAGATTACAATGTATTTCTGTGCCGTCTTACCAAAAACCCATTGCTAAATGAATCATGCTGATGCATTTCATTGTAACTGAACTATTGTTGACGGGACGTAAAACTTTTAACGAAACAAAAACTCCAAGAAACCGAGATTGGTTGGCATTAGAAATTCCTGAATTGAGGTTTGAGGTCATGTACTGAACCTGAACCCCCTTTCCATGTGGATAAGCTTGTAGATATCGACAAATAGTCTTGTCCTTCAGACCTACTATTTATATCTATTAAGTGTCGTATACGTGCCGTATTCCTCGGGCAATATCCCGTGTTGGTTAAAACTGTCTGTACCCAGACGTGAAATTGTTTTCAAACTTAGAATGCTGGGTAATTGTCTAAAATATATTCTGGTGTCGTCTACTTTCCATAACCTTTAATATATGCTTAATGTTCACGAGGAAAGCTAATCAGGGTAGCAAACAGGTTACATCACAGGCCAGCCGCCGCTTTACCTGGCGGCTGGCCTTGATCCAACATGTTTGCATAAGCATAAAGTCGGTTCCACCATTACAAGAGTTAAAAATAATCATTACACACGATTGATGACCCTTAGTTATATTATAATGTGTTTTATATTGACATTGTAACCTTATAGCATATATATATATATATATATACACGGTGATTCCGACACCTGATTGTCAGTTTTTCCGCTTAATCGCAGAGCTTAGACAGAAACCGTGGAAAACGATGATTTATCGATTCTCATAAATGAAGTCGAAATTTGCAATATTTGAACTTCGCTCAGAACAAAGAGCGTGTGATTAAATAAATATTGGAAAAGATGACATTACAAGAATGTTTAGTTCAACATCATCCACGGAAAACACAAAAACACATGTAATTGCCGTAAATGCAATTCCCGTAAACGCAATTCCCGTAGATATAATCGCTTTGATTGCCCTGATAAATACAAATAGCGTGCATGTGTAGAATTTCTTTTTTACGAACAGAACCTTAGATATAATGCATAACATGTAAGCGGACACAGTAAAACACAGTTTATATGTCACCAATTCATAGACCAGATCATGAGCCAATATTTCTTTTGTTGCTTTTAGATAATAGTGTTATCGATTCTATTTACTCGATTAAATCGTTTTGTAAATATGATTTATTTGTTCGTAAGACGAGAGATTAAATATATTCGACGTCGGATCTGATTGTTCTTACTGCCTGTTCTCTGACGCCAGCGCAAGAATTCAATTAACAACGACGACATGCAACTACCGGCAAATATCGCCTAACAATGCTTATTTTTCCGCGAGAAAACAGGTCTTACAGCGTATCCATACGCGATGTAATGGGTCTAATGTCGTTGTCCACAAGGGCATATCAAAGGTTATGACTCTATTAAAACGGTTATGTTTTCCGCTCTCCATATGGTCATTCATAGTAGGTATGTCCTAAAAGAATATCCAGTGTCAGTAGCCTATCCGGACCGATTCGGTACATTACTGAGTTGCCGGTTTTCTCGGAACAAAGTCCCACATCTAGTCTAACGTGTACAATATAGACAGAAAATGTAAATGCTATCGGCCTCTCGAAGTTACGCACGAGAACGAACGATTTAGGGGACGGAGATTGCTTTCTCTTGATTGACGTACAAGTGAAGAGTCACGCTATTCGAACCGGATTGCCAGAAAACGGCTTAACCGAGTTTACCGGATAAAGTTAGAGATCACCGAAATCAGAGACATGACCTAAATAGATCATTATGTCTATATATGTATATCTCCATTACGAAATATGTGTACATTTAGATTAACAATACGCATAACGAAGTTTTCTATGCACACCGAGCTTGTTAAACTGTTTCTATATAATAACTATTGTCAATTTGATATACCGCGTACATTTAACACACATAATAAAGAGTTCACTAAACTTGCAAAGCATCGATTTTAAAAGACTAAGAATATTTAATTAATGATATGTACATACGCATTGACCTACATGTATAGGATTAAACTTGTTTGTTAAACGATTTTTCTAAGCATTCTATATCACTTCACTTTTTTCGCTGTATTTCGGCATCCCAAAGTCGGTTCAATTTGAATTACGTATTTTGGCAAATAGCTTTTGTTTTAATCTGTGTACAGAGTCAAGCGCCCATGAATCAAGTTTTCTTGGTAATTCAAACAAAGGAAGGGAAGCACAGCTGTTAGCATAATCTCACCGAGGCTCGATCGAACTCTCGCATTATTATACGTTCGTCACGATTCTTAACCCTTAGAATGCTGGGTAATTTTCTCAAAATAAATTTCTGTGTTGTCTGCTTTCCAAAACATAAAATGTATGCTTGATTTTTATGAAGAAATATACCCAGAGTAGCAAACATGTTAGATCATAGACCAGTCGCCAATTTACTCGGCGGCTGGTCTGGATCTAACCTGTTTGCATAGGCATGGAGTCGGCTCTAGCATTATAAGGGTTAATTATAATTCCAAGGAGTTTATGAATAAAACAGAGCCGGAGCTAACCAACCCCGCTTGTATTTATGTAACCAACGTATTTCTTCGTCAAGGCCTAAAGTTGAGATTGTTTTCAATGTCCTTTGGTCTAGAAAATCCCACCAATCTCTCGATAAGTTGATTTGAAGACATTTCTATTTTCATTCAGTATTTTGCTTGTACTAATCCCGAGTTTTTATTTTCGACGGCAAATGCACAGTGTTCATTCGTAAGACTTTGATTGTGAATACATGTTACAACTCTCGCAGCACCGATTTAGTGTTGTCTTGCCTGAAATCGTTTGCCTGCTTTTGAAATATCATTGAGTGATGGCTGTGGGAAAAATTCCATAAATGGATTGAGGAAATGTGATCAGATCGCCGTGATATAACTGAAAACGTCGTTAAAGTAGGTTTCTTTGAGTAAGACACTTTTGACATTTTTCGAGTCATGTTTGCGAGGATATTTAGGGTGTACGGGTGTGCGCTATTTTAATAAATGGATCCGACCGTAACAGTCAATTTACGAAAGTTAGGAAGAGAACATTTACGTTACTGTATCTTGGTAGCTTTCAATGTTTAACATGTACATTGTATGACATACATACAGCCTGTTTTCTGTATCGGAAGGCACATTGTATGTGCATCAGTGTTTTGACCCACATTTTCAGGTACAGGCTCTTAAAAATGTGCGAGTAGATAAACAGACTGTGTAAATAAAACGTATATCGGGCCGCCATGTTCTCTATAGGAATCCAGTCGGCCTTTACGCGGCAGCTTAATACAAGCTTGTATCAATCCAGTACGGTCAGATTCGGTCCGTACGGGCTTATCCGGCAATTCGCTTCCAATATCTAGACTAAAATCACATAAAACGTCGAATATTCAGGAATTTCAAATAATCCACCTATTCGTAAACCGTTGTTTCGAATCAGAGCGCAGTCTGATTCGAAACGACGGTTAACGTTCGCTGTTTGAAGAGAGGTTTCCTTCCAGTTTTCTCGTCGACCGCGTTTTTCCCGAGTGTATATAGACGGAACAAAGGGCAGCCAGCGGGCCAATAGCGTTTATTACTGCCTCCACCTGTCAATGTTTGCGCGTTTATTTTCGTATCGCCCCTAGAAATAACACTGCGAAGCGCACATATACATTGTACGTGTAAAACGTGCTTAATCAGTGCCCGCGTCTCTCCCAGTGAAACTCAACTGATAACGCTTCTGACCCGTTAGATTATGTTGTGTCGAATCCATTGCTCGTAGACGAATAACCGAATATAAGACTGAAAACGGCGTTAGGTATCAATGGAAAAGTAGAAAATTTGAAAATTGTTAAGTACATTTGACCTAGTCGAGATGTAGACGTACCAATGATAAGCAATCTACAAATAACTAAATAAGATGCATTAAAACAGAGGAATAACATCATACAATGTTAATGATATCAAGATTGCATGTGTCGCATGTACATGCATATGTCAGCTTCCACATTTAACGATTCGCCATTCGTAGTTAAAGGGACATAAACAGAAATAGTTCGCATATGTTCGGAATTCACATTAAAATGTGGAACGAATGGTTTCGTATAACGATATCGCATACCAGATGACGTAAACGGACATATGTGGTTGTAAGACAAAAGCGACCAATCGAAAATCGGCATGCAAAAGTAAGCTTCTTAAGAACCGAACCTGAATTCGCCAAACGTTTTGAAACTCATACATCAGGATATGTCTATGTATGTATCTATATAAATTGAGGTTGACCTAGTGCGGAAACGACGAGGCTTTCTAATAATAGATCAATTGGTTTCTCGTGTAATTTGGTCCAAGAGAGACTTTTGGTAATGTCGGACACCTACACGAAATCGCTCCGCCAATCTATGTAATCCGGATTTAATTGATTCCGGGGAGCGAGGTCTCGCAATTACGATACGTTGTAATGATTCTGCTGGCATTTCCGAGGTGCTCCGAACAACATCATTCGATCACCACAACAAACGCCGCGAGGGAAAAGATGGCTGAATTATTGCGGAACTATTTATTACTATACGCAAAGTTCTGAAATTAGTTGACCTTTCATCAAACTCAACATTTTTCGACTCTCCCATATTGAAAGAGTTTCTAGACGACATTGCAAAATATGATGACCATATTGAAAGAGTTTGTAGACGACATTGCAAAATAGGATGAAAATGGAAAATGATCTTCTGATACGACAGATAACATTGTCGGAAAAGGAAAAATTGCTCGTCACGAGCAATTTCTCATTTTCCGACATTGTTTTTTCAGAGACGCCTTCAACAAAGTGGTTTAATATCGTTATAGTTTGGTAATGGGTTAAGCAATTGTCAAGACAAACGCAGAGCGGCGACCGTTGGATTGCACTGTATTATGAGTCTATCCAACAAACGCATACTCCGTATGGCCCTAATTACACGAACTCAGTGCATAATGTTGATACATGTTCACCATGTTAGATCGGCAGGTCGTTAGATAAACGTTATCTTATCGCCCAATCTGCCCAACATCGCCCATGCGTTCATCATTATCGATAACATATGTAGAGGGAAATATATAGGTTCCCCGTCGGAAGCTCCCATATAGCATTGGGCGTCTTCGGTCTTTCATCAGAACGCTTGTTACGCGTTCAGCCCACGCCCCCAATTTAACGTCTTTAAGAACATATCAATAAATATCCGATTTATTGGGAGGGATGGTGATAACCTTAAGCGCTAAAATGATTCAATGAGCCTGAATGCGGTCGTGCTGTGCTTAACAAACTTCAGAAAGTATTATTAGGGATTTGTGAACCTTATTCGTGATCAATAAACATTTGCCTTGGGGTACCTACTAGATTCAAGCGCTCAAATGAGTGCCTTTCGTAACTACAGCTGGAGTGAAGGTCTACATGTACATTGCATGTACCTTTTGCATGTACTTTGGTGACTAATCGGGCATAAAGATCAAACGTATATTCCCACAGTATATGGATGTCAATAGTTGAAGTCTCCGGCTAGCTACATTTCCGTTTCTCACATTGGTGTCAGTAATAAATGTTGATACCGGAAAACGCGTAATTTGGGCATCCCAAGAGAACCGTTTTCGCCCGCCGTCGCAGGGTCTCGTTTAACCGTCGAATAAACGCGTCGTTATCGATTTAGCCAGGTTTATCCCGTAGCTGTGTTAAACCTATCAGCCCATCGGTCGGGCGCTGGCGATAATATCGGGGCCGAAAAAGAATACTTCGCCGCCGCGCAACCAAATAATTTCCGATAAGCTCTTTATGGGACGTGTTAAGTCGGGGTGTATCCTGTTAGTGTTGAAAGTGTCGGCTCGGATTGGACTGCGCTTTTCGCGCAGCCCAATCCGCGCCGACACTTCCAACATGGAATGGATATTTGTCGGAAGTCATGTAAGTCTGTCGAAAAGAATTATGCGCAGGTCACTCTTCGCCGACACTTTTAGTATGTTATTTATATTTGTTATAAGCCATGACTTTCGAATACAAATACCGATGTCTTTCAAAAGATAATCGAAAATACTTTTTTCTTTCGTAGAGCAATGGTATTTTGAATAGGGGGTGGGGTGGGGTGGGGGGCGGATCCGTGAAACAGAAGCAGAAATAGACGCCCATTTGGTGGGTTTTCTCGCGACCTGCGTATCGTATTCGTTTCGCCGATTAAAAGCTCCGTGTGTACATGATGAACGCGTTAATAACGCCCGTGTCGATTCCAACACGTTCTACATAAAACCCTGAACAATTAATGAGCTGTCGATTGTCCGTATAAGTACCCATTCTACTACATCCCCACCCACAGCATTGACCCCGAACCATACGGAAGACGTATTGTTTTGTTTATGTAGCAGTACCGTCTTAAGTAAACAATCTAGACAAAATTGTAACAAGTATGTGGTATTGCGAGATGATACTTTATGCCTACCTAACATACAATTGTAGAAAGAGATTTTCTAGCAATACATTCAGTAAAAAATCTTGAATTCGTACTAATTTTGAATACGAAATACAGAATGGCTAATCCGTGTCGATTACAAAAGGCGCCATCTTGTAATGCACACCACAATGCTATTCGAGTACCTAGTTTAAACAGGCACGCCCTACTTCGCTTAAGATAACTCCTTCCCCATTTTGATTGTCCTTGTTTACCACAGACTTATTTACGACAATCGAAACATCGTCAATGATGGATGTGGTCCACTCTGCGTCTGTATGAATTGTGCACGCAATTAACGTTGTAAACGAAGGTATGTTCTACAACGAATTAACTTTTCGCACAAAACTCCGTCATAACTAGTATCACTGTTGATAATACTGCGAGTATGCCAGTATCCTTCCGCGTAAGTATTTGGCTCTTCTTCAAAAAGAACCATATCTCTTAAGAATGAATATGACGCACCCTGTTTGTGTAAAAGTAACGTATTGCATTTGCTATACGTTTGTCCCTGTTGACGACATAGTCACATGCCTTAATCGTATAAGAATCGTTTCGTGCGACATTTTACGCACATGTCATAGATTAACTTTCTTTTTCGTTGGGCGACGACCAAATAAAGGCGTGTTTAATGGCGGTCGTTCGGGGGCCTTCCCGGCATCCATTGTTCCATTGTTTGACCAATCCCGCTAGTCACATGAGGTGCCCGTCACATGACATCCGTAATTGATTGGTTTGACGCCGTTCGTAGCGTGCAATTCGTATCGCCCGGATACTGTTACACTCCGGCCGAATCGCTTCAGTAGAGGGGACTGATTGCCTCTTGTCCTCATTTAAACTTTGGTGCTCCGAGAGAAGTATCCGAGCGGATACTGAATCTATATCGAATGTCGTAACGGATCAATATGTGCTGATCCTATGTTCTCAGTAGTAGCTGTTGTTTTAAGACGGCATTTAACACCGCTAAAGGCTATTCAATAAGATTGCAGTATTCACAATAAATTGGATACGTTCGCAGGCCACTCTTAGTTAAAATCGTCCCGCAAACGACAGGCTCAAAACCACATTTGAATTGATGTTGTTTTATTTGAGTTGATAGAGCCTTTGTAATGTTTTCTCGACATATCTATGATATAAAGCCTTTCAAAGCAACTACTAGTTTACCTTTATTTTAGACAAGGAAATATTGCATTGAATCGATTGGCAAACTGACCGTCGTGTTATCATTGAAACTCGGTTAAAAAAAGAAAGTTACTATTTAACAGATTTCACCAATCTAAAGTGTTACTGTTAGCGATGCTATACGTGTTATAAAACCGTATTAATGACGTCGGTGTGTTATTTATGTATTAAACCTGAAACCGCGTATAATTAGACAATAAAAACGCTTTGAGGTGGGACGCGAACATACGGAATTCCGCGATTTTATGGCGAATCAATGTTCCGGAACGTCTCTATAAAACCACGTTCTTGTGCTACAACGGTATAATATCACGTTGTTTGTACAGTAAAGAAGAATGTATCTCAATCATCGATACCAAAGATATGCGGTCCTTTGACTATACAAGACACGGGCGACTGAGGAGCGTTGAATCATTGGGGACTCGTAGGTTTTGTCGTTTCTTAAGAAACCTTGAATTGTATGGTTTATGTCGAAAGCTTAACTAGTTATAGCATGGGTCCCTGGCCCGTACCTTTACCCCGCACTATGCGGGGGAAAAGCACAGGCCAGGACCCCATGCTAAACCATATACGCATGTAACAATGTTTGAAAATGTCAATACGTTGTCTTAGTTTTTGCGAATCCTTTTTATGAGATGTCGCCCCACTTTTTAAGGAAAGTGACACCAGAAATGACTGTGCGATAGCTTAAACCAACATATATAAAGAACAGAAATACTTTATCTGCCCTGTTGAATAGATGTATATGAAGTATCGAAACAAGTTATTGTAGCACTTCCAGGACGTATGTATCTGTGGTTCTCCCGGTAGAAAGAATAACATTACGACACGAAATACAGTCCTGCGTCTACAAAAGTAAACGTTGTGATGATTCAAAACTTGGTGAAAGCGGCGACAAGCCTCGAACAAAGGTTACGTCGAAGGAACATGGTCATTTCGATGGCATTCTCTTTCGCCGGAACTCTATGAGATATTTCCATCGTCCCTAATTTTCGGATTCGCGAAATGAAAACGAGGCCAAGTTGGTAAGGAGAAGCTGATTAATTTTCCTGACGACCGACTGGCTATTCCCATCTTCTACATAACGGTCATTCTCTGTTCTTGGACAATGGCAAGTGTGGTAATTTATTGATGCTTATTTCGTAGAAGACATTTTACTTCATTGTATGTTGTGGGCTTAACGTTGTAGAGAGCGGTTCTCTTTTGAGGGAGAGAAGAATGCTTGTATATCCGATACGTTTAAGAACGCCATACATGTAGTAAATATTTATCTAAGGATACGAGTAGAAATAGCTAAACTTGAGCGATCCCTTTATTCACCACAATGCTTTCCTATGTTGCATCGTATGTTGCGTGGTATATATTGCATCTTGCCAATGCGTTAAAACGGTTGCTAACGTATGAAACGATATGTCAACTCGTAGAATAGCGCTTTTACACAAACATGTCTATCTTAATCAATAGAAACAGCGAATTTATGCATAACCAAATGGCGAAATGGAAACACTTCATGTATAATGTACCGAATTGTCAGTCATAATCCTCGCGAGACATAGAGATGAGTTCAGCTTGTCTACTTCGTCTGAATTGTCAGTGAAACATCCCCTGGGGGGTGGGGGTTGTCGTAACGGATAAGTCCGTCTTCAAGGCCCATTTACCGAGTATGTATATTAAATTGTATGTAGAGTAGGAATCCGAATACAGCACTTTGTGATATTGTTTGATTAGAGTTCTTTTCAACAAAGATTAAGTTTTTTCGCGACGACAGTTCTTTTCTTCAATGTTTCGCCAAACGTTCGCCTCTGTGATGATTTTTTTGTAGCTAGCTTTAACCCTTATAATACTGGGTATTTCTTAAAAGAAAATAATTGATGTGCCGTCTGCTTTCAAAAACATTAAATAGCTCCTTAATTTCGATGAGATAAGATACTCAGAGTAGCAAACAGGTTTGTTGATAGACCAGTCATCTCATTTTGCTTGGCGGCAGGTCTTGATATAACCTGTTTGCATAAGGATGAAGTCGGTTCCACCACTAGGGTTTATTTATCTAGTTGACAAAGAAATTTTGAACGAAACTTTTTAGAAAACGAACGTGAAGACATTGACATATTGCTTGTTGGGAACAAGAATTCTAAACAGAAATGCCGAATGGTCAATTCCAGTTCACAAGTAAATTAGCTGCTGGTTTGTGGTCTAACCTGTTTGCTACTTTCGGGTTTTGTTCGACATAAAGTATCTTTAGAGAATGACGGCACCTTTTGTCCGCGTCGCTCCTTACCGTACATATATCGAACCTCTTTAAAGGCGGACAATCGATAGCGACTAAAGGCGTGGGGTCTATATGGGACGGAAGATCCGCGGCGGCTTACGGAAGCGATATTCCCCGTATGATAATACCGATTTACGGTCACTTCAAGTCGATATGCGATGATACAGTGATGGGACTTATCAACGAACAGTTCATCTCTGCAAGGTAGAATGGGACGACGGCTTTGGTCGGTTTCCATAACATGATGTATTGGATCAGAATCTGAGAGTGGTATCGTTGGGTTAATCTGAGGCGATACATGATGCTCAATATTTCCGTAAGTGGCCCAATGGCTTACTTGATCAGTTTGAATGCCTGCTTCAGCTAATATTTTCGATACATTCGTTAAGGTTGTCATTCAATTTTTACAAGTGTTTTAAACAATATGATTTAATCATGCCAAATTGTTTCACAATGTTCTCACCTCCATGTTTATCAGGAAGGAACATAACACAAAACTTGAAACCGGAAGTGACTGTAACCGGAAGTTGATGTGGTGTCAGCGCTGTACAAGCTTTCCCGTGGTGACTTGACGTTTCAAGGAGCAATAAGCTGGCGATGATCAATATGACAATGAATGACGGATAGTGTCTTTCGAAACCATAGCGGTACTATTTACGCGTTGAATATGGCAACAGCTTTACTTGATCTTGGAAGCGGGTTTTGCGTCCCCAACAGTGGCAACTGGTCGACTTTTTCAATTTGTTAATACTCTCGTTTTTGTGTGAGTTTATTTTAAACATGATATTCTTTGGGGCCAGTATCCGTTAAGTATTACGGGTAGGGTGGCATTTTCTGAGATGAAAGCCTAGCCTATGATACCAAGTTCTGCGCGAGGCTGTTTATTAATGCGCCTTTTTCAGAACACATAAACACAGATCGCATTTTCCCTTTGCGAATCTCAAATGAAAGTATTATGTTACTGGTCACTGTACAGCGAAGATGTTTATGCCATCTCACGTTTAGTTACGACAACCATATCCAGTCATGAAGCCGCCCATTTAACCTGTTCCCGGAAATGAAAACATTAATGACACGTCAATGTGTTCTAATCTATTCAATATACTTCTGCTTAATCTCAACAGTCGTCTGCGAATAAATTCATATATTAGTCTGTCGTTTGGGTAATATCCACAGACAGACGCATCGGGTGCAGTCGTACTCGGTAATACACGGTGATGCTCGGTATCACCCGATCGCGCTCGGTCTTTTTAGACATATTGACGTAATTTGCCGACGTTTTTGCCAAGATATCATCTCTTCGCGCCTAAACTTAAGCCTAGCGGTCATTAGTGACTCCTGATCAATAAACGGACATTTCGTATGTAGAGAGGTGACCAGATCCCATTACCATCTAACGGGATTACTGCCTTAATACGTCCTCGGAGATTTGACGTTGATTCTTTGCCAGACGACAATTTTCTTATCACCCCTAAATTGGAAGCATTCGCAGACGATAATCGTTATCCATGTAATGCAAGATTATGAAGATTTTATGAATTATGAAGTATGATCATAGCTTATTTATTAATGTTAATTTTGTAAACAAGCTAGTTTGTCGTATACGTAGAATATGGTGCGAAGTCTCGCGTTTTATCAATGATATCGGTAAGTGATTATACATTTAAGAACAACTAAACTGTGGACGATAGTGTTGATATAAGAACGCTTTACATCATATGTACTGTTTTATTAAAATACAAATATTGGTTTTAAAGTACAATCAATAACACTGTAGTGTGAACTAGGAACGGACGAAGGACGTATTTTGTACTTTTCTCCTAAATGCCTCTCTATTTAAAAACGTGCAATTAATAGTGCACAACGGGTTCACTGCGTACTCTTGGTGTGTTATGGTGTACAACACGGACTGACTTGTTCTTGTTAAATCGTGTATGAACACAGTTTGAATAAGAAATCCCCAGACCGGGCAAAACAGGAAATGCTCGATATCTGTAAACCTTGACGAAACCATGTGAGGTTTGTGCCTTATCAATGGCTTTTTCCACAGCATACCTTGTTGCTAAGGTAACGTCAACGTGATTTATAAACACTTTTCATTGGGTACCACTTCCGGTAGAATGGGTGTTTGGTTTCCACGGTGATAAATCGTCGATTTTACAAAAGTTTTTTAAATTTTCATTTTTGACAACTCATTACAACTCCTTATAAAATGCTACTCCAGGCTTTGCTTCTTCTTCCTGCACCTTTTCGTAAGTTATTTTACGGATCGAAGATCATGTTATTTTCTGAAACCAGAGTACCGTTTTACTAAACAACTTAGGGAAAATATTTGCGTTAGTCATAACCGATACACATTGATTGTATCTTCAGTGAAATTACAATATTGCAATGTAACACGTCATTGGAAGCGTCTCAGAGAGACGATTCTAATAATGTGTTACTTTGCAAATTTGCTTTGCACAATTTTGAAATAGGAGGAAGTGTTGTTTAGACTTACGCAAATCTTGAGCGTAAACTGTTTAGTAAAACGGTACCCTGGGGATTAATACGTGAGAAATACTCTGTTTTAGACAAAATGTCATAAAAGGTAAAATTCCAGGAAACTGTCATCGAGTATTATATTTTACATTTTGTCGCAGACGTTCTCGTCCTGTTATTGCGTATACGTATTAGGCTAGAGCGATTCTCAAATTGCCTGTCTAACATCGCCCGGTGGACAATGTATATGACAGCGTGTTAATTACGTGACTACGTCATGGGTTATTTATAGCCACGCAAACGGTCATGCTGGTGAGAGAACGCAGTCGGACTGGCTTAACCCTTATAGTGCTGGAACCGACCTCATGCTTATGCAAATATGTTAGATCCAGGACAGCTGCTGTGATCTTACCTTCTTGCGGATCTGAGTATCATCAAAATTGAGCAGATATTTAAGGTTCTTGAAAGCAGACGACACAAAAATCTTTTTTTTGTTAGAAAATAACCCAACATTCTAAGGGTTTAGTCGACTGATTTGATGGTTTATAGATCCGTAGATCGAAGATGGATAAGCGAATGTAAAGTACAAGACGAAAAAATGTCTCCACAAAAGTGATGGTTTACCTATTGTCTTCCATTGATCCATATATATTAAAGGAATGGTATCTTGCTATTTATATCTTTTTCGTCTATATTACTCACCGATTCACGTTGAAAAAATGACAACATGTACTTTTGTTAAAATTCGACAATGCAAATGAAATCTGATTAGACAATATTTGACTTAAATACGTTCACTGAATTCTAATTGGACAATAGTTGACTCATTTACAGTCACGTTTTGAACTACTTTCATAGAAAAGAAAATGATGGAAATGGAGAAACGTATACTATTGAGTAACCAGACATGTTCTGTCTTACTTTTATTTAAATAGATGTCTGCAGGCAAATTTTATTAACCGATTTCACCCGTTACTACATCGAGTTATTTTAAACGTTAATCGTTCTTTAGGAGCGACCGTGCCTGTTAACATGGTTAAATATGATTAATCGGGATTTTAAAAAGTATTTGTAACCCATGATCAACCAATAACGACACTTGACCAGTTTGTTCCAGACGACTCTTGAAAACATTGTAAAAACACAGAAATTGCTCTTAACGAACAATTTCTCCTTTTGGCCACAATGTTTTCTGCCCTATCGAATGATAAATCCTCACTTTCATCACATTTGGAGATGTCGTCTGCAAACTCTTTCAATTTGGGACAGTCGATAATTAAACGTTTGGTAAAGGGTTCAGCAAACCCAATATTCTATAACAACTAACATGCGCTCTTAGAAACGGATGTACCGTACCTTTCGTAAGCTGCTCTAAATCGACCTGACTTTTCACTGTTTTACCTAAATACGCCACTAGTTGAGTTTTCTTGTCGTGCGTATCACATGGTAGATGGTATTGATTTTGAGGTTTATTAAGCACGCTATTGGGTTTGCGTCATCGAAAATCTACACATAAATATGTTCGCTTGAGATGAGCACACTGATCCTCTTGTATTCCCAAAATAACCTGATCATAGACGACACATTCATCGTTTTAGAGGATTGCGATTTTGAGAATGGTCTTTATTTGCGCATCATTAATATATATGTTACGAAAGTTGCGACCAGTGATTTTGATACAAGCTGTAAGGCGTCATCACTTTCATTAAGGTGTTCATTGAAATGTGATACATTTTATTTCGAAAAGTTAAAATATATCTTGACTTGATGAGAAACTGTATATAGTTTAAGTCAATAAAGAATCTTGTGATAATGTAACAAGTCAAAAGTGAATACTTCGGTTGACTACAACTTGAAAGTAAATACGACAACAGTTCAATTTTATCTTTGAACAGAAACCAGTGTGACGAAATGAGAAATTGCTCTTAACGAACTATTTCTCCTTTCGTTCCAGTGTTTTTTCTTAGATGTTCTGTTTCGTCTGCGTTAAGACTTCTATATACTGAGAAAATGTTTAATGCAACAAAATGATTATTAGGAGCGTAAGTTAGATACTAAATATTTTCAACTCATTGGATATCTCGATATAATGAATTTCCGATTGGTCGATTCAGCACAGATCGAATTTGAACATTTGATTTAATAGTAACGCTTGTCTCTTTCCCGTCAACAAAATAGGCTCTCTTTTCTCGTATCCTGTAACCTTTTATGTTCATTTAGCCAGTATTGCGTGCAGCCATTCTTTTTACCCTTTTACCATATCCATGACGTGCGGAGCAATATGAACGTTTCTGAACACACATTGCATTTTAGTGTTTGTTTTTATCCTACTATTCAATCAAAATCGAAGAATAATTCCATATCTTATTCGCATTGAGTTATATAAATCCTCTTAAAACCTGATTAAGATATATAGATTAGTAGTATCGAATCAATGAATACTTAAGTTAAATAGATAGTACTTGTAACGTTGTTTGACGAAATTCCAAATCGCAAAGACCAAATCAGAAAGATCTATACAAAGGAGTAAGGGAGAAAGAACACAGAAAAACAGCGACTAAAGCGGGTTTGGGATCGTGGGGTATAATTAAGAATTATTTTCCTTCTCCGTTCGATAAATCTACGTGTTATCGCGCCATCAAAATCACGGGGCGTAAAAACGCGTTTTGTAGAACAACGTCTCGCCACGAAACGAGATAAATGGCTTGCGCCGTTAAAACGTTAACCCTATTGGGAAATGTATGACTGGTCCAAATTCAAAGTAACAGCAGACGACAAATTAAAGCATGTCCAATTCGCATTATTTCAAGCTTTTTGTTCGAAACCGATGCTACAAATGGGGAAATACTTGGCATGAGCAATTAATACCTTTGTCACAATGGTTTATATCAAATTCCTAATCGAAATGTTTGTTTCCCTCCTTCACCTGTTATTGCCTGGTTTGCATTCATTTTGAGCAGTTACATCGTCCTTAAACGGGGGATATTGGTTAAGCGATCGGTAAACCTGTTGGGCGTTCGAGATGAATTGTAAAGTTGTGCCTTATCTGCCTACGACCGAGAACAGTTCCGCATTGACGATTCATAAAACGTTGAGCGAAATGATTCTCTGATAAAACGCATCGTTAGATTTTAAATCTTTATAAAAGATGTATTCGAAACAAAATCGGCTTAAATATGTGTTTTGCACCCAATGATGAACCTTATCTGCTTTTCTGACTTACCGACCGGTCAGAAGGATGAATATTTCCTGGACACAAGTAACCTATGTGGCCTTTAAGGCTAGGGTATAAAACTTGAAATAGTGTTTAAGACTGGGTTCAATCGAAGGCAGTGGTAGATTTTGACTTTCATGAAAGATTGTCTCCCGACTGACTTACGGAAGACCTATGTATTCTCAGGCTTGACCAACTCTCTTTGGTAGTATAGGTTGTGACCTCGCTTTAAACTAGACGGGCATCAGATTATAACTGAATCTTTCTTGACGCGATGTAAAACCATATCTAACAAAGAAACAATCCAGAAGCAATGGGAACAGAATAACATGAAGTATTCAAGTATGTGAGCTTGACCCATGTTGTAAAAGTTATTATTTCCGGAACACTCACATCGCAAATATTAACGGATATAAAGGATTTATTCAAACCGAGAGGAACCACGCAGCGGTTTCATTTATGCAAACATACCGATCCAAATACGGGTTATTCCCTATGTGGTTTATTTAATGCGTATTTCAGGCAATTCGCATTACCGACGCCGCCATTTTTATTTCGTGGTTAATTTGTTGTTTCTCCCGTACAATTACCATCGAGCAGTCTTCCGCATCATAGTTACGGCATCACGTGACGCATAAAAACCTTCCTCCGATCTTTATTATACGGAGAGCTTTGCAGCAACTTCGATTAACCCTTTCCCAAACAATAACGACATTTGACCACTTTGTTGCAGACGACTTTATAAAACTTTGTGGGAAAAGGAGAAATTGCTCGTGACGAGCAATTTTTCCTTTTCCCACAATGTTTTCTGCCCTATCAGAAGATAATTCACCAATTTCATCACCTTTTTGAAATATCGTCTGCAAACTCTTTCCATTTGGAACAGTCGAACATTTGTTTGTTGGGATAGGGTTAATATAATCTATTCGATAAAACGGGCATTCGCAGTTTGCACTCATTCAAACACTTGCGCAACTTACCGATATACATTAACTGAGTATATTATTTATACATGTGATAAAGATAAACAACCGATTCATGATGCAGAACATGTTCCCTGTTACGGAGTTATGAATTCGATCCACATGAATGGTTATGAAATGTGGTGTCCGCATGATAAACGCAAAATTACCTACCGAACGCAGAATGTGTATTGGTGTGATATTATACCATTTCATATTGTGATATGATACCATATCATATAAAATGTGGATATACATGTTCACGTTTTCACAATTGCGCCATGACAACTCGTTTTAAAATAACTGGAAATCAGAGAACGTATTGACGCAAAACATTATTGTTCGTAACACGCTTGTTTCTGTTTACATTTACACTTTATATTCATGTTAACATACAATGCTAATTACCCTTTCAACAATTCGGCGACTAGAGTGTTGAATAAAAGACTTAACAAGGTCCTTATAACGAGTTAGTAAGTCGTAATAACGAGATGATAAACCAATCAGACACATTTAGAACCTTCTTTAATCTTGTAATGAAACTTTTGTCGGCAAATAGAGATATGCTTTACTTTGCTTTTAATATGGGCATCATAATTTGTAATCAATGTACAGTACCTCTTTTACAAACATTGACTATGTTGTTCATAGTACATAAATCCACTGCAGGATTTTATGCAAACTACTTTTCGTCCGTTTAAACTTGTATTTCATGTTCCCCTTTTCGTTTATTTCCAGGTAACGTCACCCCTGTAAAGGCGGCCCCACAATTGATCCCGATCGTCGAGAAGAAAGCGGAAGTGCTTCCCGAGGATCCAGAGGATTCGGAGATGCCCGTCCTACAGAAGGAGCCCTGTATCGACCCGCTCCTCGCCAAGGTTGCCCGGGTAACGCCCGAGGTTGACCCACTCCAGGCGGCCGTGACCCCGCCACCCACACCCCCGAGCGAGAACCCGCTTATTAAAAAGGTAGTGGAGGAGGACCAGGATGTTCTGTTCAAGGTTCGTCTCTCCTCGCCAAGTAACGGGCTCAAACTCACCATCAACAGGGAGAAGGTAAAACTCGGACCCGAGTCGGAGGAGGCTCCCAGCACGACAGATGCCGCTCCAACACCGACTGCACCAGTAGCGAAGGAGCAGAATATTCAGGCGATGCTCCTACAAGACGCTCTTCAGTCCGCCAAGAAGTACAAGGAACAACTACAGCAAAACAAACAACAATCCTTTACAGCGCCGTCTACGCATGCCCGGAAGCCGACAGCGAGCGTCAACAGCATCGCAGCCACGCCCCTTCCGCCACCGTCGCCGATATCCCATGTAACCGCGACCAGCGCGAAATCTACGCAAGAATTCGTGAAGCCCTCATACATGAACGGTACACAAAAACCACTGTCATACAGCCATGCTCTCTCCAGTCACACTACAACCAGTAGCCATGTGCCGATCAATCACGTGTCACCCAGTCACGTGGTACCAAAGACGCATGCGCACGGACAGGGACGATCACGTGTTCCGGCGGAGGATCGATCCAGCAAAGCGAGGTATGCCGCCAGTCACAGCCAACCCAAGACGCAGAGCCACTCGAGCAGTAAGGCACATGAGACACCAACGAGCAGCGAGGTCATGGCCATGATGCCACATCTATATGGGTAGGTAGAATTAATGAAAGTCGGTGGTTAATTTATTGGCGTCTTTTGAGCCTTAACAAACGCCAAATGTTCGACGGTCCCAAATTGAAAGAGTTTGCAGTCGACATTTCAAAATGTGATGAAATTGAGACATATTCTGCTGATAGAGCAGAAAACATTGTTGGAAAAGGGGATACCGTTTTATTACACTAAGTCTGTAACGATGGCATTCATTAGGATCATTTAAAGCGATACTATAAGTGTGAGTACAAACAACCAAGGGTTGGGCGAGAATATTGAGAAATACAGAGTCATATTGTTTGTAGTGAAATACGGAAATTTAACGATATTTAACTAAGCCAAGAATAACAATACCACGCCTCCATTGTTTGACAAGGAAAATAAATATACATGTATAATCGATTGCAACGAACACCAACTATGTAAATCATGCGCAAACTTACGACTAGTTCCGTCACATGCTTTGTTCGGTTATGGTAACCATGTTTAACCATTTTTGTCAAACACAAAGCCGTTTTACCTTCATCGTATTAAAGGCGTTTTGATTTTGACTGCAATTTAACACCAATCCATTTTCCAAATAAGGAATTGCGCTTCACTTAACCCTTTCCCAAAATATAACGACGTTTGATGACTGTGTTGCAGACGACTTTAGAAAACCTTGTGGGAAAAGGAGAAATTGCTCGTAACGAGCAATTTTTCCGTTTCCCACAAGGTTTTCTGCTCTTTCTGAGGAATATTGTTCAATATCATCACATTTTGAAATGTCGTCTGCAAACTCTTTCAATTTGGGGCAGTCTCAAATTTGTTGTTTGGGAAAGGGTTAAAGTTACAGGAACGGCTGACAAAACCGCATTGCCCTTGGGGCATTGACTGGTCGCTTTCATACGAAGACGGACTGTTTGTATCCTTATCGTTCCCCGTGTTATCTGAACAAATTCAACGCTTGTTGACAATGGTATCGCAAATATTTGCCCTAGAGTATTCGGTCCGCGTTTACTTAAAACCACAATCGGTATTTGGCGTGACATTGGCTCGATATTTAGTCTTAATTCAGTTGCAGAATGTACGTTCTGATATAGGAAGGCGATCTATTAATTCGTAAAAGAAAATAACGAACCTCATTAAGATTTAAACGTTACTTTCCTTTAAGGGAAACTCGTCGTATTTTCGTATTGAGCTTTTTAAATTACAAACGTTCTTACATGATTGCGCCGTTGGACGTGGTTTACAAAGGGTTGTTTTTCACCTAGAGGCATCCGTTCAGTGGTAGTCGTCACACACGAAAACAAACAATAACGCACCTGTGTACATGTTTTATATCGATCTGAGCAGGCAGCTTCTAAATTATTTAGACAACGTGGATAGGAACGCATATGTCTTAATTTTGATAGGCCAGTATTTGATATTCTAAACTGGAAAACGATGAAATGTAATTTGCTGCCCTGATTAACATTACAAATTCTCCCTAGTACTAGTATATCTTACTGTCCAATAGTGTTTACATTAACATAATATGCTCGTACATTGATTAAGTATCTCATGTATAAGTAAACTGGTTGCGTCACAACGTCTGAAACGTGATTTTCAACGATTATATTTCACAGACTGAGTCATTCATGTGTACTTTGATCTAAGCCTAGGCAAACTGTCTGTCGAGCTTATCGTCTTTTAAAAAGTCTGGCGTTTGAATTCGGTAAAACCAAACCTGTTATAAAAAAATTTAATCGCAACCAATCGTATGGAGATCAAATGTGTTATTCAATAAAGTTTTACTAAAGCAGCCAACTATGTGAACGCGCGGTATTTCAATAAAAAAGCGAACACGATAGGGGGAAAATTAATTATAGATTAAACGTGAATACAATTTACGATGGTTGATACGTATCGTCATTAATCAATCTCATTGGAGGGGAAAAAGACATCATACGACACTCTTTCCAAAGAGTAGGATATAAATTCAACCTAAGTTGTGTGTATTTTAAGGTAAAATACCCATAATCAAACACTTTGAAACTCATTCTTTCGTCGAATTGCTTCGGTCGTTCTCGGAATACATCGGTCGTGACCGGAACTATTTGATGTAGAAATACGCCCGAAATGTTGCGGAATAATTGTATTTGAACTACCTTATTCCATACTTCGTGTTGGAGCGTAGATATAACTGTAATCACCAATCTCATTGACAATAGGAGCAATCTTTGCTGACCTGATGACTTTCAATCCTATGTAAACAAGGAGCAAACTCTTCAGCTTCGTCGTTCAATCAATTGCCCTGTATGGCCTCTTGCAGCCATTATTGACAACAAAAGAGAAAAAAAAACATGTTAAATGTCGAAAAGAGACGTTTGTTTTAAAACAGCAATCTTCCGAAGGCAATAGTAACCAATTATAATACTCGCTACAAACCAACCGTGATCGTCTATTAAACTTTAATAAATTAGGTCAGGATGATGACTTTCCTCCGCCTTTGAACGAATTATATAAAATCTATGTTGTTGACGTCATCAGGCGTGCCAACATGTCTCACTACAAAGTATGTTCCGTCAACTTGGTTAAAAACGCTGGTAGCTTTGCCAATGATAAATCCCTTGGCCTGATGAAATAGATCGACAGTTTTTACGACACATTCTATTTGGATTGCTATCCATTCATTGGTACCAAATGTGTATTTAAACATCATTAAAAAAGGCTCCATAAAACAACTAGAATCGCAATAAAAACCATTTCCTAATGTAACAGAACCATTCGTCAATCTTCTCAGTAGCTCAGTTTGCTTCAAGACACATATTTTTAACGCTAACTATCGTTCATCGCGCTTTTTCTTTGATACGTTTAATACATGCCAACGGTCTGGTCTCTTTATTATACGTTGGTCTTTGCGTTACACGTCGGTGGTTGTTATTCATACTGTCAATTGACCTCAATTCCGGTAATTACAGCATTAACCGACACTTTCTTGTCGTTAGAACGTGATTCGGTAATGGCAAACTTCCAGAACTTGTCGCATTCCATTCATGTTATGATGCAGTTTGGCGTAGTTGCCGTTATGTTTGCCGTCAATGGTAAAACGATAATTTAATATCACAAGTCAACAGGTTTGCAATGAAAGATCGACCTTTATAACAAAGGCTTTCCAAAATATTCAGTTGTAGATGCAAAAAATGGTATATTTTGAGTTCAGTGGTTTAGCAACAATGCCCCGTTTGTATCTGTGTTTTCATAAAGACAGGAAAAGAAATGGGTTCGAAGATTCTGGCTTTTGATAAGCCTACTACAGTCGATTAATCATTTATCTATTAGGTAACATGGTTAGATTAACTGCCGTTGAAATTTAATACACATGTTGTCGATTCAGCCCCGAACCCCCTCCCCTCGAATAAAAACATTCTCAATCGTTTTAGAGCGGTAATTCAATGATTCGCTGTACTTGTCGAGGAAAGGCAATTTTCTCGCCTACCAATCAAGCTATTTACGTGAAATCGTGTCGACATCTCTCGGAAGTAAGGCGCACTAATCGATAGCTCAAGGGAAAAGCGAGCGCCTTCTTAGAAAACCGGTGCATGTGGTGTGTGCACCTTGGGTGTATGTCGGGCGGAATGTGGGGTATTTAGCCTCTTGGTTCAGCGTCGTAGGTCGCACTCTTCAATCCGAGACGACTTGTGTTGCTTTTGTTATTTGAACGTTTCCTCAAAAACGAAATCGGTTGATGCGTGAAATGTTTTGCAAGCGCATTAGGAAGAATGCAATGCTCACATTGTAATACCCCATCAAATATGTGTATATGGATTGCACACTGGGTTCCATTGTGTATGTTTTATACAAGCACAAGCTAGCCTACGAAAGATGGCAGTATCTTGCTGGCGGTTTGTCGGTGGTATCCTTATTTCAAATCTCGAGAGACTGCCAGTAGAAGTACCACCGACCAAAGGTTCGTCTGTAATTCGCCGTTTGATTGCATTTGTGTCATTTATTCAAAAGAACAACAGGGACAATATTACAAGCTCCCGTATAAGTCTCGTTAACCGCGAAACCTCATTACTACATGTACGCGAGGGTAAATAGTCCGCTTTTGACGTTGACGGAAGTTATGGTCTCACTCAAACGTCGCCTTAAATCTAGAACAGGAAAACCGCGAAGCTGTGTTTTCGTCCTATGAACTGAACACACGAATGGAAACACGCTCTAAGGGAAAGGCCTACGTTATAAGGCCTAGTCTTGATTTCGGACTTTTTTTCTTTTGAATTTTCCCTCTTATTTCATATTGAAGATGTTGAAATTCAGGCTTCATTAATTGATTTTCAGGATTGAGCATAACTTAACAATAACAAGTTAGAAATGAAAAAAAAATCGTTTCTATCGTAAAAAATGTGTTCAGTCCCAATTAAATTCGCTTCTAGTTTGAGAAACCATATAAAGTTGGGTACATTATCTATAAGATTGCTAAGACTTGCTAAGTTGTTTCATTCTTCATATGTATGAAGTTCATCCATTGTCCCTTGAAAGAATAGCCACGTCTTAAACAACCATCAGATATATACGCGTCTTACACAAACACCAGAACACTCAAAATGGTTTTGTGCCAACGGCGACCGTGTAAAACACGCGAGGATCAGGAAAACATACCCGGTTGTCATGGTAACGAAGACAAGCGGTCTCGCACGGTATAATTACCGTCGCCATAGCAACGTCGCGTGCAGAATCGTATTACGGAAACCTTCAACTTACGCGTCCATCCTCTCTGTCAAATCGTTCGCCGATTGGAACCGTCGAATGTGTCCATAAATAAGCCGCGGTCTTGTAAAAAGGGTTGTTTGTCAAACGAGATGTATTCGCGGCATGAAATTTATCGTATTGTCTGTGTTAAATGCTTTGGACCGAAACGGTTTAAAGTCGTAGGGCGTTTGACAAAGTATCACGAATTTAAAGCGTAAAACTTGTAAATATTTTTTTCTTTCATGATTCCGCACTCAAAATCTGATCAATAACCGTTAAACACCCATTTTTCCGGTTATTGATGGACTAAAGGCCGGAATTTGTGATTGGATTTTGCAGTTATTATAGATAACAAAGAATTCACGGATGGCGGAATCAGATTTTTATTTACTTGTCGTTACATACAAAACAAAACACTTGTCCGTTAAGGCCTTAGGAAAAGATTTCTTTTTATATTTTGCCACCCCTGAAGAATTGTTTAAAGACCTATAAACACAACGATTATTCTTTTCCAATATAGATACATGTACGTATATTTCCGTTGTTGTACAAGTTAATCCTAAAACTTAAGCACCATGATTGCCTATCAGTTGCGCTAGAGGTGCGTCGAAACGTGTGAATGTGAAGTAAATCGTTGAATAAACTCTACAATTATCATCCTTCTTTTCCATCGTTTCAGGACACTGCCATTCCAGGGGAAAAGCCGGGAATCAACCCTGGCGGCGCTGCAGGCGTTCCATCTGAAGGACAAGATGGCGTCGCCGTTTGGTGCGCACCACGCCGCCGCCGCGCAGGCGCAAGCAAACCTTCTTCATCCAGTCATCACACAACAACTCCTCATGGCCATGACACAGCAGCTCTACAGCATGTACAACATTCCACAACAACAACATCAACAACATCAACAACAACAACAGCAGCAGCGACCGAAGTCCGTCGCCTCGGTCACCGAACATCGCGCCTCCCAGAATTCCAAGTCATCCACGGAAATCCGACATCGCCATAGTGATAATAACAAACAAGACAGTAGTAGCAGACACGTGGAAAAAGCTGTCACTTCCGACAACGCTAACCGAAAGAGGAAACATTCCACGGTACCGGAAGGTGGCGCTTCTGAGCACGTCCTTGACCTTTCAGTAAAGAAGCAGAAAACGAACGCCAATACTGACTCGAAATGCAATAATACGCCATCGCTAAACAGCGTGGACTCGCCGCTAGACTTTTCCGTGAAACGCACGGCGGAAGCAAACGAGGCCAAACACCATAAATACGCAGTGCACGCCAGTAAACCGACTAGCACCCCTACAAGTGTTCGACATTCATTCCACAATGACTATAAATATTCTGACCGAGGAGGAAGCGGGCATGCGCAGTCTGCCATGGCGAAACCGGAAGAGAAACAGTTTCCGGTCGGGTGCACGTGTAAGAATCGTGGTGCGATCGAGGACATTTCGGCCTGGTCTGTTGACATGGTGTGTTCATTCCTTTCATGCTTGGACGGATGTGGAATTTATGCAAAAGTAAGGATGCGTTTTGATATTATATTTAGATATAGAATTTGTTTACGTTGTTCTACTGTGCAAGCTCAGGCTTATCACTTCGGTTTTTGTTGAAGAACATGACAAGGAAGCTTATAACACGAGAAGCATCTGCGTAATGTAATGCACAGGATGAACGTGCGCTACACACACATGCTCAGCCAGTGCGACACATTGAGCAAGTTTAGATAAACGTTTATTTAACAAAACAACAATGCCTCTTGTTTGGAGACCACGGCTTGCAATAACTGTGAACATGTTCTATTATGTACGTTTCAAGGTTTCTTAAGGTAATATTCCTGTCATCAATTAAGGACTTTGGACTGGCCCAAAGAGTCACAATTGAAAGAATTGTAACATTAGTATAAAACTCATCAAGATGGGCTATCTTTTCTTTTGTCACAATGGTTTGTACCACGTTTGAATGGCCGTGTGTGGAACCTTTTTAATGAGTCTGTAAGGGGATTGTCCTACTCTACATGTAACTTTTAGTAAACCAGACGTCGTGTACTTACTGAAATACTGTTGACGACACGGTAAGGGGGCAACAATAAGCCAATGCGTAACACAAATGTCCTACTATACATGTAACTATTACTAAACCAGGCGTCGCATACTTACTGAAATTCTGTTGTCGACACGGTAAGGGGGCAACAACAAGCCAACGCGGAACACAAATGTCCTACTATACATGTAACTATTACTAAACCAGGCGTCGCATACTTACTGAAATACTGTTGACGTCACGGTAAGGGGGCAACAACAAGCCAACGCGGAACACAAATGTCCTACTATACATGTAACTATTACTAAACCAGGCGTCGCATACTTACTGAAATACTGTTGACGACACGGTAAGGGGGCAACAACAAGCCAACGCGGAACACAAATGTCCTACTATTCATGTAACTATCACTAAAATAGGCGTTGCATACTTACTGAAATACTGTTGACGACGCGCTAAAACGGCAACAACAAGCCAACGCGGAACACAAATGTCCTACTATACATGTAACTATTACTAAACCAGGCGTCGCATACTTACTGAAATAATGTTGACGATATGGTAAGGGGGCAACAACAAGCCAATGCGGAACACAAATGTCCTACTATACATGTAACTATTACTAAACCAGGCGTCGCATACTTACTGAAATACTGTTGACGACACGGTAAGGGGGCAACAACAAGCCAACGCGGAACACAAATGACCTACTATTCATGTAACGATCACTAAAATAGGCGTCGCATACTTACTGCAATACTGTTGACGACGCGCTAAAACGGCAACAACAAGCCAACGCGGAACACAAATGTCCTACTATACATGTAACTATTACTAAACCAGGCGTCGCATACTTACTGAAATACTGTTGACGATAGGAAAGGGGGTAACAACAAGCCAACGCGGAACACAAATGTCCTACTATACATGTAACTATCACTAAAATAGGCGTTGCATACTTACTGAAATACTGTTGACGATACGGTAAAGAGGCAACAACAAGCCAACGCGGAACACAAATGTCCTACTATACATGTAACTTTTACTAAACCAGACGTCGCATACTTACTGAAATACTGTTGACGACACGAAAAAACGCCAACAACAAGCCAACGCGAAACACAACAACGGGTTGCGGCGGGATAAATGACATTGATCGGAAATAATGGGTTATGTCTGGAAGATGAATGTGATAGACTATCCCGATTGAAGTGCTGGTTCTGAAACTGACACGTTGATTCCGACAAAAAGCATCGTTTTAGGCGATTACTCGTAAAACGTTCCTTGTGATCGGTAAATTTCTATTGATGTAGAACGCCTTATTCATACCATTTTAGTTTTGGTCTACGTATTGCTATGTTTAAACGCAATCTCAAGTAATCAAGCATGATCGTAGCCCGTCAATCCTTGTAATGTCCGAAACCCAGACGACAAATTGTACCGACGTGATCGTATGATTGTTTACATTCCGTTCTCGGGGAATGCTATGCAGTCCATAAACATCACACGTTTGTGACCTTTAAATGCTTTTCACCACGTTGGTTTCTTATTAATTCGATTTCACACGAGATGAATATCTTCACATGTTTATAAAGTAAAACGTTAAATGTGTATAAGCGGACAATTCCCGCCGTGTTTAGAGAGACTCCAGGTCAAGTCTATAAATACTGGAACGTGAGGTCTGTTGCTGTAAGACTGTCGACTGTAAATCTTCCGTCTGTGTAATTGGACTCCGTGGTAGATTCGTACTTGACGTAGTTAGAGGCGTGAGAAGAGACCGAACGCGGGCGAATAATTACAATTTGTCTATTGAAACAGTGTAAGACTACGTCTGCTTTCGTGACGAATTCGATGTGTCACAAAAGCCGCCTTTCAATGCATTTTTACGTATCATCACTTTGAAACGAACATTTTCTATGCAAAAAAAACCAGAGTTAAAACAACGGCGATACAATGATAAATAATTATCTATCGACTTTTAATGTATTAATGATATCGTTTTTGGTTTAAATTTGTCTATATCGATTGCGGAAAAAAATGTTTCACATTGTATTAATCTCTCGCTGTTATGTTTTCTGGTGATCTTCAATGAATTTTTTAGGCTCATTCTGTTTGATATTTGTATTGTTGATTGCTCGGGAGATATGATATTCGATTTACGTCGTGAAATAGCAATCGTCTTCCACTAAAAAAGGACAAAATAGTTTTCTATTTCGAAACTTTAAGCACGATATTTGACATGACAACAAAATCGTTAATCCATTTATTCAAAGAAAGCCGATCCCGTATTGTTCAAGCTACAAAGTATAAGTTAATTCGATTCCAGTTATATACTAGTAGGTCACCGACATAAAATAGGCTAGACGCCGCTATTGGTAATACCGGGTAGGTTTTATTCTCATTTACGGTAATAATGACAATATTTATTGCGAAGCCTTAATGTCCGCATAAATAATTCGGTAAGAAAATAAATGTTGCCACCGGCACTAAATCTTGCACATTGTCCTGATTACTGCGTTTGGTTATGACCAATATTTAGCGTAGCAAGCCCACGAAGAGGTGCCCGCACGAAGCCTGATTTTCGTATGGCGCCAACCAATTCCTATCAAATTGCGTTAGGGCCTACACATCTAGCCTGGTTCCACATAACGAAAATATATCGCTATTCAATTAGGGTTCAGCTCTGTGGGGAACGGAGTTGTTGGTGTTTGTTTACTGTGTATGTATCGATAAGCGTTGTATGCGTGAAGGTTGTTCACACCCCTTACTCTGCTAATGGTTAATCCTTTCCAAAGTACGTGAATATTTATATCACCACAGACGGAAAAGTATAATATGTAATCGAGTTTAAAGCTATATTTACTATTTGTTGCAAAGGCGTAATTATTAATAAAGAAAGAACTCGCTCACACAACTTGAAACTGTTTATGCATCGATGGATAAGTATTTATCTTTGTATCGTCGCAGTCAAAAAATGAAAAAAGATCGAAACTTCTTTATTGAAAACGTAAACGATGTTAAATAAACCATTTTGTAATTCTCGACGCAAACGTTCCCCCTTAAAATTCTGGTAATTGTCTAGAGGTAGATGTTGTGCTTGCCTGAATCCAACCTGTTTGCATTAGCATGAAGTCGGTTCAAGCACTATAAGGGTTAAGCCGGTTAGCAAGCACGGAATTCGCATCCTGATCTTTGTCAATTTTTGACAGGATGAAAGCTACGTGGTTGATTAATATTCTTATAAAAGGGATATATGTCAGTTAAAGTGGAATCGCGATTTTCGTTTGTTCGAACAGACTTTATTCTATCGTCGTCAACATTATTCCAGAGAAAATGCAGAAACCATGTTGTTAATATATAAATCTTAAGACATTTTGGTGTGAATATAGTTGTGATTAGGACAAGCAATTGATATCGAATTAGAAACTCAAACGATGTGAGTGTGGGTTGGTAAATGGGCCGCGTCACGCGAAAAGGGGCACTCGGACATAAATAAAAACCGCTGACTCAGCTCTTTCTTAGCGCTATTATTCCAGCATCTAGTCACGACAGTTATCATTTGTATTTATTTAAAGGTAGAACTTGATGTCCTCTAAGATGGCAAACAGTGTAACCCCAGACCAGCCGCCACGTCAGTGACGTGGCGGCTGGTCTGGGGCTACACTGTTTGCTATGTCCGAGTGCCCCTTTTCCCGTGACGTGGCCCAAATAATCTACGTATGATTACGCTAGTTGTGGAGCTTAATGACTCGCTAATAACGTGTTTAATTAGAACAATTTCAAGAAATGTGTGCATTTGTACTTTTAGATGCTTTCGGAGGTCTTAGAGCAATTACAATGACTTTGTTTCGAATGTATTTTAATTAGAAGGTGTTTTAAGAGTATTCGGTTTTACACATCCTTTGGTGATTAAATGTTTATTTTCAGAGTCGTAAACGTTTCCTTAGAAAATACTGATAAAAGTGTTTTAAAAAAGAAAAAGAAAGTGTGTCCTCTTTGCTTTTGATTCTGGTCTTGACGACCATATTTGTATCTATTCTAAAGTCGTCTGCTGCTGGGGAATGAAATGTAATATATATATATTAACCGACTATTAGCTTATGTCCTTCTCTGTTTCTATTTTTAGACATTCCGTGAGCAAGGTATTACTGGTCGCCTGCTACCCTATCTCACGACACAGCATTTGACGCGGACTCTCGGCATGAAAGTGGGACCAGCATTGACGCTGATGCACGCGGTGGAGCGCAAGTTCCGGGAACAGATGACGAAACAGACATGCGCATTCTGCAGCAGGAACCGACTCGCTCGGCCGATTCAGGTGTAGCGGACTTTACCGAAGGTCGTTCGTCGGAAAGTGTTATATTTATTCGTGTGTTTGTCTACTTTGGACAGTATTGACTGTTTGGAAATGGACTTTTCTTTTAGATTTCCATGCCGTCCGCCCTTGTACATATATATCATATGCACGGTGGTTTGTTTCATTTTAATGTGTGTGTTGATCATAAATCCATTTGTTTGTTTTTATGCGAACTTTTAACTCGATGCAACCGTATTATCTGTGGTACAATAGTAGGATCGCAAAATCCATTGTTTTATTTTGTGTGTGCAATGAGTAATTCGGATCGGTGTGTGTGGGGTAATTTGATTTTATATCAGGAAAGAATGTTCCATTTATCATTTAATCAATTCTAAATCGGTTAACTCACCCGAACTGTCTCGTCGAGATGAGTCGGATGAGAACCAACAATATTGAATCTTTATTTTGAATTAACCCTTAAAGTGCTGGAACCGACTTCAAGCGTATGCAAACAGATTGGACCAGACCAGCCAACATGTTAATTGGCGGCTGGTCTGTGATCTATTCTGTTTGCTACTCTAAGCATCTTTCCTGGTCACAACTAAGCAGATATTTAAGGTTTTGGAAAGCAGACGGCACAAAAATCTTCCTTTTTTTTTAGAAAATTACCCAGCATTCTAAGGGTTTAAGGCAACTATGATAACACCCCTGTTCGATGCTCTTGCAGCGTGTTTGTATGTGTGTCATTTTACCTTTGTATGACGTATTTGATGTATAGATAACAATGATAAGCCGCTACTTTATTGAAAACAAAAGCAGACGATCAAAGCAAACGATATAGAATTTCTGAAACTCTTGTTATGATTTGATTTCCTCATTTATGTGGAACAAATTGTGACAGAAAACGGCATGACTAGACACTGACAAGTTATTTCTAGATCGCAATCGTCTTTTTCTAGTCTGCTACAGGTGCAGTCTGTGAACAATGAGTTAAGATGGCCGTGTCGTGAAATGTGTTGAATATGTAAGATATGCTAACGGCAGTAATTATATTGATTATGCGAGGGGGCTTGATTTAAATTATTGCAAATTCAATCATTATCATTTTGTTCAAATTCTTGGCCTTCATCAAACTGAAATAATATATTAATGAATATAACATTGAAGACGACAATTAGAAATTGATATATGTCATTTCTGTTGTAAAATTCGGTCTAGAAATCGTTGAGACAATACGAATTTGCTCGGTACAAGCAGTTTTTGTCTCAGCGATTTCTTCATTCTTCTGATGTAAAGTGCTCGGAATTGATTATCTATTTATATTGGATTTGACTCCATCATACTTTACCTGTGATGAGTAACTATCTATAAATGTCGATTGCATGCCCCATTCAAAAGCTGTTTTTTTCTTTCCGATTTCATCCGAAATTTTGTATTGCAGACTACTGGCAAATCCATAGTTACGTCCTACAGAGAGATTTGGTAATCTGGCTTGTCTTTTGTCCAACCTCTCATTGCTGTGTTTGTATGTATATTTACGGAACTGTAGTTTACAACATGAACTTGGTTTTAATAAAGCTGTAAATGAATTATGACGATTTTATGATCATTTATTTGGCGAAAGCGCTGTTCCAACATTGACTCGGTTACCATACTTTACCGGAGAATTCCATTTTCGCGTTTTGCTTTTGATTCAATCCCCGTGTAAATTAAACTTGTCGCATTGAGTCTTTGGGTTTTATTTCATTACTACGTATACACCATAAAGACTTTGGGATACCCCAAATACTTATTTATGGTAATTGGATTTAATAACTAACAAACAACCTACCCATCTCTTGTAAAATTAAACAGAACATACTTTGCAATGGAACAAACGTAGAGATGTGTCTTGGGCTTTGTTGCGTTTCTTAACAAGACAGTTAAATGCACCACAACCGTTTTTTGGCTGATACCTAAACGCTATAAAAAAGATGTTGAATTATTGTTTTGACTATGCCGAACAATCTTGTTCCTGGATATCCTAACTATTATATCAAAGTCAGCATACTTAGCAAAGACATTATTTATAGTGCTTTCTATCCTGGATTGAACTGTTCGTCACGACCCTTAGAATAGTTTTTCTTTTACACAAACTCCCTTGGAACCGCTAAGCCATATCTATGCTGCAGGTACTTTAAATACGTTGAATCCGTATATGACAATACATCGTTCAACCTGGTCATTGATTTGATTAACAACCGCGGTTATTGTCCTTAAACGTTCTTGTTGACAGATGTGAGAAAATTTGGAAGTTAAAAAAAAAATTCTTTCAATCTACGCACCAGGGTACCGTTTTACTATACAGTTTACGCTTAAGATTTGCGTAAGTCTAAAACAACAATTCCTCTTATTTCAATATTGGACGAAGCAATATTGCAAAGTAACACATCATCGGAATCGTCTCTCCGAGACGCTTCCAATGACGTGTCACATTGCAATATTGTACTTTCATTGAAGATACTATCCATGTTTATCAGTTATGACTTACGCAAACATTCTCCGTAACTTGTTCAGTAAAACGGGCCCCAGCTGTACTGTTATATGATACGCATAATTGACTAGAATGTTATCTTTACGCTAACTATACGTTAACTTCATGACTTTGACATGTCTGGAACGTCCTACACAGATCTTCATGCGGAATATCCGAATGTCCATTATGTTCTCGTTACATGTATGCATACTACGTATTTAACCTCATTACTAAGGTTCGCAACTCGGTCTGAATCGAACTTTGTGATAGAAAATAAATCTTTCCATAACAACATACATTTTATTTTCGAAGTTGGACTAGAGCATGGCTATACTCATCGTCCATTACGATGAATTTATAAACAATTACGTTTATTAACATATGTACATACAATTCAACAATAATTGTACACATGCGTGTGTAAATCAATGTCTATACTGCGGAGGCAGCTAAAAATACATGTATGGGGGAATATTAAGAAAAACTGTAAGAATTCACATTCTATTTGGAAACCGATTGATTTTGAAGGTGTAATGTATTTTTTCCTTTCATTCAAAGCCTTGATACACTATGCTGAAAGGTTATGCAGTACTCTTTTAATTGTTGATTTAAGGAGTTGCAATGAATTCTGAATACACGTTATTGCATATTTTACATTTACTATGCATTCATCTACATGGCTTTGATTAGCAACTCAGTCTGGTTTGACATTCATCATGGTAAACAATCTTCGTGCGGCAATTCCGCATGTCAACTAAATACCTTTAAATATTCTAATTTTTGACAAGTCGAACATAGCAAAACAAATAACTAGCCGTCGATCCAATGAAATACTGATTTCAGTCATGTCCGCAAGTCTTCACATCGACTGGAATTATCGCTTTTGTAAAGGACTTAATAACGTCTTTCAGTGAACGTGAACGTATTGCATGGCAACACAGACAAACACCGTGGTGGAGTTTTGTCGGCTGGTCAATTCAGCAGAAACCATTTTTTTTCAAAGCGTGAGAGCGGTCACCAACAGCTGGCAGTTTTCTCTAATGTCTGTTTACTTAAATCAAACAACTTAACCCTTTACCAAACGCCAAATTTTCGACTGTCCCAAATTGAAAGAGTTAGCAGACGACATTTCAAAATGTGATGACATTGAAAAGCGATCTTCTAATAGGGCAGAAAACACTGTGGGAAAAGGAGAAATTGCCCGTTAAGAGCAATTTCTCCTTTTCCCACAATGCTTTCCGGAGTCGTTTGCAACAAACTGGTCAAATGTCGTTATTGATTGGCAAACTATTTAAACAAAATGGCGGAAGCGGTTTTTCCGGTACCTCGCCAAGGTAGTTACGAACGACGTGGCACAAATCGATAGTGTTTGAGGTAATAAACCGCCATTGCGGGTTCTGCATGATAGAAAACGACAATGGCTATTTCCGACTTTACAACAACGTCGCGCCTTCGTGAAACTGGGCAATTTATGAAAAAACTAAACAAATAACAAAGAAATCGTGCAGTTCGTGTAGCTGAAGTGTAGTTTCTCAACGTTTCGGACATTTACCCGCTCACGAAGTTGGCAGAGGTGTCCAAAGTGTTGCTCATTAATAAACCATTTCCTGGTTGACCGCGCCCCTGGTATATAAAGGTTTTTTATACCCCCCCCCCACCCCCAATGAAAGGTTTGTCTTATGAGACATTTTTAGCAATTATACCAAATGAGCAAGGAATCACAATATGTAACACTGTAACATAGAATGATTGTATCTTTATCATAGATAGAATGCGCTTTTCAACTATAATCTGTCGAAAAAAAGAAATGAGACAAATATTTTGATCTGGATTGAAAAAAAAACACCCGTAAATGTCATGTGATCGGTAAAGATATACTTTCCACGAAAACGATTCATTGTCGTATTGCACGTTTGTTTTTGCCAGTCGCGGTTGGATTATTTTTGGACATTTATTTTCCGCGGAAATCGATTGTTGGTAGTAGACAGGGTGTTAATTTCAGGCACAGAACAGTTTCAGTGTACATTCAGGGCTTATTAAATAAAAGACCGTATGTAATTACGTTAGCTCAGGATTGCTTGTATATTCCACACAGCTTTTCTGCCCCGTACCCACGAACGTGTTTACAAAACCTTGAGTGAACCTTCAGTATTCACATCATCGTTCCTTACGTTTACGAACGAAGCAAACATTGGACGGGTGAACGCTTTGTTTTGATATTTTCGTAAAACACCGAATAGGGTTAATTTAGACTGATTTATTTTACATCGATTTTGAGGGAAGCTTAAAGCTTATTAAATTCACTCTCCGTGTCAGCTTCGTGGATACTAAAGTAGTACGCGCCCCGATTTGACGTCCCGTCAATTTTCATCTCACCTAACAGGGATCGAATCCGGTGCCCTCGGTACACAAGGTCGGCGCCATACCTCTACACCACTGGAACAGAATTGTCTTGGGCTGTAAACACAGGGTTATTTGTTCTGTTTATGTCTTAATCTCTTTTGAATTCGATATGTTGGATAAGGTAACGAATGCTATTTATAGTATTATTCTCAAATTCCATCTTCTGTTGATATTTTTTCAATGTTGAGGAGGTTGAGATTAATATGTTCGTTTGTGTTTCAATTTAATCTTTCTAATTTCTAATTTTGTTCCGTTTGTATTGGTGGTAAGTCCGCGTGCTTATGCTGATGTACCTACAGTATTTATATAGTTTTACATCTCTTCCTGTTGATGAAAGGAGGAGTATGTGCTGAAAAATGTTGTTAAAAATCGAGATATTTTGGACTGCGTTTTCCGAGAAACATAAATCTTGAAAAACATGGCGGTGGTATTGTAATGAAATGTCGCAGTTTCAAATTTCTCGAATTTTTAACCACTCTTTTGTACAGACTTGATGATGCAGATTTGTTACCTGACGGCCCTCGTTTTGGTTTAAATGAAATACACCTAATATCGACGAGGAAATGAACAAAGTCTGACCTGAACCGACAGCGTTGACATCCGAAAGATACTGCTCCAGATCACAACATATATGCAAATCTGTAATCTTGCAATTTGGGTTAGTAATCATTGTTTATAAATAAACTTTCTCAATTCACATTTTGATATCAGGAAACAAGAACTATCTCAGTGCGTTAGCTAGAGGCCACTGGAATCTTAATCTTTGGAAACTGTGCAAGCGATTATTCGTCTAATTTGTATTATTCATACAACATGTTCCGACCATTGCAACGGGTAAAAACTTGTATAAATAGAGAAACTAAGCAATTAAAAATACAGCGCAACTGTTTTAAGTTTTTTACCTGAGCTCATACCCCGATGTAAGTGGTTTAGAACTTGTAAACGATTCAGAAAATTATGATACAAAATAAACAAACAATTCCTTATTATGTTAAGTAACTTCTCATTAGGTGCAATTTGTCATTTCATCACAATGGTTTCAAAAACCTCTTACAGTTGATGCGGCAAAGTGACGTATCGGGGTGTCAGGGGTGAACTCATGGTTCGAGGCCTATATATCAACGTTACCATGATGTTGTTTAGGACACGATGACGGTTTGGCTCTATTCAGAGTCTACGACCGAGAAGCGCTTCCCGAGATAGCCTGATAATCAATCACGGCTCACGATAACACGGAAAACAGCTTATCTCGACCAATAATAACTCACTGTGAAACACAAACAGCTGACTAAGAAATAACTGTTTCGAGCAATTTGTTGTTTTATTGCGATGTTATCTGTCAAATATCGCTAAAGGGGCATTTTCTTTAAGGAGTCGTAGTTGCTTTCTGGTTTTGCTGTTTTCAATATGAACCACTTGGTCTTTTGTTAAGCGTCCACATCGAGGGTTCAGTTCATTACTACTATAGGAAAGTACGTGCTTAATAATCACGAAGCACTTACTATAGTATTGCATTGAACCCTCGATATCAAGGAAGGCAAAACAGGATGTATTAGGTATCTAATAGCTGAATACGGGTCGATATTCAGACCAACAAGATGTTCACCCTCAGAATGCTGGGTAATTTTCTAAAAATGGATTTTGTGTCATCTGCTTTCCAAAACCTTAAATATCTACTTAATTTTGATGAAGAAAGATTCGCCGAGTAGCAATCAGATAAGATCACAGAACAGATTTAAAGTGTTTGTATAATCATGAAGTCGGTTCATAAGGGTTTAGACCTGTATGATACATTTTATAAGGGGTTAACTTTGCTGAATACCGTGCAGTAATTTGTGCATTGTCTATGATGGTCGATGATGGTTACCCAATACAATTGTGCCTGCATGCCTTCGTTAGGTGTGCATGATGGATCATTAAAAAGACACCAAACATAGAGTTTCTTTAATACATGTATTTTTTCTGGACCATTCAATGCTCTTCCTATTTTCGATTGTTTCGAAATCCCACTTAGATGGTCATGTTAAAAATCGTCTGTTTAAGACAGTCCTTATCAATGCTACCGGGTAACTGTCGTGATCGAACCAGCTTCCATACAAGATTAGAACCGATGTATATCAAAATTATTTTCATGTTTTTCACCTTTTTTACAGATTGTTTGATAGTATACTAATATATAATACTGAGACTAGACGCTGTTAAAGAATCCATGCGGAACTGTTTCCCGTTTCGGCGACATCAATTTTACTCCTGTATCAGCCATTATGATGGATTGTATGTAGGTCAATAGTTCAACAAATACATCAACTCGGCTTCCTTTAATGTCCCGTATCCAAGCACGTACGTAGAACAGTATAGTCCTGAAAGCTATTGTTGAATAGATTTCTGCTTAAACCATCCCGTCAGATTAGATTTCTAGATATTCTTTTAAGGGAATTAACGTCGTCTCAACAATTTGGTTGAATGCTTTCCTGCGAATCACAGGTACATCATGAGGGCTCTGAAATATCTTGCCACAGGACACTTCAGCTAACCAGCAGTGCTGGTAGGGATCTATTCTGGGACCGGATGCCACAACTTAACCACGCGGATCCATTACAGAAAGAAATACGACTGGCCAAATACAAAGCCAGAAGAGGACGCCTTCATGAAGCAAGAAAATAACCATAATTCAATTCGAGTAGAAGATATTGTGACAAACAAGGCAGTTACAGCTTGGATCATCCGAGTTAATGGATAACCGACTTTCTCGTGTTTGTTCGTTATTTTTCAAGTCCCGAAGTAGACCGACACGTGCCTTCCTCTTGTACTTCCGGTGATTCGCCGCGTTGCATGATGGACGTTCGTCATTTCCGGTTTGCCCATTAGGGCGACTTCGATCTAGCCGACGATCGTTAACAAATGAAGTCACCATCGTCGTATTCATGTCGAAAGAACGAAGCTAAACAGTGTCTTGTTTTGTTTGGGAGATATTGTCACCAAAGGAAAACTAACTGAAGTGCATTTTTCACACCTCAACTCTTATCTGAATAAATTGATCAGTTGCGGTAAACAATAAGTAATGATGATTTATCGGTCAGCCCAAACGAATCAATGCCTTAGACGTCACCCATTATTAATTATTGGGTGTGCGGCGGATCCTCTACGGATATCTAAGGGTTCAGTAAAAGACTGTATATACATTTTACTGTCCCCCTAAAATTCTGTAGAGAGTCAGCCGCAGACCCAATTATTGATTTATTTCGTTGACCTCTCTTTAAGCGGATTTCTGACTTTTTTTTTAACAACCAAAACAAAAATAGTGGATAAAAATCACAACCTTTTGATGAATCAAAATTAAAAACTTAAGGCCATTTGTCCATTTCTAACCTTTCAAAAATAAAAATATATATTATTGAGGTTTCGCCAATGCTGTATCAGTTCTCTTTAAAAGTATTTGCTGCACTTTAGTAAGCTTTCACTATATTTGATGTATGAATGTTTGCACCCCTCTCTGTCGTCTCGGCTTCTGTCTAGTTCCAAAAACGACATCTCAACCTTCCATACCCATTTCCGCCATGACAGCAGCCGATAGATTGTTAGCAATGGCAAGGTCGTAAATTACGTCTTAACCCATTACCAAACAATGACCGCATTTAACTGCTTTGTTGCAGACGACTCTACAACACATTGTGGGAAATAGAAAATAGATGGTTGGTGTTGCGAATCGGAAATGTTATCGGCAAGGCGTAGGAGTACTATCCGGTAAGCCGAAGGCGAATCTGATAATAATCCTAAGCAGATCCCGATAACTTTTCCTATTCAAAGACACCAACCATCTATTTTATTTATCATGTTACCTATATGAATTCAAGAATATACAAATAACAAATGAAAATAAAACAAGAAAACATGAAAAAGAGTGAAAAAAAACGGAAAATCAATCCTGACAGGTGCGCCCACTGATCACGTGATCTAGTGACGGATATCAAAATGCCATACGGCACCCTGTTATCGGTATGTAAATCGCCCTGGTGACAAGGCTTTCTGCTCTATCTGAAGAATATTATCCAACTTCATCACACTTTTAAAGGTCGTCTGCAAATTCTTGCAATTTGGGACAGTCGAAAATTTGACGTTTGGGAAAGGGTTAAGGGAATCACCCACACTTGATATCTGCCAGGTAGGTCTAAATTACTGATACACTTAAACACTTTTGGAGGAAAAAATGTCCTTTAAGGAATAGTATATAGGCGGACATACCCAAAAATTATCGAATCGGTATTTCAAACTGACGTCATTTTGTTCTCGTTATTTCATTGGTCACGGCGGTAACATGGTAACCCCCCTAAATCTGTCTTACTAAGCCCGTATACTTTTTAGTGGGTCACCATATGACGCGTCTTGGCCAATGAATAGTCAGTATAATTCGTCGTGAAGGTTGCTTTCTATTTTCTGATGGGGTACTCTAACGTCGAAATTTCGAACGATCCAAATAATGTCGAATTTCTTTATTCTAATTTTCGGATTTAAAGCACAAATGGCCATTCAAAGTCAATTGATATGACAAGATATGTTAAATAAACTTATATACCACCAAACAATTGCAACAATTGCCGTTAAAAAAAACCGGGTTATTAGGTTTTCCCATTTCAGTGCGTATGCACAGAAAAAAATTATCGGGAGCAAAAAATCGTCAACTAACGTTTATTAAACCATTCTTACATAGTCAATATGCGGAATACAGACATATAAAATGCATGGATTGATTAAAAAAGGATTAGTTCACAACTGTGAGTAAAATAATTTGATGATTTTCAATAACAATGGACATATGGGTCTTCAAACGGTGCGTCAAAATCTTTGTAAATCGTTCGAAAGTTTGACGTGACGGGAGATATTGCCCGATACCAAAAATTCTCAATTCTTTCCGATCGCATTAAATTAGTTTGACTAGGCCAATGAAATAACTTGAAATTCGAGGGAGGCGAAATAGATGATAATAAACGTAAATGTTTGAGACTAGAACAGATTATAGTACAAAAGGAATAGATGCTAGTTATGGTCGTTCAGTTCGTCCTTGTGTAACAGTGCGATGGATGAAAAAAAGAACCAAAAGTACATCTGGATATATCTGATTTACAAACAGCTCTATGTTGCACGTAAACTCTGATTTATATTGTCGCGCTGTCATCGTATATAAAGAAATTCGGCTCATGCTTCCGAGAAAACGGTGCTTTTAATAATTAATTTTGTAAAAGCGAAACCACCAAAAGGGCATAAGACTAAATATGGATTTACTGCAAATACATGCACTACTGAATAAGACAAATGTTCCGATAAGTATTTTTCGTTAGATAAACTAAGACAGAAGCGCATCCTATTTCGTTTAGATAAACTTAATATGTATAAAACTATGTTTCCAACAATATATCTGCTTCAAAAGTAAACAATTTCTGCTTCAAAAGTACACAACTTCTGCTTCAAAAGGACACAACTTCTGCTTCAAATGTACACAACTTCTGCTTCAAAAGTACGCAATTCCAGCATCAAAAGAACACAACTTCTGCTTCAAAAGTACACAACTTCTGCTTCAGACGTATGCAATTCCAACTTCAAAAGAACATTACTTCTGCTTCAAAAGTACGCATCTTCTGCTTCAAAAGTACACAACTTCTGCTTCAAAAGAACATAACTTCTGCTTCAAAAGTACACATCTTCGGCTTCAAAAGTACACAACTTCTGCTTCAAAAGTAAACCACTTCTTCTTCAAAAGTACACAACTTCTTCTTCATGAGTACACCACTTGCACACTTATCGAACGTGTCTAAGTTGATGAAAAGTTATAAGGAGTTCCACGCCGTCGTGTGGAGCATAGAATACTATTGTGTTTAGAAGGACCTCTTAGAAATTAAACCATTGTCAAACAATAACGACATTTGACCAGTTTTTTGCATGCGACTCTGGAAAACATTGTTGGAAAAGAAGAAAATGCTTTTAAGGAGCAATTTATCCCTTTCCCTTAATGTTTTCTGCCGTATCAGAAGATTATCATTCAATTTCATTACATTTTGAAATGTCGTCTGCCTGAAAACTCTTTCAATTTGGGACAGTCGAGAATTTGGCGTTTAGTAAAGGGTTAGATGCTTTTTAAGGATGTCATTAAAAACGTCAATTTAGTATAATAAACTTATCGGATGTTTAGTTTCTGGTAAGGACTATCTCACAAATTATAATGTCAACCTTTTAAAGACAAAATGTCCTCTAATAAATTGACATCATATATCTATTAAGTTAAAAAAAGCTAGATAATTAATACAATTCTGAACTCCTTTTATTAATCGTGTGGTAGAGATATATCACATTTATGTTGAAGATTTTGGAAACTGTTTGAACGCTTTATTCTTTAAACAATCGTCTTTAATTTCTGCCCTAAGAAATAATTGAAATGGGTACGAGTGACCTTGATCCAGATTATGAAGTTGACAATCTATTCATTTGACACTAGCAATATGCGCCCGAGCTCAACCCTTTGTTTGTCTTATAAACACATGTTTTCTAAATCAAAGCGCCGGTTGTCCTTATAGGGACTAGATTCACAATTATCCAATGGAAAGACAAATCTAAGCCTCTCTAAGACTAAGATATTGAAAATGGTATTTAGCCTTGAACATTGTTTAAATTATCTTTTAAACATGTGTTGTTCTCACACAAGAGATACATTTAAACGTATTTGCAACAGAGGTAATTTAGAATCATTGTGACAAAAGGAGATTTTGCTCGTTAGGAGCAAAATCTCTTATTATTACAATTAATCTAGTGTTTCAGTTTTTCAATGGTCCGCTGCACGTTAACGGATTATTTGAAAACAATTACATTTTACTCTTGTTTGAAAAATGAAATTGTTTAGCTTTATAGGCAATTACTCTGACAGCGCCATAAACAATGCTTTACAATCAAGTTTCTTAGAACTGAAAAATTTCTGGATACTCTTAACGTGTTAACCGCTAAGAATCGTCATTAAAGGTCTAACACAGGTCAGGTGTTAAAACTTAATGCATGTTAGGAGTTTCTGAATATTAATTCGATCCGTATAACTATGGCAAGGGCGATAATACTGAATAAATTCATTAACTTTCGCTTACATGGTACTTTCCCTTTAAACGAGTCTGGTGTGTGTTTAAAACATCTGGGCCAGTGTTCTCGAAACGTAGTTAACGTAGTTAAGAATGATTTCATGCTTAATTCTTGTCCAAATCTTTGAGGAAAAGTGTTGAAGTTAAAAGCATACTAGCGCTCAGATAAACTGCAAAACTGGGTAAAATAATTTATACAATATGATAGAATATGTTAAAGCATAGCAAAAAAAACACAGGATCATGACAATATAACGCCTGCACTATTTATTATCTATTTTTTTAAAGTGCTAACTTCAAAAATTTGGTGCCCACCAATTTTGCTTCATTGTACATTCGAGTAACATCTAAAAGAGCAAGGAGCGCTAGGATGTACGAGCGGCGATCACCTGGTTAGAGAAAGCACGTGAAAGACATAAAAATACTGTCATTTATCCAATATAAACAACGTGAATATTGAAAATGGAGAAATTTCGGGTTTTATTTGTTCTTGTTTTATCGCTAATTGTAAACAAACCTGATTGTATTCACTCTTTTAAAAGCATCATGTGAACGTGCTACCGTCTCAATTCCTCTGTTAAAGGGAATTTAAAGTACTTTTAAGATAATTTTCAGTTATTCTGGAACTTTCATAATTTTAGTGTATATGAGCGCGAGTATGGCTTTAAGTGATGATTTAGATATGTGAACTCGTTCTCAACCTTCTTTGCTCAAACTCAAGTTTGAACATTGCTTGGGACAGACGCCTGATCCTGAAACATCTGGAAAGACAAATGATAGAACCAAACAATCGGTTTTCCAATCGATTGATACTTGAACTGCTCGCCCGATCGAACGGCAAACAGATGGAAAAACAAACGAACTAACAAACAAACCGAAACATTTGGAGATAGATGTATATAGCGAACCAAAAAATTTCCACAACATTTTGATTTAATATGTTTAATCTAAGAAGCTTTGTAACAAAGGGATTGATGCAATTGGATTTTTAAAAAACGTAAACCAATCGTTGTGCCATAGAATGCATAGGTTTGTAACAGGCAAAATATATTTTCTGTCACAATCTTTCTTACTTTATCTACCTCACATGCGTTAACGTTATTTCAATGGGAGCGATTATGTCAATGTGTTTCCAACTTGATTGACCCTCTGAGAAGCACCAATCAAAGACATAGACATGATTACGCAGTGTTTTAGCCATTCGCGAATGGTACACATATGAATTAGATTCTAGTCAAAAGATAGAATTGCTTATGAGAGCATTTTGTACCTTTCGAACACGTGTTGTAACTCAAAAGAAAAGAAAACACCCTTTTGTCATATTTTCGTCTTGACTAATTTTGCACCACATGTATAACTAGAACCGTAATCGTTTATAAAACAAGTTTAAGGTGGTGGGATAATAAATACTTGCTCAACAAATATGTCATTTTGTACCATTTTGTTGAGAAGGAGCGTTGTGTAAACATGTCTCCCAAAAACGGAGACATGGAAAGAAAACAAAATATTTTCCAATGTAAGACAATTGAATCATTTTCAAGCGGGATGATCACGTGACCAATGTTTACGAATAACGTCCGAACAAGATGGCTTCGCATCAGGTATATTTCCTTTTTTCTGCAGATTACTTTTGTTTCCCATTATTTTATATACGCTATGTCCCGGTCATCAACCTTCCGGTTCTGATGGTATATAATAACCCATGGTTTATAACGGTTTTACGTCAAACACTCGGCAGACAAATCGCAGTAGATGGGTTGTGTTTTTAGGTCATTCGCATCCATTGACTCGAAATTCTCTGTAGGGTATTAGAGCGATCGGCACGGCCAAATGAAAACAACATTTACCGGCGGTTGCGGAAAATTGATCGTCGGAACATAGCGTATATGGAATAGTGGAAAACAAAAGTAATCTGCTGAAAAAAATGCATAAATTCCTGCTCATTCATGGAAGCCACCATTTGCAATTTGTTTTATATCGTAAACATTGATCACGAGATCACCCCACCTGCTTATAAATCATATTAAATGTTCTGGACTATGGTGGCTAGTCTGGTCTAATCATTTAGTGATAGCTCGCCGTTGTCGTCGTAAAGTAACGGAGTCAAAAAGGCCATCTACGGATGAATTGGACGACCCACACCTTCTGCGGAAGACTTGTCCGTGTTCTCGTATCCACTTGTTGGCCACTGAAATATTATTTTTTATATTTATGTAAATTCCCTCATGAATTCGCCGTTTCTTCATATATGTACCATTGTAACAGAACCATTTAACTTCCTTAATATGTAATGAGATATTAACTTATTATTGATAAATCCGTGATATTTCCTTATTCCAGACATTAAATAGTAGATGCTTCCATGTATTCAAAGCGCCTATATGTCCGTAATATGACGGGGAAAATCTTAAAAAAAATGACTTAGTACTAGATCAGAGCTGGAACATAATGACCACGGGTGTCTTATGAACGTGTGCCTAATGAATTTGAGGATATAGAAATACTCTGCTATGAACACTCGTTGAAACATATTTTACCCCAAACAGCATTCTTGAAGCATACACGCATGTTTACCCACTACCTGCTATAATTGATTGATGTGGCTAGCCTAACAAGACTTGTTCAGTTCCCTATCAAATATGCACGTTTTGGCTTTAATCATTTAAAAGTACACCAATGGAGGTCTATTTGGAGAGGTTGGCAATGATTGTAAAAGACATTTAGTAAAGCGTTAAGTGGATCATTTAATTGTTAAATCAAAAAGCCATGACATATGCTTGCATTTCAGATGACACGTATTACGATAATATAGCGAACACACAATCTGTTACTTTCGTATGGCATAAACAAGGTCGGGACACTACGCTCCTAAGAACACATGCTGACAATAAAAACTTATACAGAGCGAAACATTAAGATATTACTTGTATAATGAGCTCGCATCATTTTGGAGGAAAAATCGATCACGAACTTTGTAAAGGCATCGAAAAATCATTCGGACACATTTACAAACACCCTGAACAATCATGCGACCGAATGCTTCTGGAGAAAATCAAGTTTAACCCTCAGAATGCTGGGAATTTTTTTCAATATTTTTTATGTCGTCTGCTTTCCCAAACCTTAAACATCTGCTTAATTTTGTTGAGGAAAGGTACTCAGAGTAGCAAACCGGTGAGATCACAGACCAGTCGCCAATTAACTTGGCGGCTGGTCTAGATCTAACCTGTTTGCATAAGCATGAAGTCGGTTCCAACACTATAAGGATTTAACGTACATACTGCATGAGTTGGCTGATGTCGAGTTGATATGTCCTGGATCTAGCCGGTTTGCATTAGCATGAAGGCTGTTCAAGCACTATAAGGGCTAAAACATTCATCAGCAGTCTAGATAGTTTTATTCATTCATTTTAATTACTTTATTAAATGATTTGCTGCGAGAGTGATTAGCGTAAATAAAGTGTCCTAACCCCATTTCGAGCCGAGTAAAACCGGACAGCCAGCGTGACGCAGTCGACAGTCCGTCTCTCCATTACGTTTGAGGTTGTACCAAAACGCTGCAGCACCCTGGTATATACATGTAATTATATTTTTTTTATAAAGTTTTCATCATGTGTATGTCTGTAAATAAACATAAAGTTCGACTTTTTTTTTATAAACCATTATAACAATAGGATATGATACTCATTATGAACAATTTGCTATATTGTCACTTTATTATGAATACCATATTACATGCATATTTCGGTGTATTGAACTAACGTTTGAAATAACATAAACTTTTATACACTTGTATACATGTGAGCACGGATGACTTATTCTATTTCGTTTTCCCTACCGAATAAGTTTTTTTGTCGCATGTATGTATGCAAGTTGATTTATTGAAGTGAGATATCTCACAAGGATTCTTACTATAAGGTAAGATTCCTTAAAATGGGATATATCACTCTATCAAATATCAGTTATCTTAACTTCAAATGATTTTGTAATGAACCAAACCAGATTTACATCAACATCAAGGATAACAAAAACAAATATCTTATTTCCATTGTCATCTTTAAAATTGAATGATGGTATGACATAGAGAAGAGTGAGTTAAGAAATCAATAAATCGAAAATCAATACGGTAATTAATCAATACATATATTTGAAAATGTTATGAATGTACTAAAGGCATGCACACTTTTAACTCTTATATTAAATCTTATTTCAATCTTTTTAGCTTTTATTTAGAATTAATCATAGACCACAACCATATTTTTTTGAATCAAACATATCTTTTTGACGCGCATATATTTGCAATGTATTCGTTTCATACATAAAGGTACAAGTGAAATTGAATTAATTGATGATAACTAAGTATTTCAACGAATAAAACCTTACATAACCGTAGTTGATTGACATTTGATTTAGTCTAGATAAACAACATTTCCATTTCTCTCTTAAAGTGAAAAATTCACATGAACAATAAACTTAATACACATGTGTACGTATTTCGACGCACACACTATGTGTCAACCTATTAAAACAGATTTATTATTTTCTCGTAACAAATAATTTCAAGCAACTTCGTAAAATATAATTGTTTCGACATGTTTCCTTCGATACGAATCCGATCTCTTCCAGAGATACCGTTTCAGAAAACTATGCAAGTAGATTTACACAGAATGGTTATAAATCTCGTGAGGTCTCGTTGTGACCCACGTGACCTTTACCTTAGTAACGGGAACGGTGACGTTCAAAACCGGAAATACTGTTGCTCCACCCGCCTTGACGTCTTTGAGCTGAAAAGAAAAGTGAAATATTAAACCATGAAAGTGAAACGCATTCTGTCTAGAAGAAGTGACTGTATGTCGATGTGTCATTGTGTTTCTGTAATTGATTACGATTTATCCATCAGTTTAACCCTTAGATTGCTGGGTAATTCTTTAAAAATATATTTCTGTGTCGTCTGCTTTCCAAAACCTTCAAAGTCTGCTTAATTTTGTCAAGGAAAGACACTCAGAGTAATAGATAGGTTAGATTACACGCCAGCCGCCAATTTACTAGGCGGTTGTCGTGGATCTAATCTGTTTGCATTATCATGAAGTCGGTTCCAGCACAATACGGGTTAAGTAGTCGTGTCTCAGGCCTATATCTAATAAATACTGAGGTGCATAAGATACATTTTCTGTTTTTACTTGTTTAGCTTCGTAAGCGTTAACTTAAAACGGACAAGTTCATACAGGAAAATCGCACACTTCAACATTGACGCCTATTAACCAACTCATTGGTTACAAGTGTTTCCGTCGCACACGCTTCTTTCTTAGTAAAACGGTAATCTTAAACTTTAAGCTTAGCATCGCTTGTGTTCTTTTGCGACTCCATTGGTATGTATGTTCTATTTTTAATGTAGATTTGAACGGAAAAGGAAGTAGAAGAGTCTTTAAATGATTGTGACAAAGCAACGACTTGATTAAGCTAGACAGTATTTACGTTGGATGGGTAAATTGCAATCCTTTATAAAAGTCTAATGTGGTTTCATCACATCTTGGGCAGAAAGGTAGGGTCATGAATACATTATGATATCAGTCCTCTGCAACACCTAGACTTTGCTTAGATCACAAAAACCATTTTCGGTTTGTTCAGTTTTCCACTATCTACCAAATGTTTCCAAATTGACGACAGAGAGAAATGATGTATACGTTTTATCAAAAGCGATTTCTAATAAGCAAAATTGTTTATTAATCCGAATACGAAAATTGATTATTTTGTGTCTTTCATTCCTTATCGATTGTTTGCAGAATGATGACAATATCGACTTACATTAGAGAGATAGCCTTTAGGACACTTTGACTCTAGTCGGTATTCGATCACCAGGGTACCGTTTTACTAACCATGTTATGATAAATATTTGCGTAAAATCAAAACAAGATTCCCTCTTATTTCAATATTTGGCCAAGCAATATTGCCAAGTAACATATCATTGGAATCGTCTCTCCGAGACGTTTCCAATGACATGTCACATTGCAATAATGTATTTTTATTTAAGATACTATTCATGTTTATCAGTTTTGACTTACGCATTATTTTGGGTAAGATGTTTTGTTAAACAGAACGGTATCCAGGTACTTACGTAGAACATCCAGGTTGCCATACGATCCCCTCTCGTGTCCCCCGATTTTTGTAATGTTGACGCATTCTGTGTTGGAAAATAAATACTGAACAATATGTCAATTCGCAAACAATTCCATGATATGAAATTAAAAGTTGTTGACATTAAAAGCAACAGCAAACGACAATGATGAAATACGAAATATGTCATTCATTTCGGTAGAATTTTTGTTGTAGCCATTGTGGTTATCGTTCGGCATTGGCTAAATGTGTAGATGTGTACAAATAAATTCTAGTAATAGACAATTGCACCTTGTTCTTGTTTATACAGCCAATTATAGGAAAGTTACAAAGTATGATGACGGAACTATACTACATACTACATATTCTAGACATGTCTAGAAGTACCATAGCGTAAACGGTACAGTGCATTGGGTTATCAACTCTCGGTCTAAAACGAACTTTGATCGACCATATTGAGCTATACCGGCCGATTTAGAGCGACAATTTGCACACATGGATACAAACCACTCGCACGCTTCCTATTCATGTAGCAGTTCAGTTAAGTTCATTGTTTATTAAAGTCTCATCATATGTTCATTCAAATTTAAAACATATAACATATAGCATGTTCTAACCAGCAATAAATACATGCCACAAACCAAGACGGTTTTTCGGTCAAGTAAAATGGAAATGAACGCGACAGGACCAGACTGATTAACTCTTTACCAAACGTTAATATTGGACTGTCCCAAAATGAAAGAGTTAACAGACGACATTTCAAAATGTGATGAAATTGGAAAATTATCTTCTGATAGGGCAGAAAACTTTGTGGGAAAAGGAAAACTTGCTCATTACGAGCAATTTCTCCTTTTCCCACAATGTTTTCCTAAGTCGTTTGCAACAAAGTGGTCAAACGTCGTTATTGTTTGGGAAAGGGTTAAAAGTGTCCGTCCGATTTGATGTTTGGGGAATCTCTAACTAAAACCTATGCTATGTGTTTAGAAAAAAGGAAATTCCGTTTGATACATACCATGACATCTAAATGGGGCACGTACATTCCGCCAAGACCATAGTTTAACACCTACAAAAACATAACAGTACAATACCATGTACTGCAAAACAATAAAATAATGCCCATCCATTTGTCAAAATGATTCCAAAAAGACAACACTTAGAAATTTGTAATACGTTGATAACATGGTTAATGAAGTTGTTTCAATACATACGAAATGCCTTTTGTAAATATGGGACGAACCAAAAGCTTCTACATGCTTTAGAACATCTGTATTCTACATCTTCAATCATTAAAACTTGAGCTCAATAAATCAAAAACACTTTCTAGAAATCGAGTAACGACCTCGATATGTTATTTTCAATAAAGAAGGCTAACTCATTAATTGAAATTTGATTTTGTGAAAAGTTTAACCCATTACCAACCAATAACGACATTTGACCCGTTTATTGCGGACGACTCTGGAAAACATTGTTGGAAAAGGAGAAATTGCTCTTAACGAAAAATTTCTCCTTTTCCCATAATGTTTCTGCCCTACCAGAAGATTATTGTTCTTTTTCATTACCCTTCGAAATGCAAACAGTCGAAAAATTGGCGTTTGGTCAAGGGTTAAATCAACGTTAAAAATCCTGGACGTCATACACAAAACATATATTGGTAAAAAGTAGAATTTGCATATGGTATTCAGCTATGCTTCTAACAAATATTCATTAAAAAAATAGCCGAAATCGCGGTATAATTGAAGATATTGACGGGTAACCCCCACGGCCTCGACTTTTGTATGTTACTACAGCTATATGGAAATTAGTTACGTCACGTCGGCTGTTAAGTGCCTGTCACGTGACGTTGTACATCTAACTTAGAAGAAACTAGCGTCAGCGTCCATTTTTGTTTTCAGCGGGTAGTCTTAGTATCACGTGAGCGTCACGTGACGGTTGCTCATAGCTTGACGCTATATTTAGATTATGTCGGATTTTCCTCGGATTTTTATAAAATTAAAAATGTCAAATTTCATCTTATATGCTATTGGTTTCTCTGCTGAAATGTTAAATTAATCTATATTCCTTTATTTTCGAAAGTTTCAAAAAATAATTCTATGACACACAGAAACTTTAAAGTTCAAAAGTTTATAAGCGTACATGTTGTTGTTGCTTACATATTAATAGATATTTATGACAAGCACCATATATTCAAAACAATACAGTTAAGTGATTTTGAACACGTGTTAAAAGTAACGCTTGTGCTTCATCTTATTTTTATTACCTTTAGTCGAATTGCTTTTAAATTGGTAGTTATGCATGCCCTCCATTCATAACGCAACTGTCATAAAAAAATAAGCGATTCACTGTTGACGCTGCGTTCACCGGCGGGGTGATCACGTGATCAATGTTTACGGTATAAAACAGATTGCAAATTGCGGCACCCATGAATAAGCAGGTATTTATGCATTTTTTCAGCAGATTCCTTTTGTTTTCCGCAATTTTATGTACGCCATGTTTCGGCGATCAATGTTTCGCAACCACCGGTGAATGTTGTTTCCATTTTGGCAGTGCCATTCGCTCCAAGACCCTACAGATAAATTCGAGTCGAGGGATGTTTATGTGGGAAAAAGAACATCCCTCGTCTCGAAGTTCTGTACCGAGTGTTCGACGTAACGTCGTTATAAACCACGGGTAATCATATACTACCAGAACCGGAAAGTTGATGATCGGAACATGACGTATATAAAATAGTGGAAATCAAAAGTAACCTGCTAAAAAAACAAATATACATGTGACGGGGCCATCTTGTCCGGACATTTTTCCCGTAAATATTGGTCACGTTATAACCCCGGCTGGTACAAACAAAGCCAAACAAGTCAGGTTCCTACCTGTAAAGGCTCACAATGCTGTACCGGAGACATCTGTGTGCTGAGGCCCGTTACGAGCTGTACACGTCGGGAAAGGCGGGAAAACTCGGGGCGGTCCGCGTCTTCAAACCACGCCCTGTTTATGGTCACGTGATACTCATTAGAATTATTGATCCAATCAGATTAAAACGGATGAACGTTTCTTAAGAAACGGAATACGCACTTTTCGTTTGATCACTCTATTTCTCCCGATGAATAAAACACTTGTATGCCGATAAAATGACAACATAAATAACATTAGAAAAGACTATTGACAGCTCTCCAAGCCAACTTATAGTCGTACAGAAAATAAAGTGAACATTCATATTGTAGTTACTGCAAACCGTTAAACTGGTGTTTATCGTAAACAACGACATTGACCTTGAAACAGAGGTCGTTTCTAAAGATACCATCGTCATGTGGGTCCTGGAAACATTTTTAAATGTTAAATGACGCTAGTAAGTTGTGCGAGAAAGAACTCCGGCGTTTATTCATGAACCGGCTATACCATAGAAACAATGGCAGGCGTGAGCTCTCATTTCACATTACTTAACGAAAACTGGGATTTCAGCAACATAGAAGTAAAGACATTGAAATTTATATTTTGTTTTAGTGACAATGATTGTCAGTATAAAGTTTCAAGCGTTTGTTACTGCCAGAGCAGACATCTCTGAGTTAGTCCCTTTAATAGTAGTTTTTCCAAACAGTGTTAAGACGTTTATTACTCCGAGAGCACAAATCTCCGTGTTTTTCCAAACAGTGTCAAGACGTTTATCATTACGAGAGCACGAATCTCCGAGTAAGTCCCTTTAAAAGTGCCTTTAATAGTATTTTTCCAAACATTATGCCCGTTATTGACGTTTGAAATCGTCTCGAACATCACAAAGAAGCTTGAACAAGTTACACTGACTGTATGGATTAGATAAGTTCCTTCTTTGTGATTGTTTTGGAATCAGAATCAGAATCAGAATAATTTTACATGACTCATACAAATACAGTACAACGTCATTTGTAACAATATATTTACAAAATAATGTATTGTCAACGTGTTACTTTTGATAATTAAGAAGTGGTTTGATCACCGTGCAGGTAAATATATATACATGTATATGGGTCGGTCGTTCGATGAGTTGAAAAAAAGTTTTGACTTCAATGGTTCGCATTACGATAACGCAAGTACACCAGTTTGAAATCAAAAGGAAATTAGTTTCTCAATTAGTTTGAATAAGTATTAAAGTATATGAGACATGTAATTTAACCTTTGATTTCACACATGACGTTCACATTTTTATGCTATTTGTGAAAATAATGATATAGCAGCTTATACGTTTTGGCAATCAATGCAATCGCAATCTCTCGAGACCTCTTGTTGACCAATTTACGTCAATGGTCCGGCTGATCTTGTTTTTAATTCTAAATTGTGATCGTTTCTCCTTTCTAATGTTATCGGACTTTAATACTCATAACGGTGCCATAACATAATTCAGATACATAGAGAACAGATGGTTGATGTCGTGAATCGGGAATGTTATCAGGCAAGGCGAATGCAAATCATCTGGTAAGCCGAAGGTGAATCGGATTATAATCTGAAGCCGAGCCCTATAACCTTTCCTATTCAAAAACACCAACCATCTATTGTATTTGTCCTGTTACCGATACAAATAAATAACTAAAAAAAGAAAAGAAAGCAAGAAAAAAGTGAACAAAACAGAAAATCAATACTGACAGGAATTCCGTGATCCAGTGACGGATATCAGAAATGTTATACGGCACCCTGTTATCGGTCCGTAAATTGCCCTGATCACAGGATACATCGTTTAAACCAGACGGTCCTGTTCTTAGATAAAACAGGGAATTGTTGGTTCGAATACAGAACATGATGCGTTATAACTTCTATAAAATAAACGACATCGGTGTTTAACCCTTTCCCAAAAAATAACGACATTTGACGACTTTGTTGCAGACGACTTTAGGAAACATTATGGGAAAAGAAGAAATTGCTCGTGACAAGCAAGTTTTCCTTTTCCCACAATGTTTTATGCCCTATCAGAAAATGATTTGCCAAATTAATCACATTTTGAAATCTCGTCTGCAAACTCTTTCAATTTGGGACAGTCCAAAATGTGTTGTTTGGGAAAGGGTTAATAACTTACGTTTGACTGACCCTAATATTTGTAGCGACTCGCGAACTTCCATCGCTGTTTGCGGTAGTAGAATCCCCCATCTGGAAAATATTACAATAAGCAAGTTTTAAGAGCGAGCAATTTCTTTATTTGTAAAATGATTTCTACCTAAAACAACAAAGACGATGTTTGTTCTTTACTTACCACGAGAGTAAATTTACTGTACTAGCGTGTACGTATAGTTTGTTGCCAGTGACACTAAAATCTACCAATGGGTAATTAGAGGTATGAACGGACGGACCGATGGATAGACTAACAAACAGATGGGTGGACAGATAGATGGACCAACAGACAGATGGGTGGACCGATAGATGGACCAACAGAGAGATGGATGGACAGATGGATGGACCAACAGACAGATGGATGGACCGATAGATGGACCAACATAGAGCTGGATGGACAGATGGATGGACCAACAGACAGATGGATGGACTGATAGATGGACCAACGGACAGATGGATGGACAGATAGATAGACTGATGGATGGACAGATGGATGGATATATAGATGGACAAACAGACCGATTGATGAACCGATAGATGGACCAACGGACAGATGGATGGACCAATAGATGACCAACAGACAGATGGATGAACCACAGTACAGTATGGACCGATATATGGTCCAAACAAAGCCAAACAAGAAAGATTGATGGACTAACGGACAGATAAATGGACCATTAGATGGACCAACGGACCAATGGATGTACCAATAGATGGACTAACGGAAAGATGGGTGGACCAACGGACCAATGGATGGACCAATAGATGGACCAACAGGTAGATAGATTGACAGATAGATGGACCTATGGATGTACTGATAGATAGACCAACGGACAGATGGATGGACCGATAGATGGACCAACAGACATATTGATGGACCAACAGGCAGATGGATGGACCGATAGGTGGACCGATGGATGAACATATTGAAAGACAGATGGAGGGACCGATGGATGGACATATTGTTGGACCGATAGATTGACAAATGGACAGATGGGTGGTTCAACGGATAGCTAGATGGACCGATGGATGAATATATGGTTGAACCGATACATTGACAAACGGACAGATGAAGGGGCCGATAGATTGGCCAACATACAGATTGATGGACAGATGGATGGACCAACGGACATATGGATGGACAGATGGATGGACCGATAGATGGACCAACGGACAGATGGATGAATGGATGGGCGATATTGTCCGAATAGGGTAGAAAGATCTGAACGGCGCTGTTTGATATGTAACAATATTAATGAAATAGAGGACGAGTTCCATTTTTTACTTATTTGTCCTTTATATGCAGAAATTAGACATAGATATTTAAAAAGATATTTTTATATAAGACCTAATATGTTCAAATTCATACAACTTTTAAATGTCAATAATAGACAAGTTCTTATCAATTTGGCAAATTTTATAAAGGAAGCATTTATATTAAGAGCTAGTAGTATGAACAACATTGAGGCATCAACAATACAGGTTATAGTTTTATAATGTTAATCGCACTGTGCGGAGTTACTCTTCCAGTAGCTCAATATAATACAGTATAAAATTTTGGGGTATTTTGATAGTTTAAAAGTGAATACGATGAAAGCACTTTTTATGATATTACATGTACTTTATATTATTGTTCAGTTGTATTTATATTTGTGACAAGAAACTGTATTGTTTACGTCTTGAATAAAATATTGTCATATTATATTCATTTGATGAAACGATTGATGTACCGATATATGGACCAACGGACAGATGGATTGACCGAAAGATTGACAAACGGGTAGATGGATGAACGTAAGGACGTACAGACGGACCAATGACATGACTAACGAACGCACGGACTGATGGATGGATTATAGCAGCTGGAGATATTAGTGGAATCTTACCCTTGCGGAAGCATACTGTTGGATACTTTTCTGTTCCGATTCGTACGTCACGTTGTACACTATAGATATTCTTGGAACGATACTAAGAATCTCTTCTTTGGCCAAATAAATCGGTATGCTCGTTTGTCGATATATACACTTTAATCTCGAGGTTACCTCTATACTCTAAAATAACGACAAAAGTTACATTAAAGGTGCTTGTTCACAGAAGAGAACAACTGAAAGTTAAAATAAAATGTCGTTTATATAATACAAATTTTGTATTGTTGTTTGATATACAATAAAGAGTACCTATTGAAAGCATAATTAATTCAGGAAGCACCAATTGATCTAAGGATATTCAGTTTATATGCGGTAGATCTCAAAATCGATGTCCCGCTAAGGAGCCGAAAACGATCTTATTTTGCTTCCAATGAATTTTTTCATAGAGTATCTTATGATAGTACAGATGTTCAATTTCAAACAAAGGAATTAACTTTTTAATTCCAAATGTCCTCTTTGACGAATGCTCATCTAGCTGCACATTTTACCAGAGCTTTACATGTAAGTGTGCAACAACCAAATGAATAAAAATTTGTATTTAAGGGAAGTTTCAATGCATTTTCGATCTAAGCAGACATTTACACAACATAAAACTTACAATGAATATATTCAACTCGTAGTCCAAATGATCCAGACGTAGACATTTCATTCAACACAGTTACAGCTTGAATCATCCGAGTTGTTTAATGGGTGGTTTAAGGCACTTCCCCACCCTTCCCCTTCTACGCAGAGCTTAACAAAGCGTTTTATAACACAGGAATATTATTTGAGGGATGGTTTAGTTTGCTTACCCGCTCTGCTTCGGCTCTACACAGCTTAACAAAGCGTTTAACAACACAGGAACGTTATCTGAGGAATGGTTTAATGTGCTTACCCACTCTCCATCTCCTTCTACACAGACCTTCCCAAGGCGTTTTATAACAAAGAAGTATATTTGAGGGATGGTTTAGTTTGCTTACCCACTCTCCATCTCCTTCTACACAGACCTTCCCAAGGCGTTTTATATCAAAGAAGTATATTGAAGGGATGGTTTAGTTTGCTTACGCGCTCTCCATCTCCTTCTACACAGAGCTTCCAAAGGCATTTTATAACAAAGAAGTATATTTAAGGGATGGTTTAGTTTGCTTACCCACTCTCCATCTCCTTCTACACAGACCTTCCCAATGCGTTTTATATCAAAGAAGTATATTTAAGGGATGGTTTAGTTTGCTTACCCACTCTCCATCTCCTTCTACACAGAGCTTCCAAAGGCATTTTATAACAAAGAAGTATATTTAAGGGATGGTTTAGTTTGCTTACCCACTCTCCATCTCCTTCTACACAGACCTTCCCAATGCGTTTTATATCAAAGAAGTATATTTAAGGGATGGTTTAGTTTGCTTACCCACTCTCCATCTCCTTCTACACAGAGCTTCCAAAGGCATTTTATAACAAAGAAGTATATTTAAGGGATGGTTTAGTTTGCTTACCCACTCTCCATCTCCTTCTACACAGACCTTCCCAATGCGTTTTATATCAAAGAAGTATATTTAAGGGATGGTTTAGTTTGCTTACCCACTCTCCATCTCCTTCTACACAGAGCTTCCAAAGGCATTTTATAACAAAGAAGTATATTTAAGGGATGGTTTAATGTTCTTACCCGCTCTCCATCTCCTTCTACGCAGAGCTAAACAAAGTGTTTTATAACAAAGAAGTTTATTTGAGGGACGGTTTAGTTTGCTTACCCGCTCTCCATCTCCTTCTACGCAGAGCTAAACAAAGTGTTTTATAACAAAGAAGTATATTTGAGGGACGGTTTAGTTTGCTTACCCGCTCTCCATCTCCATCTACACAGAGCTTCACAAAGTGTTTTATAACAAAGAAGTTTATTTGAGGGACGGTTTAGTTTGCTTACCCACTCTCCATCTCCATCTACACAGAGCTTCACAAAGCGTTTTATATCAAAGAAGTATATTTAAGGGGTGGTTACTTGTGCTTACCCGCTCTCCATCTCCTTCTACACAGAGCTTCACAAAGCGTTTTATATCAAAGAAGTATATTTAAGGGATGGTTAAATGTGCTTACCCGCTCTCCATCTCCTTCTACACAGAGCTTCACAAAGCGTTTTATATCAAAGTATTATATTTGAGGGATGGTTAAATGTGCTTACCCGCTCTCCATCTCCTTCTACACAGAGCTTCACAAAGCGTTTTATATCAAAGAAGTATATTTAAGGGATGGTTGTGCTTACCCGCTCTCCATCTCCTTCTACACAGAGCTTCACAAAGCGTTTTATATCAAATGTGCTTACCCGCTCTCCATCTCCTTTAGCTTCACAAAGCGTTTTATATCAAAGAAGTATATTTGAGGGATGGTTTAATGTGCTTACCCGCTCTCCATCTCCTTCTACACAGAGCTTCACAAAGCGTTTTATAACAAAGAAGTATATTTGAGGATGGTTATGTGCTTACCCGCTCTCCATCTCCTTCTACACAGAGCTTCACAAAGCGTTTGCAAAGAATATATTTAGGGATGGTTAAATGTGCTTACCCCCTCTCCATCTCCTTCTACACAGAGTTTAACAAAGCGTTTAACAACAAAGGAATAATATCTGAGGAATGGTTAAATGTGCTTACCCCCTCTCCATCTCCTTCTACACAGAGTTTAACAAAGCGTTTAACAACAAAGGAATAATATCTGAGGAATGGTTAAATGTGCTTACCCCCTCTCCATCTCCTTCTACACAGAGTTTAACAAAGCGTTTAACAACAAAGGAATAATATCTGAGGAATGGTTAAATGTGCTTACCCCCTCTCCATCTCCTTCTACACAGAGTTTAACAAAGCGTTTAACAACAAAGGAATAATATCTGAGGAATGGTTAAATGTGCTTACCCCCTCTCCATCTCCTTCTACACAGAGTTTAACAAAGCGTTTAACAACAAAGGAATAATATCTGAGGAATGGTTAAATGTGCTTACCCCCTCTCCATCTCCTTCTACACAGAGTTTAACAAAGCGTTTAACAACAAAGGAATAATATCTGAGGAATGGTTAAATGTGCTTACCCCCTCTCCATCTCCTTCTACACAGAGTTTAACAAAGCGTTTAACAACAAAGGAATAATATCTGAGGAATGGTTAAATGTGCTTACCCCCTCTCCATCTCCTTCTACACAGAGCTTAACAAAGCGTTTTATATCAAAGGAATATTATCTGAGGAATGGTTTAATGTGCTTACCCGCTCTCCATCTCCTTCTACATAGAGCTTCACAAGGCGTTTTTAACAAAGAAGTATATTTGAGGGATGGTTTAATGTGCCTACCCGCTCTCCATCTCCTTTTACACAGAGCTTCACAAGGCGTTTTTAACAAAGAAGTATATAATTAAGGGATGGTTAAATGCGCTTACCCACTCTCCATCTCCTTCTACACAGAGCTTCACAAAGCGTTTTATAACAAAAAAGTATATTTGAGGGATGGTTTAATGCGCTTACCCACTCTCCATCTCCTTCTACACAGAGCTTCACAAAGCGTTTTATAACAAAAAAGTATATTTGAGGGATGGTTTAATGCGCTTACCCGCTCTTTATCTCCTTCTACACAGAGCTTCACAAAGCGTTTTATATCAAAAAAGTATATTTGAGGGATGGTTTAATGTGCCTACCCGCTCTCCTTCGCCTCTACACAGAGCTTCATAGATTCCAGTAGGTTCTGGGTCTAGGGACAATGGTGTATCGGATTGTGAAATATCGTTCTGCTTGTTCTTATAAAACTGTATATCCCCTTTCAGTTTCTTGTTGGACGGATCTACAAGTTGAAATAAAACAGCATTGCATCTGCATGTCAATGACAAAGGGGTGTAAGACACATATAAAATGACGAGCGTTCGGACAAAACCTACTAACAAAAATTAAAAAAAGTAGACATATTTCCATCTTAACCCTGTACCAAACACCAAATGTTCGGCTGTGCCAAATTGAAAAAGTTCGCAGACAACGTTTTAAAATGTGGAAAAATTGAAAAAAAAGAATCTTCTGATAGGGCAGAAAACATTAAAGGAAAAGGAGAAATTGCTCGTTTAAAGCAATTTCTCCTTTTCCCACAATGTTTTCCAGAGCCGTCCGCGGCAAACTGGTCAAATGTCGTTATTGTTTGGTAATGGGTTAAGACTACATTTCCATCAATACAATCGACTAATCATAACAAAATGGATTACCCTCACCAAACCACAGCGAAAATAGGACATAACGAATCTTGCATGGCGTGTAGTTTATAAATAGGCTATAGATGGCCAGAGCTGTAAACAAAATAGTCTTAAACTATTTTTGATGAAAAAAAAACTGTTAAGGAGAATGTTTCTATCCTGTTTGGTTTTGCACGCCAAATATGGAGAGAAAACAATCGACATATATTTACATGTATAACAACTCCCGCTTGTATCTGCTTAAATGAGATTTTTTACAAATTATATTTTTTACAAACTTGATTTAATTGTTTTGATGTTTATCATAGCAAAGGGTAGGTTCACTAACTATCAAAAATGGCCCAATGTCAAAAATGGATGAATTCATCACAAACTTGTGTTTGAGGTATGGGCTGACTGAAAACAAGTTTGTTTTAGGAATTCCTTCATAGCGGTTGTCATGACAACGGAATGCTTATTACAAGGATTTTGGTTAAGTCAAATTTTGGTTTTGTAATTACAATGAAAAATACAAACACTAAGCAGCAATTAGCTGTTCACGGAAAAAAAGTAATATTTGCTCAGTTTATAACGTAAGCAAGACGGAAAGAATTAGACCGTCCAAAACGATCAATTCCTTCTTATGACACGGTTCTTTCTCTACAAATACAACAAAAAAAGTTGCTATCATCAAACATATCATTGGCCACTGCTGTTGCTTTCAATTTGGATCAGTCACGAGGTTCCATATGAAGGAATCGGTTCAATCCAACAGAGTGGTGCGTAGGTAGAGAATTTTTTAAAATTCAAATTGCCTGATTCTTCACCACTAACCTGGTCACATGATACACACATTTTTGAACCGACCAATCAGAATTCGTTATTCTAGATATGTAAATAAACAGTTTGTTGGTAAACATTATTTAATTGGAGACAACTATATTTCAAACACAAAATGACTCATGCCAAAGGATTTCATTGAATAGTCTCACAGCATGCATACATTAATTTTCATGCCGTTTATGAACATGATAAAAGAACTATAGTTTTTCAGTAATTTGTTTGTCCTCATATCTTTTTATGTGCCTTAAATATAAACCCAACATACCCCTCTCGTTCTGCTCTGCGAGCAATGTCAGCGCTTTATTATACTGTTCAGTCTGCAATCAAACAATGGTTTGGGTCAAAAGGCGATCGGTCCATTTGGAGATAAGATAATTCATTAAGGTAGAATACCCTTAATTCATCGTTTTGAAACTCATTCTTACATCGAATTACTTCAGTTGTTCTCTCTATACATCGGTCTGAGCTGGAACTATCGTTCTTAATAAGAAATTCTTCCGGCTCAGACCGATGTATACCGAGAACGCCCGGAGTAACCCGAAGAAGGAAAATGTTTCAAAATGGCGGATTTATAAACGGAAATATTGTCGGCTCTGCGTAAAATCACAATTTTACGGAAATATTGTTAAATCTGCAAAAAAAATCAAGTAGACGTAAATATTGTCTGCGAAAGTTACAATTGAGCGGAAATAACGTGTGCGAAAATAGCAATTAAACACGCAAACACAGAAGTTTCGCCAGGTGGTTGTTCATTGACTCATCGTCGTAATTACGTACTAAATGAATCAGCATAAGACCTGGATAGTGGGGCCACACTCCAGGAAAATAAACTGACGTTATCGTGTTTGTTTCAGAGATCGCAACATGTCTCAGGGACCGCAAGATCACCAAAAATCATGAAACATTTTCTTAAGAAAAAAACAAAGCTTTAAACATTTCTAATGCATGCGCGAACCTATCGATCGATCAATTGATATACAAACAAATTGAATAAATCATATTTTAGTAATGGTATAAGGTCTATTCGCTCACTTTCCACAGGACGGAGGCTAGTTGTCGAACTACTAATGTCATTTCCGGTGAGTTGTCATCCATGGTACTTCGTAAGGCTTCCAACCAGCGAATCTGTTCCGGGAAGTCGTCCTTGTCGTCTAACTCTTTACAGATACCCAGAACATCCTCGGGGGTCAAGGGTTCATTCTGCTCGTCCAATATTCGACCTCTATAAGTAACAGTGATCTATACTCTATTAGTGATCGTGTTTTAGCTCTATTAGTGATAGTGGCTTTTAACTCGATAAGTAATAGTGTTTTAACTCGATAACTAACAGTGTTTTAACTCGATAAGTAACAGTGTTTTAACTATATAACTAACAGTGAATTAAACTTTATTAGTGAAAGTGTTTCACCTCTAACTTATTCCACCCTGTGGTGCTTTGTGACTTGTCAGAATTGAAAGCAACAACATACACCATTTATTGGCATGAAGTAATTAGTTCGCCTTAACAAACCGGGTACAGAGAACTGTAACACTGTTCCTATCGAGCAATTTATCATTTTGTTACAGTGTGGTTTCAGCGATAACCGCTCCAACAGATATGTCAAAGTGAGGGATTATAAAGGTAGAGGTTATAATGATTTTAAAGGGATGTGTTATTGGATTAACAGCTAAAACGCTTACAGATAGAAATATTTGTTAACAAAGGCCTCTGGCGCAATATACCAAGTTATAGGTAAACATAATTAGTTTTGTTTAGTCCCTACATCAAATGAAAAAGATAGCATAGAAGGCACCATTATTATTTCTGAATGTCTGAATCCTTGGATGCTGAAAGCTTATATTTTAATTTAGAAAAAGTCGCTGGAAACATTCACTAAAAAAATAAAACAACGAGAACTTAACTCAAGAAACGATTGGAAAGAAAATGACCATTACGCTCAAGCGCAATATCTGTTTTTGTAACAAGGTTTTCAACATAATGTCACGAAATAAGTTTTCTCTTATTCAATTCATTTGTATTTAAATATACCGTTGAAATTAATCATTTGATCAGTATAAAACGCACACACCTCTTGTGAAATACATCACTACGAACACGTATCTCGAAAAGCACTTTTAATCTTTTTACAATGATTTCTTTCTATTATTACAAAAAACGCTTTTGAGGATGAAAGTCATTTCGTTTTAGAATGCAAAAGTGTACTGTGTACTTTAAAAATGCATAGCTTAGAAATGAAATCAGCAAACATTTTATTCAATTTTGGATTGTTATGATAACCCAACTAAATTCAAAGTGTCAAAATAGCATATAAAAACCTTTGAACTAAGACACAACCTTATTGAAGAACTTTTCTAAGGCATTCTTTTGTAGATTGTATCTCGTTTGTATGTATGTATATTTTTGTCACTGTATGCTGTGCTATGAACCTATGGCCTCTGTACTTGAATAAATATGTCTATGTCTTGAAAGAAATTGAATTCATTTCTATTTTCATCTTTAATTTACCGCCTGTTGTTCTAAATTCGTAGCTTGCATTAAGTTCTGCAGAAGGGAATGGTTTAACCTCTGGAATGCTGGGTAACTTTAAAAAAAAATACATTTGTGTGTCGTCTGGTTTGCAAAACCCTAAATATCTGCTAATATTTCAAGAGGAAAGATACTCAGAGTAGCAAACCGGTAAGATCGCAGGCCAGTCGCCAATATACTTGCCGGCTGGCCTGGATCTAACCTGTTTGCATTAGCATGAAGTCGGTTCCAGCACTATAATGGTTTAATGTACATACTGTATCAGTTGGGTGATATCGAGTTGATATGTCCGCTGTAAACGGTGAAGGCCAGTGTAAACACCTCGTAATTCGTCCTCCATGTTGGTCGGACTGACGCCATATTCAGTCAACATCACATTCAGTTGCTCCTTCAAACCTGTTTTAATTTGAAACTAAAGGGAACATCTAGATAGCTAGGAAGGAAGGGTCAGTATCTAAAGACTAAATCAACGCATATTACGAACGACATCTTTGACCAATCATCAATAGCCCATTTTCCCGTTTCCGTCTTGGGATGCATGTGGTCCTGAATTAAAAACTGACTCGGCAATAAATATTTATGAAGTTTCAGGTAGAATGCCCAAATTCCGCTATTTTGAAACTCGTTCTATTGTCGGACAACTTTTGTAGTATCGTTTAACCTCCGCCGGGGGTCCGGAATATTTCGGATCAATGCGAATAGTTCCGGCCCAGACCAATGTATACAGAGAACGATCAAAGTAATACGACAAAAGGATGAATTTCAAAATGGCGGAGTATGTGTATTCATTCTGAATGAAGTCAATTTTCCTACGAGGAACAATGTTTAAGGATTGTATTCAAGCGTATTAAGAACTATAACTTTGGTAGAACCAAGACTCGATATCTGCATCCATTTTCGTCGTTGGTCTCAAGTTTGAGAATCAGCACGGTCACCGATTTTTATAGCGTTTGATGAAGTAAATGTTTCACCAAGAGGGGTAGTATTTTAAAGAACACTATTCATACATATTATGGTCGATAACTTCTGTAGATCCAAGCCTTGATAATCCAGTCTAGTTTGGTCTTGAGATACATTTGGTCCCAAGCTAAATACTTGGCTCGGTCATGAATTTCTCATGGCGGTTAACCCATTACCAAACAATGCCGATATTTAACCACTTTGTTGAAGACGACTCTGAAAAACATTGTGGGAAAAGGAGAAATTGCTCACTAAGAGCAATTTCTCCTTTTCCCATAAGGTTTTCTGTACTTTCTGAAGATTATTTTTTCAATTTCATCACATTTTGAAATGTTGTCTGCAAACTCTTTCAATTTCGGACAGTCGAAAAGTTGTCGTTTGGGAAAGGGTGAATAAAGACAATGTTCGTCTCTGATCAATAATGCTCGTTGGTAAAGCCGTCCGCGGATTTTGATAGAACTTAGTGTGTATTGTACTGGCGAGAAAATACAAGGAACATGAAAATGAGCGCTAAACATCGTGATAAAAAGAGAATAGATGGCTGGTGTCGTGAATAAGAAATGTTTTCGGGCAAAGCGCGGAAATACTATCCAGTGAGACGAAGGCGAATCGGATAATAATCTGAACCCGGGCCCGATAACCTTTACTATCCAAAGACACCAATCAGCCGTTCTATTTATCCTGCAACATATATAGATTCAGGTAAAGGAACAGAACATGAAACTAAAACACGAAAAGGGTGAAGCAAAACATAAAAATGTGCCTATACCTTTTTTAGTGTTTAACCTACATTTTCAGCCAATGAGAATGCGTCAATTTGAAATTTTTTGTTGGTTTATTTTCCATAAACTACTATTCGAGTGTTCTATCTGGGCTCTATGAGACTATTACTCTGGTATCACGCATGCGCATAAATGTGTAGTTTTAGGCTCCACCTCCAAATCAATGACACGTGTAAGCCTAGCCTACGGTAGCGATTGAAAGATCGCTGTGTCGTCGCGGGGGAGAAATAAACACAGAAATAAATAAAAAGGAATTACAATTAACTGGGTATCCTAACATCGTTGAGAAAAAAAAGAAACTGAACTATATTAACCTTTTGCCCCATTAGGAATAATGTGACGGGTACAAATTGAAAGCATCAACAGACAACACATATATACATTATGAAAAAACACAGTTTCTTTTTGAAATTAAAAAGAAAAAATTGTGACAAAAGGAGAAATTGCTCGTTACAAGCAATTTCTTCTTTTGTCACAAGGGCTTCTCAAGTTTTCTGCTGTATGTGAGGAATAAATTATGGAGTAACGGGTTAAACTCAAAACTACATTGCAATCTACATCACTGGGTAGTGCAGTTTTCTTCTTCCAAATATGGTATGGCAGATTCTTGGCATGCAATTGACAGCCGCGGAAGGCGTGGTTTATGTCGAATTTCAAAATACTGAGCAGCAGTTTTATGCCATTCGCAGATCATACCCGTAGAGGCGTGGTTTGCCAGCGTCAAATAGAGCGCTCTATGGAAATGTAGGTTAAACACTAAATTGTTTAGAGGCTATATAGTGAAATTTAAACGACATAGAAACCCCGTCAGTCGCTATCGCTCCTTCCTTGGGGTTTCTATATCGTTTAAATTTCACTATCTAGCCTCTAACCTATATGTATTGATTACAAATAAACTATGTTTAAACTTAAACAGAAATCCAATACTGACAAATGCGCGCAGCGATCACGTGATCTAGTGACGGATATCAAAAATGTTATACGGCACCCTCTTATCGGTCTGTAAATTGTCCTGGTGACAGGATAACCCTGAAATATTGTTTAAAACGGCGTTCAACACAAACAGCCCAACCAACTCTGGTAAGAATCGTTTGGTTACCTGTAAGTGGCCCGATTTCTTCAACCTCTTCCAGACCAAGCAGGGAAACCAGCCAACCCCAACCGTCCTTCAAGCGCTTTATGAAATGGAGCAAATTGATGGGATTTTCTATGAAGCTGGTCGACTCCGTCGCCATTTTGTTTTGGGTTAAAGAATTTTCATAGAACCTGAAACAAAAAAAGTATAAGAAATGCGTTTGTTGGTGTGGGAAAGTGGTCCGCGGATTGGGACCAAAATTATGCAGTACTGGGTACTGTTTTACTAAACGAATTAAAGAAGATGTGTGTGTAAGACAATATAAAAACACATGAGTAGAATCTTTAATAAAAGAACATTGTTGTTATATAGCACATCATTGGAAGCGTTTCATAGAGTCAATTCCTATGACATGTTTGAATTGTTTGTTACTCTTGGTAACTTTCTTTATCAAAATTAAGCGGATATTTAAGGTAACTAGCAAGGTAACAAGGAATTAACCAGTATATGTCGTATTTCGAAACTAGTTTTTCATTAATCTAATAACACCCATACTCGACACAAATTTTGATTTTCACCGGGATCCAGTTTATATGTCTCTTTTTGTCTGTTTCTTACCGAAGGCTTAGTGATATGACAGAACAGATTTTTATTTTACGACTTGCACATAGTACATCATCATACATACATAGCATGGAAAACAAATTTAAATATATCACATGGTGTATAAAAAATAAAATTTATGGGGATGAATTCAAAATAACAACAACAACAATGGCAACAACAACAACAACAACAAATACAAAAACAACAACAACAACTATACAATTGAATTTCTAAGTGACAAAGGTTTTTTTACGTATTTTAGCAACCATAATCACTGTATTTTGATTTGTTGATTTCATGATTTCAACAAATGTTAACAAATCTGGTCTGGTATAGAACGAAATTTTCAAATTCTTTTTCCGCTGATTATCAAAGCAAATGCAGGCACAAATGAAGTGAACTTCATATTCGATGTCATTTGAATCACAACATAAACACTATCGTTCATTTCTATTTATTCTATTTCGTCCAATGTAGTACATGGATAAGCGAGGCGCCCTGTTTGAGTTAAAAGTTCTTGTATCTGGACTGCACTTTTATGACTGAGTTTCTTTCGGATTTCTTTTTCATTCTTTATCTAGTTTATAAAGCATTTATTATTTGTCTTTTTACGTTATAGGGGAACAGTTTGCCTTCCAATCAAAAGACATAATGACAGTCGAATTAGAATCAGGTCTGACAAAGCAATTGCTAATTGATTTCAATACAGTAAATGGTCGTATTTCATTACACGGAGTGAATGGATTTCAATGAATTACACAATAACAATTGCCTGCCTTCAACAGCTGGTAGATAATCCTTACAAATCAAACATACACGAATAGTTTATGTTTCATTTCAACAGCTGTTACAGACTACTTCTTGGATTATTCGAGACCAATACTGGTAAAAAACTGTCGATTTGTAATCAATAAGGTAAACACAAGATACATATTACATTGTACATTGAAGGGAACCGTATGAAAAGTGAATATTCCAATTTCTTTATAACGTGTCGCTTAACCCTTAGAATGCTGGAAAATGTTCTAATAATAGATTTGTGTGTCGTCTGCTTTCCAAAACCTTAATCATCTGATTAATTTTGTTGAGGAAAGATACTCAGAGTACCATACAGGTAAGATCACAGGCCAGCCGCCAATTGACTTGGCAGCTGGGATGGATCTTACCTGTTTGCATAAGTATGAGGTTGGTTCCAGCACTGTAAGGGTTAAAGCCAGAATATAGCGCTATTTTACAGTAAAATTGTATATTCTAGAATAATTGACAACTAGCATAAACTATTTTAAATTCCATATTAAAGAGGAACTGACGCGTTAACATGTTCATATAGTACTTTTAAAAGAGTTCACGACGGTAAGGCTAATCTATAATTAACAATTAAACGAGGTCAGCCGAGAATTGCTGAATGAATTTCGTGAAACATCGGGGACCAATGGATTCCAATTACTTGGTATTAATCATATCAACGTGGAGTGCACATTATACACACACCTAATAATAGAGGCGTATAACGTAACCTTCAAGACAATCTCATTGCTGGCTTACACAAGTAAGTCTGAATTAGCCCGATGTGATCCTTGATGATATGTAAGACTGCTGTACTCTTATATATCAAACAGAGTTTAGGGTTGCATGTTGGGTTGTGGGTTTGAGATCGGTAAGTTTAAACGAAAATCCTACAAATATAGGGCATAATGACTTCCAACCATTCCAGTTTGGCTCGTGGGGATATGACTATGACAACAAATCCAGCTTCAAGTCAAGTTATGGTCGATTGTCTAGAATATGGGGCCTATAAGAGTCGTTCACATGCGCGTTTGTAAAACGTGCATAAAGTATCACATAATGTTCTCATTAGAATCTTCTCGATCATACTATAGGTTAATGGAAAAATACAACCTGGTCTCGGATGGCAGTGCCCACTCTTGGCCGAGGAAGAGCCTAATTGATGTGAACTACTCGATCATTATGAATCCTAAATGTTGGGAACGTTGTTATACCCACAGAAAGTTAAACTTTTCTGTTCTAAATCATGCATGTTTTAGGATCTTCTATAACGAAATCGCATTTGTTTGCACGATTTTACCGGCTAAAACGATTCAAGACTTAGTTAAAGACGTTTATAAGTCATTCAGACAAGTGAACTACGTATTAACATTTGTTCTAAGTATTCTTTATACGCTTACCAAGTAACTAGCCTATTTAATCTGAGGTTTCAGAGTCGAAATCAAGGAAACTTTGCCACATATTTCTGTCAGATATTTCATGAGGCCTAGAAGGCTAAGAACTATCGTTAAATGATAGTCAGCATAACAGAAAATAATTCCAATCCGGTTTAAACCATAATCTTTACTGTAGGTCCCATGTTCAGCTAAAGTAAGTTCAATGTTAAGACATAACAAAACTTATCTTCATCTTGAATTACTGACGTTATAACTGAATGAATTCTAGAAATAGCGTTAAACCTCATACAAAAAGGATCAGAGACCAGAACATATTGTTTGCGAAAAAGTAATGCGTCTAAACGAGTCAGTCAACTTACCTTACAATTTCCCCTGGTACTTCCAATCCGTTCTCACTCGAATGGTTAATATAGTTCCCAAGTTCAACTATCATGTCACTTTCCACCTCTACCAGTTCCAAAGTCTTTTGGACGGATGTAAAGATGTACGCAGAGCTTCCATAGAGAAAAGCCATCAGCGTGAATACATGAAGAAGCGCCATTGCCCAGACTGTGTGTTAAACTGGTGATTGGACCACATACACACCACGTGACCTGGTCGATTAGAAGATGTCGTGGCGCCGTGCCTCGTGTAAAGGGGAATTCTGGGAAGACGATTTATAATCGGTAGATACCATTCTAACAAACATATGAGTTGCCCATCTTAAGCAGATTATTTAGACTTAATGGCTTTTTCAAGTCCTTTGCAGAAGAATATATATTAAGAAATTGGTTGGTTAAATCCTTATAAGCAGAGACATAATAAATGATGGGACAAATATAAACTGCTTTCAATAATTTTTGGAAATTTCTTTTCTTTCCACAGGTCAAAATCAGTAAATAGTTCGTACCGTATTTTTTACAGGTTTTAACAGAAATTTGCCGTTGCTTTGAATGTGGACCAATCACAGCAAGTCACAAAACATCAAATGAAGCAAACTGTCAAGTAATATGTCGATACTTTTCTCTGGTAGGATTCAACACCCTAATTTTATGAAGCGACATATATGTTGCACAAGGGGTGAGATCGCATGTTATTTTGATTATTTTATTATTGTTTTTCCTTCAATGTGGTGAGTATTACGAATACAAATATAAGACGAAAAGTACATAGACCGAGGCAAGTATATGAAAACATGCGGACATACAATTAGTCTAAGCACTTGCACATACATTCAATCCTTCATACAAGTAAATACGTACTTATATACATCAGTATTTGCACACACTTTACATAAACATACAGACTAACACAAACATGAAGGTGCGTTTTTTTTTATACTGCCTTTTTTTCGTATTGAACAGTTCTCCGTGGCCTAGTGGTTAGAGTACAGAACTTGAAGTCGCACGGCTCCTCTACACATGGGTTTGAATCCCGTGGCCTAGTGGTTAGGGTACAGAACTTGAAGACGCACGGCTCCTCAACGCGTAGGTTCGAATCCCGGATGGGGACATACGTTTCCATGAGAGGTAGTCTCCCGACTGATTTACGGAATACTGATGGTTCTCCCCGGCCTTACCGGCCCTTAACCCTTTACCAAACAGCAAATTTTCGTCTGTCCCAATTTGAAATACTTTGCAGACGACATTTCAAAACGTGATAATTGAAAAATAATTCTCTGGTAGGGCAGAAAACATTGTGGGAAAAGGAAAAATTGCTCATTATGTGCAATTTCTCCTTTTCCCACATTGTTTTCCAAAGTCGTCTGCAACAAACACGTCAAATGTCGTTATTGTTTGGGAAAAGGTTAAGGGCAGTTGGGTGGGCCTTCTTGTAGGAAAATAACTTATCTAGGAACCTCTAGCTGCATGCCAGTGTACATGGCGACGCGGCCTCGAACCTCCTCTCAAATGATTCATACGGGCAGTGGTCCTGGGTACCGTTTTACTAAACAGTTTACGGTTGAGATTTGCGTAAGTCTAAAGTAACAATTCCGCTTATTTCAATATTGGGCTAAGCAATATTGCAAAGTTACATATCATTGGAATCGTCTCTTCGAGACGCTTCCAAACGCGTGTCACATTGCAATATTGTAATTTCATTTAAGATGCTATCCATGTTTATCAGTTATGACCTACGCAAATCTTTTCCTTAAATTGTTTAGTAAAACGGTACCCCGGGGTAGTTAAATTTAAACATATTTTATTCAATAAATAACACCATTATATACATTACAAACAATTTAGTGAAACGGATTGGAACGAATCCGTTTCACTGGGGTAGAACGGAGACTTCAGGACACGGGGCCATCGGTTCGAGATGTTCTATGCGTTACAGATTCCCCGCCGTGGCTTAGGTTTCCGTTTGAGTACTGGTAACGTATCCAGGGAGTAGGACCGACAGAGGCTTGTTTCACAATCGATGGATAAACATGTCAAACAGATTAATCTACTGTTAATGACGGCTTAAATGTCCTGTAAACATAGACACAGAACAGAACAGAACATATATTCATTTATTTGACGAGTACATGGTACATAGTCATTTTCACATACAAATATGATCTTGATTTACATAAGAATGCATTGGGTCTAAAAATAGGTACCTATTTTTATAACCTAAGACTTAATTACGTTTATATTACCTTAACATACTCAGGGGAGGGACTCAATAAGCTTAAAGCTTTCGTCCCAATCCAATTGTAAAGAACTATTTTACAATAAAAGGTGTTAAACATATTACCAAAAAATAACGACATTTAATCACTTTGTTGCAGCCGAATCTGGAAACCCTTGTGGGACAGGAGAAATTGCTCTAACGAGCAATTTTTCCTTTTCCCACAATGATTTCTTCACTATCAAAATATTATTTTCCAAATCCATCACATTTTCAAATGTTGTCTGCAAACTCTTTCAATAAGGGAAAGTCGTTAATTTGGCGTTTGGTAAAGGGTTTAACTAAAACCTATAAGACACTACCTATACGTAGACGTAGGTGAACGACAGTAAAACAATATTTGCCTTAGTTGGTGGCGCTGCACTAGCGTTTCCGATGACGGGTCCATTGCTGGGTTACAGCTCAAGCAGCTTTTAAACACGTGTTGCTTGATTTATTTGTTAATCCATAAAACCCCCTCTAAACATGACATGCTGCGTTAACCAACGTTGGTCTTATAGATTTGTAGAAGGGGTCTCGAGTTACACATGTATAACCAAGCCCAATATTGTGACCTTTTTTGTTCACTAACTGAGTTTCTGCACACATGGCTGGGAAAATTTATAATTTAATCTGATTATGTAATGTTCTTGATTTGCATAACCTTACATCATTTCAATTATGTGATGTAATCATTTTCCTAATGCTGAGAAGTTAATTGTTTGTGTTCTATTTGAAATCATATATCGTCATTTACTAAGTGAATGAATAACATAACCTCATACTAATGTTGTCAGTTTTCTTTATGAATGTATGTTAGATATCAAGTTTTTCGTTAGGATAAGTAGTTGTGCAGATAGAGATGGGTAGTAGGGGTCTCAACTTACAATGTAGAGTTGAATATGTAAGCAGGCCGGATAGCTAAGTCGGTAGAGAGTTCGCACGGTTCGCGAGGTCCCGGGTTCGAGTTCCGGTCCAGCTGTATGTGTTTCTCACCTTGGTTAGGGTTAGTAATAGATACTCCAGTTTCATTTCCAAAACCAATGCTCTTTCTATGTTGTTTGAGACGAATTTAAAGTGTGTAGGCGAGTATGTATAAGGGATTTCCAATTACAATGAGGAGTTCATTGTGTAAGCAGGCTGGATAGCTCAGTCCATAGAGCATTCGCTGCTCAGTTCGCGAAGGTCCAGGGTTCGAGTACTGGTCTAGCTGCATGTTCATCTCATTTTGGTTACATAATCTCTATCTATTTGCTAGATATGGTAACTATGAATTCATCGAATAAGCCTCTTTTTGATATCAAAATAAGTTTTCGACATAGTTGTTGAAGATATATAAAACACTTGTGACAAAAGAAAAAAATGATCTGAAAAAGTAACTTCTTCTTTTCTCATATTTGTCGCTTCCGGGGGTCGTTAAAGTCCAGGTTTGACTTTTAGAAGTTTTTTTATTACCAAGGTAGACTTTTCAGTATATTCCATGGTCAGGTTAGTCCGAATGATCCAAGCATAGATATTTCATTCTACACACTTATAGGTTGGATCACTAGGGTAAGGGTCAGATAGCCCAATCGGTATAGCATTCATACGGTCTGCGGGGGTGGTGAATTCGATCTCCGATCGGGCTGTATGTTTTTTCGCCTTGTTTAGGTTGGCGCCCGACGTAAATTACCCACGAGGTTCCGAGAAAAACATGTGATGTGTGTACCAACATCGAACTCCGTTACCCCAGAGATTTGGGTCGAATTTCATTTATGTGGAACAGTAATCATGTAGAAAAGGTTTATATAAATACCAGGTACAGTCAAACTTGTGTTAAGGGGCCAGCCTATGGAACTGAAATTGGCTGCTTAAGGCAGGTTGGCTGCTTAACACAAATTGATGTACACTATAAATATAACAATGGGACTTTCGGTAGTGGTTGTTTAAGACGGGTTGGCTGCTTCAAAGGATGGTTGCTTAACACAAGTTGGACTGTAAAGGCAAAAATGAAACCGGACCAGAAATCTCGGTAAAGCATTCACATGGTATGCCGAGGTTCTTGGTTCAATCCCGGTCCGGTTGCATGCTTTCTTCTCATTGATTAAGCAAGGATTTCTTCTTCTTCATAAATTGGTCGCTTGTTGTGACCCTTGAATTCCATGCCTTCCCGCTTCGTTCTGTGTAATATATGCTCGTAATAGGAACTACTCGGATATTTCCGTGGGCTGAGAAATACACCTCGGATATAAGTGTAGGGTTACATTTTTTCTGGTAAATCGGCCCCGGCGTATAACACCTTTTCTAAGCGTACACGTTGAGTAGTTCAATGTGTATGGAAGTGTTGGACATCCTATTAAATCTATTCTTATCGGTAACTCATACAAAATGGCGAAACTATATATAAGTTGTGACTTAAATAGGTGTTTCCTTAATCAATTTAAACGACTTTTTAGGTTTCACATTTAAGATCTCATTTTTTAAAACGAAAGTAAAGTGGTGTCAGTCTCGCTAAACAATATGGCGGCATCCATTTTATGTCAGAGGCGTTTTCATTGGATAAACCCGATGTGTTCAGATTAATATGCTCGGTGACAGTCATAAGATATAATGTTCATACCCCAGCTGGTGCAGTAAACAGAGTAACGATCGTTATGTATATCATTTCTACTTTGATCACTCATTGTCGATATCTTCTTCATATTCATTACCATTCTATAATTATTTTTGTGGATTTGAAATGTGTACATTGTCGTCCGTTCGAACTGTAACGTCGCATTCCCATAAAAAGTTTTATTATTTACCAATGGTGCAAATGATTTGTTCGTAGTGTCCAGCATGTCCAACAGCCTTCACGGACAAGTGAATTCTTACTGAAATTCACTAAATGACCATTATACGGACAGGTGCAGAAATGGTTTAATTCTTTCCCAAACAGTAACGACATTTGACCACTTTGTTGCAGATGACTTTAGAAAACATTGCGGGAAAAGGAGAAATTGCTCACAACGAGCAATTTTTCCTTTTCCCGCAAGGTTTTCTGCTCTTTCTGAAGAATATCTTTCTATTTCTTCACATTTTGAAAAGTCGTCTGCAAAGTCTTTCAATTTGGGACAGTCGACAATTTATTGTTTGGGAAAGGGTTAAGATTACAAACACGTAAATCAAATTCAGATAACGCCATCCCTGTTAACCTTACAATCAATTCATTAATACATCAAGAAACATCAATGATGCCTTTCTAAACCGCAATTATATAGATTTAATTAACCCCTTACTCAATACATGTATGTATTCTTCTCGATAGCAGACGATATAAGAAGCTTATGTTGTATAATAGTGTTGACTTAGTAAGAATGACGAAATTTGTTTTTGCTACACATGTTCTGTTGAAATCATTTATGATATCAATAATCTGCATTGAAAATTTACAGTTTGTTATTCAATTCCAGAATGCCGATTGATTTTTATAGAGATCTATTAGTTAACATGCAGTATTATCTATCAGGTACTTCTAGCTTTATTGCAAACAATGCCATTTATAAAAGCTCGGTTATTTTCATGTATTTAAGGAGGCCTTTGGGCCAAACGTTGCATATCTTTATTTAAATTACAGTGCTGGAACCGACTAAAAGATTATGCAAACAGGTTAGATCCAGGCAAACCGCCAAGTGAATTGGCGGCTGGTCTGTGATCTAACCTGTTTGCTACTCTGAGTATCTTTCCTGAACAAAATTAAGCAGATATTTGAGGTTTTGGAGGCAGACGACACAAAAATCTATTTTAGGAAAATTACCCAACATTCTAAGGGTTAACTGCTTGATCTTAACACAGGTCACTCTAATAGAATATTCCCTCGTTCCTTCGTTAGGGCCTCGTCCTTTTGAAATCTTGCATTGATGAATGTTAGACCCGTAAGAGGCAAGGTTTGCACATCAAGTGTTTAGTATGTCTCCATAACGTATTACAGAACGGGACAGAACATAACATACATTTTGTTTGGCGAGTACATTGTCATGTTCAAATTTCATTAACACAATAAATGCATCTTGAATAACCCACTTTCTCCACTCATGTCGCGGTCAGGGAAGATTATCGTGAAACACTCTCGGTACCGTTTTACTAATCAAATTAATCTTTAATCTTGTTTCATGATCATTAATATGGAAGTCGCATTTTTTGTAATCTGATATCTAAACGTGTTTGAATGGTGCTTGATCGTATATGTGAGGAAATTCGGTAGTTTTTTTTAAACTGCACAACATTCGTTCCTTTATATGATACGTATTGACGAAAGGTCATTGGAAGCAAATTTATATCGTCTTTGACTCTTTAAAAGCTGTATACAGTGAATGAACATGTACAATGTATTCTAATCAAAAGCGTGACATTGCTTTTGAGATCTAACTATATAAACTGTATGTACATATAGGTTAGAGGCTAGATAGTGAAATTTAAACGATATAGAAACCCCAAGGAAGGAGCGATAGCGACTGACGGGGTTTCTATGTCGTTTAAATTTCACTATATAGCCTCTAAACAATTTAGTGTTTAACCTACATTTCCATAGAGCGCTCTATTTGACGCTGGCAAACCACGCCTCTGCGGGTATGATCTGCGAATGGCATAAAAATGCTGCTCAGTATTTTGAAATTCGACATAAACCACGCCTTCCGCGGCTGTAAATTGCATGCCAAGAATCTGCCATACCATATTTGGAAGAAGAAAACTGCACTACCCAGTGATGTAGATTGCAATGTAGTTTTGAGTTTAACCCGTTACTCCATAATTTATTCCTCACCTACAGCAGAAAACTTGAGAAGCCCTTGTGACAAAAGAAGAAATTTCTTGTAACGAGCAATTTCTCATTTTGTCACAATATTTTCTTTTCAATTTCAAAAAGAAACTGTGTTTTTTCATAATGTATATATGTGTTGTCTGTTAATGCTTTCAATTATTTGTACCCGTCACATTATTCCTAATGGGGTAAAAGGTTAATATAGTTCAGTTTCTTTTTTTCTCAACGATGTTAGGATACCCAGTTAATTGTAATTCCTTTTTATTTATTTCTGTGTTTATTTCTTCCCGCAACGTCACAGCGATCTTTCAATCGCTACCGTAGGCTAGGCTTACACGTGTCATTGATTTGGAGGTGGAGCCTAAAACTACACATTTATGCGCATGCGTGATACCAGAGTAATAGTCTCATAGAGCCCAGATAGAACACTCGAATAGTAGTTTATGGAAAATAAACCAACAAAAAATTTCAAATTGACGCATTCTCATTGGATGAAAATGTAGGTTAAACACTAAATAGATATATTGAAGCTTTTAAAGTCTATCATGCTTTCAATTGCTCCATTTAACAGTATATCACCCAACAATGTAAAATTGCATTGGTTCAACGATATTTTATTTTGACTTTCAAGTTTTCTCTTCTGTGAATAGGATTCTCTTTCCTGTTGGCAAGTACTGGGCCAAGATAAAAACAAATGAAACAAATACATATAGCTATCTAAAAATTCGTTCATGCTGTGAACTTATAATGACAGATAAAGCTATGAATTCTGGTATGTATTTACTCCAAAAAGTCCATACGTATATGATTTCTAGTAAAAAGATAGAAAACCATTTTGAAGACTCTTTTCAAAACACGTTACTTAGCGTCTTAAATCGCACAACTCATGCAGTTGCTATGAATCAATGATGTACAACAAATGTTAAATGCATCAATGCCTTTTGTCTGTATGTATACTTGTGTATGTTTAAATGTGTGAATGGGCGTGCTTGTGAGCGTGTTATTTAAATGTATTTATATGAGGAGAGGGCACTGTGGGTTTGGCCATGAAGGGCGAGTGTATGTGAGTAAGGGTATGTGAGGAGTATGGCAAAAGGAAGAGAGCACATTCTATTTTTTTTTTTTTTTGTAAATGTTTGTTTGTAATCTCTTCAGAAAATGGAGAAAATAAACAATCATATATATCACAGGTAGTAACTAGACAACATATAAACTACAAGTTAAGATTATACAATCTTTGACACGTTCCGATGACCCTCAGCTTGGTGTGTAATTGTCCGATGTTGAGTTCCGTTAACGAAGAACTCTATTCGTTTTGAAAAGACGCGTGTGTTTTTATGGCAAAGATTCCCGTATACTGATTTCTGTGGTGCAAGCACTTCCAAGTTCCATTGCAATGTGCTTAGAAGATCTTGTTTGATGCTATGCTTTCCCAGTTGGAACTGTAAAGAGAATGAAATACTAAACGTTTTACCAAACGCCATATTTGCGACTGTCCCAAATTGAAAGAGATTGCCAACCAATAACGACATTTAACCACTTTGTTGCAGACGACTATGGAGAAAATTGTGGGAAAAGGAGAAATTGCTCGTAACGAGCAATTTTTCCTTTCCCCACAATGTTTTCTGCCCCATCAGAAGATGTTTTCCAATTTCATCACATTTTGAAGTCTCGTCTGCAAACTCTTTCAATTTGGGACAGTCGTAAATTTAGTGTTTGGTAAAAGGTTGAAATGGTCTCTAAACCACGACGGAACCGGCTCATTTTCTCCCCGATACGCTTCCAGAGTTTAAATGACTCTGTAGGTAATATTTACTTTATTATTATCAATTATATTTGTAAAAATCCGCAAAATCTATAAGTGATGCTTTCAGGATTAGAAGCAATGAACCGTTAACTATTACTCTTTCTGTATCTTGTTTTCTTCATATATATCATCTTGTATTTGCTTTTCTGTGAAAAGCACATGTTATTTTACTATGTTTTCTATTGTTTTGTAATGTTTCCTATATTTCATAAATTTATATTTTGTTAAGGCCAATGGCAAAGTGTTGCCGACATGCCTGCTATTTGAAATAAATAGATAAAAATGTAAAGTGTACCATTGTATTATCATGTTGTTAAAATCACTGTAAAAGTGGAGCTAAATAAATGATAATGTCTATCAAGTTGACATACACAAACATTTTCCATATGTTGTTATGTAAAAGGCTACCAAGAACTCCAAGGCGTTACTCTTCAATTCTGTTGTAATTACGCAAGGGATTATTTGGAATCGGGGGATTCAGATTAATTATTCCGTTTGAACTTATTTGTTTTACAAAGATTGTGACGTAAGCTTGAACCTTATTAAATTCCCTTTCAATGCTTCCTGGAAACTAAACCAGTACTTGCGCCGATTCAAACGCTGCATATACGCCTTTTCATGTTAAAAAAGTGTTTTTTTACCTCTCTTAACGCTGCGTATACGCCTTTGAACGTTAAAACATTGTTTCCTACACATCTCTTAACGCTGCGTATACGCCTTTGAACGTTAAAACATTGTTTCCTACACATCTCTTAACGCTGCATATACGCCTTTGAACGTTAAAACATTGTTTCCTACACATCTCTTAACGCTGCGTATACGCCTTTGAACGTTAAAACATTGTTTCCTACACATCTCTTAACGCTGCGTATACGCCTTTGAACGTTAAAACATTGTTTTCTACACATCTCTTAACGCTGCGTATACGCCTTTGAACGTTAAAACATTGTTTCCTACACATCTCTTAACGCTGCATATACGCCTTTGAACGTTAAAACATTGTTTCCTACACATCTCTTAACGCTGCGTATACGCCTTTGAACGTTAAAACATTGTTTCCTACACATCTCTTAACGCTGCGTATACGCCTTTGAACGTTAAAAAATTGTTTCCTACACATCTCTTAACGCTGCATATACGCCTTTGAACGTTAAAACATTGTTTCCTACACATCTCTTAACGCTGCGTATACGCCTTTGAACGTTAAAACATTGTTTCCTACACATCTCTTAACGCTGCGTATACGCCTTTGAACGTTAAAACATTGTTTCCTACACATCTCTTAACGCTGCATATACGCCTTTGAACGTTAAAACATTGTTTCCTACACATCTCTTAACGCTGCGTATACGCCTTTGAACGTTAAAACATTGTTTCCTACACATATCTTAACGCTGCGTATACGCCTTTGAACATTAAAACATTGTTTCCTACACATCTCTTAACGCTGCGTATACGCCTTTGAACGTTAAAACATTGTTTCCTACACATCTCTTAACGCTGCGTATACGCCTTTGAACGTTAAAACATTGTTTCCTACACATCTCTTAACGCTGCATATACGCCTTTGAACGTTAAAACATTGTTTCCTACACATCTCTTAACGCTGCGTATACGCCTTTGAACGTTAAAACATTGTTTTCTACACATCTCTTAACGCTGCGTATACGCCTTTGAACGTTAAAACATTGTTTCCTACACATCTCTTAACGCTGCATATACGCCTTTGAACGTTAAAACATTGTTTCCTACACATCTCTTAACGCTGCGTATACGCCTTTGAACGTTAAAACATTGTTTCCTACACATCTCTTAACGCTGCGTATACGCCTTTGAACGTTAAAACATTGTTTCCTACACATATCTTAACGCTGCGTATACGCCTTTGAACATTAAAACATTGTTTCCTACACATCTCTTAACGCTGCGTATACGCCTTTGAACGTTAAAACATTGTTTCCTACACATATCTTAACGCTGCGTATACGCCTTTGAACGTTAAAACATTGTTTCCTACACATCTCTTAACGCTGCGTATACGCCTTTGAACGTTAAAACATTGTTTCCTACACATCTCTTAACGCTGCGTATACGCCTTTGAACGTTAAAACATTGTTTCCTACACATCTCTTAACGCTGCATATACGCCTTTGAACGTTAAAACATTGTTTCCTACACATCTCTTAACGCTGCGTATACGCCTTTGAACGTTAAAACATTGTTTCCTACACATCTCTTAACGCTGCGTATACGCCTTTGAACGTTAAAACATTGTTTCCTTCACATCTCTTAACGCTGCGTATACGCCTTTGAACGTTAAAACATTGTTTCCTACACATATCTTAACGCTGCGTATACGCCTTTGAACGTTAAAACATTGTTTCCTTCACATCTCTTAACGCTGCGTATACGCCTTTGAACGTTAAAACATTGTTTCCTTCACATCTCTTAACGCTGCGTATACGCCTTTGAACGTTAAAACAGTGTTTCATTACCTCTCTAAACGCTTCATAGACGCCTTAGAACATTTAAACAGTGTTTCCTAAACCTCTCTTAACGTTGGAGAGACGCCATTGAACGAAAGTACAGTGTTTTCTTACCTCGCTACATATACGCCTTTGAACGTTAAAACAGTGTTTCATTACTTCTCTAGATGCTACATATACGCCTTTGTACATTAAAACAGTGTTCCCTAACCTCTTTAACCGCTGCCGTATACGCCTTTGAACGTTAAAACAGTGTTTCCTTACCTCTCTAGACGCTACATATACGCCTTTGAACGTTAAAATATTGTTCCCTTACCTCTCTTAACGCTGCATATACGACTTTGAACGTTGATACAGTGTTTCCTTACCTCTCTAGACGCTACATATACGCCTTTGTACGTTAAAACAGTGTTTCCTAACCGCTCTAACCGCTGCCGTATACGCATTGTATATTGTACATTGTTTTTTTACCTCTCTTAACGTAGCATACACGTCATTGAACGTAAACACAGTGTTTTCTTAACTCTCTTAACGCTACATATACGCATTTGTACGTTAAAACAGTGTTTTTTTTACCTCTCTTAACGTAGCATAGACGCCATTGAACGTAAACACAGTGTTTTCTCACCTCTATAAACGCTACATATACGCCTTTGAACGTTGATACGGTGTTTCGTTATCTATATAAAGGTAAGTACATTTTTCCTTACCGCTCTAAACGCTCCATAGACGGCTTTGAATGTTAGCACGGTGTTTTGTTCGAATGAGTGCAGGAACCCATGCAAGAGAGCGACTCCCGTTTTGTTGACTTGCAGACAGTGAATACACTGGTCTATACGGACATTCCAGTCGCACGGCAATAAGGCAGAATTTTCTGAAAATCGGAAAAGTAAAGTTCATGAACGTTTGGCCTTATATGGTGGTTTTCGTTTTCAGTAGTATTCAGATTGAAAGCAACAGTTGAAAAATAGCGTGCAAGAGAATGCATTTTGTTTCATATCATTTGAAGTATAAGAGCTTGACTACACGATAGCTTGCTTATTACAAGTATTTTGTTCTTTTGTCACAGCGATTTCTACAGTGTTGTATTGAAAATGAGAAAAAAATGTGTTTAATTGCGAGTGGTTTTAAAATTGTACACGCCCAGGCGGACGTACAATTGCTTTTGGAGATTGTATAAGTATCCAAAAAATCATTCAAACACCGTTTTGAACTTACAATGAGAATTCTATGTCCAGAATACCGCTGACCCATTTGAAAGCTTTCTTGAACTCAGATGACGTGAACCGCTTTTGCAGTTAACCCTTTCCCAAACGCCAAATTTTCGACTGTCCCATTGAAAAAGTTAGCAGACAACCTTTCAAAATGTGATGAAATTGGAAAATGATCTTCTGATAGTGTAGAAAACAGTGTAGGAAAGGGAGAAACTGCTCATCAAGGAGAGACGATTCTAATGATGTGTTATTTTGCAATATTGCTTATCTCTGAAATAAGGCGGGATGTTAGTTTGAACTTACGTAAATTTTAGTGTAAAATGTTTATAAAAACGCTACCAAGATACATAAACGTTAGATAGTATGGAGAGACCAGTTGAACTGTATATGTCACAGATCGGATCGTATTTACTTGGCATACCCCGGCACAAATCGGTAAATAAACCTCGTAGCTAATTCATGAATACACAAGAAATCCTGGGGAAATTCTGCCGGATAACACATCTGATTTCAACATTACACACAGGGACTAAATATTTATGTAAACTAAAACAAATTGGTTAAATAAAATAATTAAATGCTGTTATTTTTACCCATTGAATTTAAGATTGTCACATCAGAGCGACAGCGATAAAGTGGTAGAGCGTCGGCCTATTGTACCGGAAGTTCTGGGTTCGAATTCCCGTTAGGCGAGGTGAAAAATGCATTGACTAACCATCAATTCGGTGCGAGTGCTGGTGTATTTTTCAGGAAGCAGTCATCGAGAGCGACTTTGTATAACTTTAATTAAGCTTCATTCAAAATCGAAATTCAACCGTAAAAACACCTTCCAAATGTGCCAAATTTGTTGGTGCAGAATGACAGTAGAACATGGTAACTTGTATGTCACATACATTTTGATATGCAAATGCATGTATACAAAAAATTAATATTATAAATCCATTGCCATAGCCACCATTCACACACACCAACATAAAAACACAATTTCAACCCCGCCTACGGTTTAATGCCCAATGCTTACAGCTTACTTCCTACTGCTAATATTTAATATGGACAGTCTGTAATAGTTTTATTCATCAAAGAGCCTACTGCCTTTTACAAACGGCTCATTGTCTTCTATTAAACGTAAGCAGTAGACAGTAAGCAGAAGCAAGAAGTATTAGGTAGTAAATTATTTGGCCTTTGAGGAGGAGGAGGAGGAGGAGGAGGAGGAGGAGGAGGAGGAGGAGGAGGAGGAGGAGGAGGAGGAGGAGGAGGAGGAGGAGGAGGAGGAGGAGGAGGAGGAGGAGGAGGAGGAGGAGGAGGAGGAGGAGGAGGAGGAGGAGAAAGAGGAGAAGGAGGAGGAGGAGGAGGAGAAAGAGGAGGAGAAAGAGGAGGAGGAGGAGAAAGAGGAGCAGGAGGAGAAAGAGGAGCAGGAGGAGAAAGAGGAGCAGGAGGAGAAAGAGGAGCAGGAGGAGGCTGAGGAGAGAAAGATGATGATGGTGATGATGATGAGGAGGAGAGAAAGATGATGATGATGAGGAGGAGGAGGAGCAGCAGCAGCAGCAGGAGGAGGAGAAGGAGAAGGAGGAGAAGGAAGAAATTCAACAGAGACCTCTTAATCAAATACTTTACCTGGGTGGTCATGCATGAAAATGTTAATTAAATCTTGGTCGAAATGAGTCGCCGCTTTCTTGTACTTTGATAAGGATTCCGTCGCTGATTGGGTCCAGGTTGAAGCGCGCATGCGTGTCAGGTTCATCAGCAAAACGCCAGCGTTTATTCCTTCGGGGAGGAAAAGACATGATCAACAGAAAACAAGTTTTTCCAGCTTGGATCAAGCAGTCGTTTGCGTGTTTCTAAACATTTTTTTAGAATACTGCGTTGAACGTTTCATGCCAAAACATATTAACAAACTTTGTGTCAACAGGATCCAAGCGCGTAGCTGAGACTAGCTGAAGATTACACACTTGAACTAGGTGGTCCGAGGCATGGTGCCAGAAAATTTTACTTTGTGATTTCGGGCTATTTTATGATTAAATGAAACAGAAAGCTATGCCAATACACAATTGTATTTCGAAGATCCCACCTTTTCCCATCGGTTAGTCCCATTATCATGAAAGTCAAAACTAAACAGATAGTAGACCAAACAACAGACATAAATAACGACGGTGAAAATATTTGCAAAATAAATTTACACCCGTGCGTACGAGCCTACAAAAATGTCCAGCTACGCATCTTGGTACACACCTATCGAAATAAAATTGGATGGACAAGGGTACCGTTTTACTAAACAGTTTACGCTTAAGATTTGTGTATGTCTTAAACAACAATTCCTCTTATTTCAATATTGGGCTAAGCAATATTGCAAAGTAACACATCATTGGAATCGTCTCTCCGACACGCTTCCAATGACATGTCGCATTGCAATATTGTACTTTCATTGAATATACTATCCATGTTCATCAGTTATGACTTACACAAATAATTTCCTTAAGTTATTTAGTAAAATGGTGATTGGTAGAACCGAAGATCAGTAATCCAAGTAAATGTTAGAATCTTATGATTAAACAGAAATGAAAAGGATATCAAGCGAGAACGAATTCTGTGTCACTAAATAACTATCCATTTAATTTGCCTTTTTCCGGTTCAATTGAAATGAAAATGTCACTCCTTATTATTTACGTTTTTCGTGTACTATTGATGTCCCTGTGTATATGCTACAAAGTTAAACATTGATATAATGTATCAATAATTTCTTTATGATATCGGATCTTTGCTGTACACAAATTTTGAATTTGGATAATACTTCGGAGTATTGCCTCCAAGTTAAAACAGAAATCTATATCCAGCCAGAGTACTTTCTTCGAATAATTGTCAAATTATTTTTAATTTCTAGAATAATCGTTTTGTAAATAATTCGGACACATGCTTGCTAGCAATCGGAACTATTCGGGTATTTCCATGCAATACACCTCTGATATAAGTGCAGGGTAACAGTATTTCGGGTAAATCGTCCCCGGCTTATGACACCTTGCCTACTAGTGTCCACGTTAAGTAGACCAATGTATATGTAAGTGTTGAGCATCATTTTGTATGATATTGTATCGCTTACTCATACATAATAGTGACATTGTAAGTTTTGATATATACGGCAGTTTCCTTCATGAAAATAGATGACTATTAAAGTTTCATATTGAAGAACTTTATTTAGAAACGAAATCAAATGACGCAAGTCTTGCGAGAAACAATATGGCGTCATCCATGTTATCCCAGAGGCGTTTTCATTGGATAAACCCGATGTGTTCAGGTTGGCTTGCTAGCCGTATTTCCATGCACACTTACCATTTAGCCCATAGAATGGGATAGTCCCTTTCCGATGGTATGCGCCCGTTTTAGGAATCTCGGTGACTAAACCAGCTGCAATAAACTGTGTTGAGTTGAATTCCTGAAAGAACGACCATGCCTCCTCTATGGGTGCCAGGAAAAGTGTGTCTGCATCCACGTACATCACCGAGTCAACGTTCACCAGCAGGTCCTTATAGAGAACATAATGAGAAGTCCTTGTATTAACGAAATTTATATTGATACATTTCTGTTCCTCATAAAAGGAGACGTGTACAAATATATTACTAAAAAATATATTGAGTTCTTTTATTATGTTAAAAAAAGTCATGCAAATGAAATTATGAATGCTGTGAATTGTCTCCAACTCAATCTTGTTTATAAACATTATGCTTACTTACATATTCAAAATGACGAATTCTGATTGGTCGGTTAAAATACTGTGTATTATGTGAAAAGATCAGAGGTGAAGAATCATACAATCTGATTTATTAAACTGATTAATCTGGGTTATTTCTCGTTGGCTTTCACGTTAAAGGTGTGTTGATATTTTTTTTGTGTGATAACTATTTGAATCTGACTAAAGGTTTACCATAATATAGTTTGGTTTAGCATTAATCTCCTTTCATGAGCCTTCAATGTATGAATGTCGAAATTATCTGATTTATAAGCTTTATTTAAGGTGTCAAAATGGATGGCCTTCTTGTTTAGTAATAAGGGAACGACCCTTGCTGACAACTTCTTATAACTTCATATGTATGGAGAATTTTGTATTTTGGATACGCTTTTAAAGGTGGGATACCCATAATCCGCCATCTGAAACTCATTATTTCGTCGGATTACTTCGGTCATTCTCGGTATACATCGATCAGGACCGGAAATATTCACATTAAACCGACGGAAGTTAACCGAGAACTACAGAAGTATTCCAATAACAGAATGAGTTTCAAAATTGCGGTTGATGGGTATCCTACCATAAAGAGTTGCTCAATCTTATCACGGAGACGAATACAACTTAACACACCATGATCCCGTTAAATCATTACCAGTATTGAATAATACAGTTTCCATAGTACTGACTGCCTGACCCAATACGCTCATACATAGTTTGGATGAACCATGCTATTCAGCTGATAAAGGATCTCTTGAAAGAAAATGGTGCGAGAGGGGGTATACTCAATGTATCATCTTATTTCAAACATACATCATTAATCATATTATATTATACTTGACATAATCATAACTATGTTATTAGGTTTCTATCTTGTTCAAAACATGTATGTAAAATTTGTATTATGGGCCTGAGGCTGGAACTATTGAAATAAACATTTGTGTTGCTGAACGAATAGATAGCCATGTCACATTCTCTTCATTAAACGTTCGAAGGAAAACCTGCCATGCCGGTTATCGAACTCGTGACCAGGGTACCGATTTACTAGACTTGCATGAGTTCAAATCAACATTCCCTCTTACTTCATTATTAAGATAAGCAATATTGCAAAGTTACACATCATTGGAATCGTCTCTCCGAGACGCTTCCAACGACGTGTTACATTGCAATATTTAACTTTCATTTATGATACTATCCATGTATATCAGTTCTGACTTACGCAAATATTTTCAGTAAAATGATGTCCTGTTTATTTTTGCATTAAACATGCTCTCCCCTAGTAATTTAGACTCGGTATGGAAAAAATAAACCATAAAATATGATAAACATAAAACACCCGCTATGTATAACGGTCGTATGCTTTAAATGTTGCAATCTACCGTTAAGTACTGCAGACAAAATAAAAAGTGGATGGATTAGTAACAAAAAATGAAAAATGCCTAGTTGTTTATTGCACAACATCAGGATTGGACCAAAACGATTGAAGTTTTGACCACCGCAAACTAATCCTCATTTTATCACAATGAACAATAATGTCATCTGCTACATTTACGTTTTACGACATATGTATCGCTCAAAGGCGTTGGTTATAAGAGTATATAAAACGGGCTCCTTAGTGGGTCATATGTTATTGTTGAAATAAAAATATTATCATGTTAGGTTCCGCCTCATTAATATCTTACCAAGATTTGAACCCACGCGGAAAGGGGTCGTATGATTTTCATGTCCAGGGTACCGTTTTAATAAACAGTTTATGCTTGAAATTTGAGTGAGTTCAAAACAACATTTCCTTTTATTTCAATATTGGGCTTCGCAATATTGCTAAGTAAAACATCATTGGAATCGTCTTGTAGGTACGCGTCACATAGCAATATTGTACTTTCATTTAAGACTATGATAATATTTTTTTCATTACGCAGCTAATTTCCTTAATTGACTTAAAACGGTACCCAGTTATTTGTCTCACAATGAATCTCATCATTGAGTAGATGTTTACAAATTTGTCGTAACCATTGAATCTCAAAGGTAACATTTTATTTGCGAACGAAGAAATATCATGCGTTTAGATTTACGATATAGATTTCACATTTATGCCTCATTATCGGTTTACGTACACGTTGAAACTTTTCTGCGGTAATCTTATAAATACATTAACGAAACCATTGTCGTAGGAACCTTACTGAGATAGTCAACTGGGTACCATTTTGCCCTTTGTTTTGATGGGGTTTTTACCGTTTTACTAAAAACTGAATGAATGAATGCTGTTTTAAGGCGCATCGACAGCTAAGGTCATTTAGCGCGTACTAAAATTTGTATGCTAAAAATGTGCTTAAGTTCAAACCTACATTCACTCTTATTTCAATATTGGGCTTAGCAATATTGCAATGTGACACGTTTTTCGAAGCGTCTCTCCGAGACGCTTCCAATGATGTGTCACATTGCATCATTGTACTTTTATTTTTGATACTATCCAAGTCTATCAGTTTTTAATAACGCAAATATTTTCCTTAACCCATTACCAAACAATAACTACATTTGACCAGCTTGTTGCAGTGGAATCATGAAAACATTTTGGGAAAAGGAGAAATTGCTCTTAACAAGCAATTTCTCCTTTTCCCACAATGTTTTCTGCCCTATCAGAAGATTATTTTTCAATTTCATCACATTTTGCAATTTCTTCTGCAAACTCTTTCAATTTGGGACAGTCGACAATTTGGCGTTTGGTAAAGGGTTAAGTTGTTATGTAAAACGTTACCCTGTACTTTAATATCAACACCAATGGGTCAGTCCATCTTTTATTCGAACTGAAGACTAAAACTATAAATGCCCTAAAATTCGTCAGTTTATCGATTCAAAACTTGGTAAATGAACAGACTTGAATTCCGGCTTAATTTGTGATTATCTTATCAATTTCAGTCCTGAACAAACTACAGCGAACAATTTCCAAACACATTTTCAAAATTTGATAGAATTATCGAGATTGTTTTATTTAAAAACGAAAGTGATGAAACGCTGTGAAGTGTTAATGTCTCGCTCTAGCGACACCAAAATTCAATTCTTTAATCTAAAAGAACATCACATTACACACTTCATATGTTTCCTTAGTCCGAATAATCCAAACGTATGTTAAAGAGTTCTCAATTAACATGGTAGAGTTAACTGTGTACATGTACATGCAAGCAGACCGTATAGCTCAGTCGGTATAGCATTTGCAAGGTTTGCGGAGGTCCCGGGTTCGGGTTCCGGTCTGGATATTTCATAACACAGTTACAGCTTGAATAAACCGAGTTAAGGATCCATCGGCTATCGCTTTCAATCTAGACCTGATGCTTCATCCCATTACTGAGAAATATATGGATCGACGAAGCAATGATCCAACTTACTTAACTTTGCTTTCGTTCTTATCTATTTCATCTGTGTTGTATTACTTGATATTTATGTATATTGTGTATAAATTGATGAATAAACTATGTTTAAATCAACTTACCCCCAAGAAAAGTCGTTGAGCTGAACACGGTGCGAACAATGATTTCCAACCCAGCTCGCTACAATCATCACATTGAATGTCGGCGGGAAATGAGGCGTTATAGAATCTGTACATCAGCTTTCGTCTGAACTTGGGTGGCCAGGATTCAATCTGTATACGAAATAGGATGTTTGCTTTATCTAAAGGTGCATGATCACAGAAGGGAAATTGGAAAGTCGAAATAAAATGTCGTTGAAACTAAATTCATTTATTTTTACTCTTTTTTTATATCGACTTAGAAACACATGTGTGTACAATTTATATTCGGTAGATCACATGCTTTTAATATATTGTAAAATGGGCCTTAGGCTTTTGTCTACAAAATAAATAAAACCATTCATTCATTATTGATGTCACGCTTTTGGATTTAAACCTTATATTGGTGGAACCGACATCGTGCTTTTGCAAACAGGTTTGACCCAGGCCAGCTGCCAAGTGAATTGGGGGCTGGCCTGTGATATAAAAAAAACTCGTTTGCTACTCTGTTGCTACAAAGTTAAGCAGATATTTAAGAGTTTGGAAAGCAGACGACACAAAAATAAATCTTTAGAAAGTTACATAGCATTCTTAATGTCCTCACATCTGCGGACAACCACCTTTAAATTCTGACATATTTTATGTGGTACATGGCAGAATAAGGGTCCCATTTTTCACATAACGGCAGTCTCTTAACTAGTAATTCTAAAATTGGGTGTTTGGTTATGGGTTAAGCATGTTTGGAACGTATAGATATTAGTTTAATTGACAAGACATGTTGCTGTCTAGTGTCATATATTTACTAAACAATATTGTAGCTTGCTTGTTATAAAAGACTGTATGTAATATATTGCTTGTACTTTCATGTTTATGGTGAATACTTTAAATGAGTTTTTGATATTTTGCAACTATATTCTACATTAAGGCTTAACACGATAATGGTTTGCCTCTTAACCCATTCCAAACAATAACGATACTTTACCACTGTGTTGCAGACGACTTTGAAAAAAATTGTGGGAAAAGGAGAAATTGCTCGAAACGAAAATTATAGAACAATTGAAAATTGTATTGAAAGTATTTTAAATTCCTTCTAACAGAGAAACTGAGAGTGTAAAACGTTCACATTATGCTTTTAAAAGAATGAATATGATAAGGTTTGTTTACAATTAGCGATAAAACAAGGTCAGCTAAGAAACATTGGGAACCAATAAATCCCGAGAAATTGTACATTGGTGGGACCCAATTTGTGAAAATAGCACTTTGAAAAATAGATAATAAATAGTGCATGCGTTATATTGTCATGATCCTGTGGTTTTTCACGATGTTTCAACATATTCTATCATAATTTATTACTCATATTACCCAGTTTTGCAGTTTTTCGGAGCGCTAGTATGATTTTAAGAATTGAGACAGGAAGATATGGTGCACATCGTATTGAACAAAGTAACAGATTGTGCACAATATGCAATGAAGACGTTATTGAGGATGAATTCCACATTTTATTTGTTTGCAAAAAATATGATAATTGAAGAAAAAAACATATCTTAAAAAGTATTACTCTTTACGCCCATGTATGCAGATATAGGTGCAAATGTTCCCATCAAAAAGTGCAAAAGTACTTTTAGACTTTAAAAATGTATTAAATATGCTCTTGAACATAGAAATACCTTAATCAATATGGCCTACTAAAACATGCTTGTATTCATTACAATTATAAACAATGACTCTTTCTTCAAGAATGTTAAATACTTGTCACGTATCAGTATTGATATCTATCTATATGTACATATATGTATATGAGTAGAAGCTGTATACGCTTACGTTAATACATGTTTCTTCTTCTTCTATCTATATTTGGGATAAATGTCCTTAATTGATAAAGCGGATCGTCAAATACAATACCTCGAGTGTGACCTGCTCCTGTAAAAGCACACTGTCTGTTACAACATGGGCGACTAGTGTGGTGTTGGTGAACAATACGACCGACTTTAACATGGTCAGAGGTTCGTCTAGTCTCCCGGCACATATGGCAACAGCGATATGTGGTGTATCAGTACGGCTGAAATGTACGTTTATTCTTTCTCTTAACCCTTTACCAAACGCCAAACTGTGGACTGTCCCAAATTGAAAGAGTTTGCAGATTACATTTCAAATTGTGATGAAATTGAAACATAATCTTCTGATAAGGCAGAAATCATTGTGGGAAAAGGAGGAATTGCTCGTCACGAGCAATTTCTCCTTTTCCTACAATGTTGTCCAGTGTCATCTGCAACAAACTGGTCAAAATTCTTTATTGTTTGGTAATGTTTTAATGTAGTATGCCCATAATCCGCCATTTCCAAGGATTTTCTCTCTTCAGACCACTTCGGTCGTTCTCGGCATACACCGATCGGGCTGGAACTATTCATTGGATATACCTTAATACGGAAAGCTCCGGCTCAGACCGATGTTTACCGAGAACCACCGAACTAATCCGACGAAAGTAAACTTTACAAATGTCGGATTATGGGTATTCTACCTTAAATTGTTATGTCACAGTTAAATAGACTTTATGTTCTACAAAGTGTGATTCGCCATGATAGTGTGTGGGGTTAAAGGTGCTTGCTTACAATTGCGATGATGTGCAAGTCAAAATGAAATGCCATTGAAACGATACAGATTTTGTATTGCGGTATGGTATTATATTAGAAATAGCTTCTGACCGTACAATTGATTCAGAATATCTAATTATATACAGAGTACATACGATTGATTTCAAAACGCGTTTGTATATAAGTACATATCAATTCACTGTTTATAATATGAAATTGAACAAAAAAAATCTTCTGATAGGAATGAAAACGTTGTAAGAAAAGGGGAAATTGCTCGTAACGAGCAATTTCTCCTTTTTCCAGAATGTTTTTCAGAATCGTCTGCAATAAACTGGTCAAATGTCGTTACTGTTTGTTAATTAGTGAAAGAAGTTTATAGATTTTGATTCCATAGTCTTTCAGCTCCCGTAATTACGAATGACGATTCAATCCAGCTTCATCAACATGGACAATTATGATTAAGTCTTCTTTCACCACTTAACCCATTATCAAAAAAACGAAATTTGACCAGTTTGTTGCAGACATCACGTCTTCAAACTCTTTCAATTTGGGACAGTCGAAACTTTGACGTTGGTAAAGGGTTAGCCCAATTCAAAGCAATGTAAGTAAAAAATAAATGTCGATGCGATGTATATGTATTAACCAAATAACGTCTGAACCTTGGGTATTTAACTACATACCGATAGGGTGTGCCCAGTCTCCTGGTAGACCCAAGGCTCGAACCCTGCCTCTCGTCGCCCGTTATACTCATCAGCACACTGAGGGACGTGTTAAACCGGTCGTAATTCATCGTGAGAAGCACTATCATCGTGACAACCGCAATCCAGACATATACACGTTTCTGAAACCGTAGATCCACCATCCTCAACCATCTAGATCCAAATTTGTAGAGACGTACACAGATATGTTTCGCGTAATTTAATAAGAAAGTAATTCCGTTCACCATGAATACACGTCAGTATGTGCAGACATCGACCTGAATGGTTGATATTAACCATGGTCTTAAGTTATTGAGCGATTGTAATCCATCAGAAAAACATTTGTTTTTTACTGACTATAGACTTGCCCGTAGGTGGTATCGAAAGACGGTTGATAAGTGTTAAAGCCTTGACTTCGTCATATCATTCCACATGACCAGTTGGTGAATTTGTGTATCATTTGTTTGGCTTTGTACTTTCACAGATGTCTTTTTTTATCTTTTGGTGAAGCTACAAGCCAGTGTGAGGCTTCTTTAATTTTCCATAACTATGTACTAAATTCAGGTAAAGACATCATAAAATATTCAAATATATAAGATCAATCTAATTTTCTACTATATCAAAATGTACTTCTTTTGCTGCTGCATAGTAGGTCCAACCTACATACAGGGGCTTATGTGAGTTATTCTTTTATTAAATTAAAAGCATACTAGCGCTCGGAAAAACTACAAAACTGGGTAAAATGAGTTATAAATTATGCTTGAATATGTTGAGATATAGCCAAAAACCACAAGATCATGACAATATAACTCCTACACTATTTATTATCTATTTTTTAAAGTGCAATTTTCATAAATTTGGTGCCCACCAATTTAACTCCATTCTTTACATTTGAGTAACATCTAAAATAGCAAGGCGCGCTCTAATTAAAAAGTGGCTATCACCTGGTTTGAAAAAACACGTGTAACACATAAAAATAATGTATTTATCCAATATTAACAATGTGAACTTTCAAAATGAAGCATTTCTAGGGTTTTATTGGTTCCCGATGTTTCTCATCTGACCTAGTTTATCGCTTATTGTAAACAAACCGTGTTGTATTCACACTTTTAAAATCATAATGTGAACGTGCTACCATCTCAATTCCTCTGTAAAAGGGAATTTAAAGTATTTCAAGTTGATTTTCAATTATTCTAGAACTTTTATAATTTAAAAGAAAATGAGCGCAAGTGTGGCTTCAACTGTTATGCACATTTGTGGAAGCATTTAAGGAAGCTTAAAGCTTGTTCAAAGCCTCTATCGATGACTACTTCCTGGGTACTAAATCGATGTAAAACAAATACGTATAATAATAAACCAATGCATCGGGACTCAATCTGAACTCATGGGGTTTATCCAATGTATTTCTAAGATCACGGAAATACCCGAGTAGTTACGATTGATCGGGAATTAGTCGAAAAGACTTCGAATTACAACCATATGCTGAACACCCTACATTTCAATAAATGTGACACAGGCTTTGATTTCTTTAAAAATGACTTGTATACAAAAGGGCCTGTCAGAAAGAGCATTGGCATCCTGCTAAGCGGTCTACGTCATGAGAAACGACAGACCCCTGTACTTTGACGCATCACAGCGCGATATGACTTCTTGTATACCTATGCATCGCATCGCAATAGAAGGTTTAAAAACTTACGTTAGGAAAGTTATTTTTAAGTATATATCCATAATTAATTGTGACGTGAACCAACAACAAAACAGGTTAAATAAACATTTGAATCAACCACAGCTAGCAAATTGGAAATTGTACAAGATCTTTTTTCGTAGAAGCACAATATTTGTGCAAATGCGCATCCGTCGAACACACTGCGGTCAAAGTTGCTGAAAATTCTCGCAATTTTGTAAATAGTATAATAAGAACGAACAAGTCAATGAGCGCTTCTATAGGATAGCCGGATTATATTCTCACGCACCTTAACCCTTTACCAAACAACAGATTTTCGACTGTCCCAAATTGAAAGGGTTTGCAGACGTCATATCAAAGTGTGATGAAATTTAAAAATAGTCTTCTGATTGGGCAGAAAACATTGTGGGAAAAGGAGAAATTGCTCGTTACGAGCAATTTCTCCTTTTCCCACAATGTTTTCTAAAGTCTTCTACAACAAACTGGTCAAATGTCGTTATTGTTTGGGAAAGGGTTAATACTGTTTCTAGAGCGGTAAAACATTTTCGAAGACCCAAGTGATGACGGTTTCTAAAAATATCACATCTTATTCTAAATTTAGATCGTTGTTTACGAAAAAATGTTTGTAATATATATGTAATTAATATGTCCTTTATCTTTTTTGCACGGCTATGAAAGGGGGGTTGGAAAACTGTCGATAGTCTATTCTTATGTTACTTTATAATCTATGTTATTATTGCATCGGTAGAAGACAGAAAATTCTAAAAAGTTAAATCTAAATCTGTTTGGTAGTCCTTTTAACGTGATATTTGCATGTTTCGTGGATCCGCAACGGTACAACGCAGTTTGCACGAAACAAACTTCAAAGTTGTCTTGAAATCCCATTGAACTAGAGTTACAATAGCGGAAACAATCACCAATCTTTGACACAACTGAGAATGAAATAGACGTAAACGTTCCATCCAACGTAAACGTGTTCAACGCAGTTTACACGAAACAAAATTCAAAGTTGTCTTGAAATCCCATTGAACTAGAGTTACAATAGCGGAAACAATCACCACTCTTTGACACAACTGAGAATGAAATAGACGTAAACGTTCCATCCAACGTAAACGTGTTCAACGCAGTTTACACGAAACAAAATTCAAAGTTGTCTTGAAATCCCATTGAACTAGAGTTACAATAGCGGAAACAATCACCACTCTTTGACACAACTGAGAATGAAATAGACGTAAACGTTCCATCCAACGTTAACGTTAAGGGTCGTCCAGAAATACCACGTGCTGTACATGCTAGCAGATTTGAGACAACATTTAAAACATGTCCATATTCAACCCTTTACCAAACGCCAATTTTTCAACTGTCCCAAATTGAAAGTTTGCAGACGACCTTTTTAAATGTAAGGAAATTATAAGAAAAAAGAAACAATATTCTAACAGGGCACAAATATTATGGGAAAATGAGAAGTTGTCCTTTTCCCATAATGTTTTACAGAGTCGTCTCCAAAAATTTGTCAATTGCGTTATTGTTTGGTAATGGGTTAAAAAAAGTATTTCGGTACTCTTAACAGCGATCAGCGTGAATTTTCCATGTTCCAAGTTTTTTCCTTACCTACATTGAACAATGTTTTAACTACACCGTTGTCTAAATGCTGTCTCATACTAACAAGTAGGGTCAGTGATGGAGGGACGAAGGAATGGTTTGACTATATGCAATCAGTAGATACCTAGTATGTTAATAAGGCTAGAGAGATTTTAAATGAAAATAGAGAAATAAAAAAGCTCTTTCGATCAAAGCAATTTCATCGTTATCTGACAATGATTGAGAAAGTTTGTGCAGCATGTCAGGTGCACAGCTGTGTAGGCTATATGCGAGTACGCGGTCGAATCCACATGATTCTGACAAAAAGAGTTTTTTAAGGCGTTTCTTTATGTTACAAAAATCTACTCCATTAATGTATGAACCATTGACGCCTTAATGCATTCTATTCGCCATACTTTGATATAACATTATTCTACATTAATGACCCTGAAATCACATAAGATGCACCAAACTGCACCATTATATTCAGAAAAATCTGGGACACCGGACACTCCTAGTTTAATCCTGAATCCACATACATGGAGGACTAGCTATGCGCATGCATGTAAAACATGGAAGGCCCGTATCGTTTGGTAACGGGTACACGTACCCAAATTGTAGCCTTGTAGCCCATGCACGCATGTATACCCCGCACTAACCAGGCTAACCCGAAAGCCCTTGACACATATAATTGCCTTAAACATAACCTGGGTCAGTGTCGGTATTCATGTTAAATAAGATTAGAACAGAACAGAACAGAACAGAACATTTCTTTAATTGAGAAATTGTTCAGGGTAGCATCTTGTCTCAATCACAATGTTCTGTAAATGTCGACGAGATACTAGTTGATCAGGCTTGACACCGTCCGGAGTTTATACCAAATCAAACAGAAAGAGTGACCTCCCTGGAATGAACTCGTACTCGCGATAAATCGACCCCACGATTATGTTTGTTGCATTTCAAAACAAACAAATAAATTCCCTGTGTGTGAGAAGCCTGGAGATGCGTCAAACGCAAATGGAGACAGGAAACTTACAAACTTTGATAAACGAAATGGTATTAATTAGAATAAGTATTGCTATTTTTAAAAAAAATAACTGTCAGATTGCAAAAAGTTCTTTTCAGTTTTCATCAAGTGAATAATCCAAAACTATATAGTGAATGTAAAGATTTCTAATGATTCATTAGGTTTAAAGAAAAGATTAACAGTTGTTTCCCCAAAAGTATTTTCCCCGAAGTTAATTTATATAGTGATCGATGAGTCTTTTCCTCCAAGTTAATTTATAAATTAGAGAACTTATATTATACAGTAGATTCCAAATTTTATATTGTGTTATATTTATACAGTTTACAAAATAGTCTACTGATGAGGGAGTGAGTGTTGGGTTAAACCTAATACGTGTAAATTTAAGACATGGTTTGAACAAACATTACCACACAAACAAACATATAACCCATTGATGGTGCCTATTTATCCTAGAGATGTATACAATTATCAAAATATTCCAAATCAAGTAAAGAACAGTTTATTTTCAATCAACTTTCATAATTTGGTCTTTTTACAAATAAGACTCTTCATTAAAATAACTTCTGTATATAGATAGAATTGCAATATAGATTAATCGTGGGAAAAGACTCCTTGATTACTATATAAATAAACTTCGGGGAAAAGGCTCTTTGGGTAAAGGACCATCCTAAAGCAAACATAGAGGAAATGTTCACCAAGTGTGGGGCTTGAACCAACAAGAGCTTCAACACTTAAATACTGATATATCAATTGACCTATTACTGAATGGTCCCACACGCTACAGGTCTTTGGATTATTGAAGTAAAACGGTGCTTTAATAATATCATCACAAACCAACATACTGCTTTAATAATATCATCACCAACCAACACACATTGATTCTATAATTTGCAATGGGCAATCTAATCAACATGAGTTAATGTTCTAGACCTTAATATCACTTTCATCTCAACCTGTGTCAAATCAAGTTTGACTACCCATTCCTACATACCAGTACACAGATTTTAAAAAGCATGTAGGAAATGCCATTTTGAATAATTTTGACAAAATTCAAAAGGTCAGTAATAACAAATTGCTTGTGATACTAAATTTTCTCTTTTGAAAGAACTTTCCAAAGAAAATTTTATTTTGTTATTGTTGTCTGCTGCTTCTTTTTTTATCCTAGAAATTGTAAAAAAGTGTATCAACATTTGAAGAAATCTGGTTTGTGAATGTTTTATTGAACAAAGACTAAGAGGTAATGTTTGCTGTACCTAGCCAAATATCAGCCACATAGTAGAATTTTTTACATTTAAACTGTGTGGTTTAAATGACATTTTATTTTGACTCATTTTTTTCACTTCTCTGAACAAGCACCTCTTGGACTGAGAAAAAATATTAAATTTTTATTTTTTTCCTATTTTTAGGTTTTTGCTTCTTTGAACAAGTACCTCTTAGACTGAGTAAAAATATTAAAATTTCATGTTTTTCCTATTTTTAGGTTGTCCAACTGAAGGAAAAAGGCTATGGATGTCTGGTAATAGCTGTCAGCCAGACACAGTGTATCAAGGGAGGATGTGATAGAGGGCTGGAATTCCTTGGGAAAAAACTTGATATAGTTCCAGAATTCATTGTTTTTATGAGGGGTATGTGATTAGTGTTCTATATTTTCAAAGTGTTTGGGCTGTATGATATTTTTTTTTTTTAATGTTCAAGTCGAATTTAACTGAAAAATTGTTGTCAAAATGTTGAGCACTATATTTGTAAGCTAATAGATGCAAAGGTGGGAACATATTGAGGTAGAATACTCATAATTCGTCATTTTGAAACTAAGTCTTTCGTTGGATTACTTCAGTCATCATTGGTATATATTGGTCGTTGCCTGAATTATTGGCTTTACATTGACTAATTCAGGCCACAACCAATGTACAACTAGAACAACGGATAAAATCCGATGGCATAATTTATTTCAAAATGGTGGATTATGGGTATTCTACCTGAATACAAATAAATTCAAACTGATAGAAAGAGAATTTAATCCTGCAGTGTCTGCTGCAATGGTAATTACAGTGTATGTCTGTTAGTGTGTTCATCCATTTTTAACCCTTTGTCAAACGCCAAATTTTCCACTGTCCCAAATTGAAATAGTTTGCAGACAACTTTTCCAATTGTGATGAAATTGGAAAGTAATCTTCTGATAGTGGAGAAAACATTGTGGGAAAAGGAAAAATTGCTTGTTACGAGCAATTTCTCCTTTTCTGACAATGTTTTCTAGAGTCGTCTGCAACAAAGTGGTCAAATTTCATTGTTGTTTGGTAATGGGTGAAAATATAAGATTATAGAAAAGATATGTTATTCTTGTTTTTGCAGGGATGGGTCAAAGTTCACTGCCAGGAAAATCCATCGTAAAAAGTAACGTGATCCAGGAAGAACACAATGAAAATGATAATAATCTTACAACCTACAACACAAAATCCTTGTCCCTGGAGTGTGTAAAACAAAGACAAAACCACTCCTTTGTTGTTGATAAGCCATGTTTTCTGGAGCATGTAAAATCAATACAAAAGCACTCCTTTGTTGTTGATAAGGCATGTCAAGATAAAATAGTCCTTGATGAAAGTTTGGATAACGTATATTCAGATGACCCATTTCGTTACAAGACAACAAATGGTTCAAAAGTAGATGTTAAGAAGAAAAGCATCCTTTATACAACTGATGATAAGAGAGAGCAATATGAAGATCCACAATGCGAAATCCATAACGATAACACAACCTCTACAATAAGCACCACAAACAAAAATACAAGCTCCAAGGAAGATAGTTTTCACTGTGATAAGTGTGAGAAAACATTTCGAGTGAAGAGTTTATTAGATGCTCACAGAAACCGTTTACTGCCATGTGTAGGTGATATAACCAAGGTGCTGAAATCACAACAGGATGAGACGATTCATTTTACAGACCAAGAGGGAATGCAGACTTCCATAACTGTTTCAAAAGCTTTCGAAATCATGAAAACGGAATGCATCATTTGTTCATTCAAAACACAAAGGTTGTCCAATCTCAGGAGACATTTTATTGTAACACACTGTAAAGACAAGCCTCTGAAATGTCAGTATTGTACTTCATCATTTAGATTGGAGGAATCTTTGAACAGACATTTGTTAAAGTATCATGCAAATAAGGAATTCACAGTCTTTACTTGTACCTTGTGTAAGAGGGAATTTTCATCACCTAAGCACTTGGAATTGCACAAAGTTTTCAAATGTGCACACAGAATAACGAAACATACTTGTGATATATGCGATTACACAACAAGAGTGAAGGACGCCATGGCAACCCACAGGAGACTGCATACAGGAGAGAAACCTTTCAAGTGTCCACAATGTGAAACCTCGCTAGCCAATCAAAATAGTCTAAAGCAACACATGGATTTACATTCTAAAGAATATGGATACGAGTGTGAAGTCTGTGGAATGAAATTGAAGACCAAAGCTCAGTATGTTAATCATGTAAAGCTCCACAAAGACGATGCGATGCATGAATGCAGCGTATGTGGGAAGAAATATCGTGACAAGTCTTCCTTACAATATCATGTACTGACACATACAGGCTCGAAACCCTTTGTGTGTGAGGTGAGTTATATCTTGTCTGTCTGAAGTGGGGGGGGGGGTCACACGTTTGATACCCAAACCCTGTCATATTAACCTTTTCACTACCGGACCTTGTTACTCTCTTGTATACCAAGAGGACAAAATGGGAAAATGACAGAATTTACACCTGCACCTCCTCTAACAGACCCTCAAATGAAGTCACTGAGTAATAAAAATAAATAAAAAGTTTCACAGTACACTATATACCAACCTTCTATACTCTAACAATTACCTAGTGCATCTAGACATACAACCATATTACACCGTTGATTAAAGGGGGATATAGTATATAAGCTGCATAAAAGTGCAACGGATATATCCGACGCTATAGGTAGTGAAAAGTAAAGCCAAAAAATAGCTTCCTCACCCCATGATACGCTAAGAATCAGGGATAGCCAGTTCCATGCAAATGAAAACTGATTGAATCTTTAAACATCAATAGAAAGTCATTTGATGGAAATGTGTAACCCAATATCCTTATGTTCAGATTTAATTGCTCCTTACGTATTTAAAGCCATTCATAAATCGCATTTAAGAATCTGTAAAATGTACTTGTAAGGATTCAATACAACAAAAGGACTTCATCCTTGGTTTCTGATAGTATGATATGATGAAAAGTTACATTTCTTTGCAAAACAAATACAAATGTACTGGTTTGGCTCAACGGATCATGGGTTTTACCAGATTAGCTAAACCTTGATGGGTTTATCAACAAGCTTTTTTACATGGTTATATAGCATAGGACATAAATGACATATTATTGCATAGATAAAACTATTTCGTTGGCACTTTAACCTATTACCAAACAAAAACGACATTTAACCAGTTTGTTGCAAACGACTCTTGAAAGCATTGTGGGAAAAGGAGGATTTCTCCTTTTCCTACAATGTATTCTGCACTATCAGAAGATTATTTTTCAATTTCATTGCATTCTGAAATGTCGTCTGCAAACTCTTAATTTGGGACAGTTGAACATTTGGCGTTTGGTGAGGAGATGGATAAAACTATTTCGGTGTCACTTTAATACCACTTGTATTACAAAACATTGTGAATTTATTTGAAATATCTAATTATGTTTTATTTTTAGATTATATTAGATTTTGTTATTTCATTAAGATTAAATTCTCCTTTTGTCTTCAGCTCAAACTAAAAATTAGTTTACTTTGTTTGCTATAACTTTTTTTATTTCACTTTCATGTTCTTTGTTTAGAATTATTATAACGGGGAAAGCAGGTAATTGACTTGTGTGGTTTTTCTATTTCAGAGTTGCGGAAAAGCATTTAGGTTGAAGGGTAGATTACAAGCACACAAACAGCGAGTACATGCTGGAGTGAAGATGCACCATTGTCAAGTAGGTAACAGTTCTGGTGTTTTTAATCTTGATAAAAGTCAATCTTGCACGGGTGAAAGTTGAAGAATGTCAAAATCCTGAAAACTCTAGTTCTTTATCCTGAAAAGGCATATTTTTTTGCTCTATCATTATATGGGGACAAAAAGTCTCCAAATCCTAAAAATCAGGAACAATCCTGAACACTTTCACCCGTGATCTTGTATTACTATTAGGCAACCACATTCAAAATGACAGAGCCTAGTCTCGTTAGGTCAGATTGTAATGTGTCTGGCTTGTAATACAGGAGTCCTGATTGTGAGACCTGCCACTGTTAATCTTTTTTTAAATAATAGGCCTTCTGTCAATGTTTGTAGTATACAAATACAGTCTAACAGTTAGGACTGAAATTCATCCGATAGCACCGTAGCCACGCAGTGGGTGCATCTTTAGATGATAAAGTTATTATGATAAAATCTATTTGTTTCATCACTAATCCAATCTGTTCATATGGATAAGTAGTCGGCACCTTGGAAAGAATTTTATCCTGTGCTAGTAACTAGGGCTTGGACAGGTACCCGGTTACGGGCTGGGTACAGGCCACTACCTGTTACCAGATGTTATTTTTACCTGGGTTATAAATCCACATGAATGTATGAATAAGCACTCATTGACGAGTGAATAAGACGTTTCTAAATACAAAACTAGCAATCAATTATCCCAAAACAAATTCCTAACATGTGCACAAATATGTCACACACACTATACTCTCTAACTTCAAGGCTGCTTGTCAGCTAAGGAAACTATCAACATTTTTTTGTTTTGATCATTGCAGTAAGTCACAAGCCCCAAGAACCATTACTTGCGACCATTTTACATTTGAATGGTAATCTAAGGGAAGGAAAGTTAATGGATCTAAGGGAGAATAATATCGGCTCAGTTAACCCAGGGTACCTGCAGGTAATATCCCCTTGGGTACCTGGGTAATAAATTGCTACCCGTCCCAGCTCTAATGGTAACAAATATCAGAAATATAAATAGGTGTTCTGACTGCCGCAAAATTAATGCTGAGGTACTGACGTAAAACCACTGATAACCACAATCTAACCAACCAATCAAGATGACAACAAAGTGTTGTAAGGGATCCTACATGGACTAGTGGTTAAGGTGGCAGACTTACAACTCGAGAGGGGTCCCTGGTTAGAGTCCCACCAACACCTCTGGTTTGCATAATCATGAAGTCAGTACCACGACTATTAGGGTTAAATGATTTATTTGTGATGCTTTTTATTTAACTGTTAGTGGTTAGCTGCTTTCAATTTGAAACATTCACAAATTCATATATGAGTGAACCATGGTTAATGGCTATATCATCCAAGTTAGGAATCATGAGCACTTTGTGTGAGACTATGTTAAGTTCTTGTGTCATGTCCATTTTCAAGCTATTGAATATGAAGTATGGACAGTTTCTGCTAAATGTTCTCCCTAATCTTATTTTGAGGGTTCAGTGCAAGACTATAGTAAGTGCTTCATAAACATGAAGCTTCATAAACATGAAGCACTTACTATAGTATTGCACTGAACCCTTGTTTTGCTCTTCCTCTCCAGGTTTGCCAGAAAGGTTTTGCGACCTCCGATAGTCTACGTGTCCATACCCTGATACATGGTGAGAGGCACCATACATGTGACCGATGTGGAAAAAGTTTTTATCGGAAAGGGAAATTGACACAGCATTATAAAACACATGAGAAACGGTATAGCTGCGAACAGTGTACAGCCAAGTTTACATCATTAAATGAGTTGAAAAAACACACCAGAGAACATCTGGGAAATAGTTCTAAATGTAAAAAGATAAAAAAAGATTAAAGGCATCATCAAAATATTGGTGTTATAGTTGATTTGTCCTATCTGAGAAACAGACTTCCACACTCTAAAGACAATTTTATCTAAACTGATCTGCCAATGTAAGCATTCAAGACAAATTCAGCAGATGTCTAGAAAAGTGGTTTGGTCTTTTTTGTAAACTGGTTCCACGCTGTCTTCTGGCTCCACTATGTTCAACAAGATATACACTGGCAGCCTACAAATTCTGAGCAATTTGATTGATCAGTATGCAATGTTCCAAAATACAACAACAAGAAACCCACTGCAGTTTCCCCTGAATGTATCAATGTTTTGTGATTTTCAAAGCAGACAGACTTTAATTATCCACTGATTTGCATCAAATGTTTGTGAAAATTTCAATCATTTTGACCATTACAAGGGTTCAGTGCAATACTATAGTAAGTGTTTCATGTTTATGAAGCACTTGCTATAGTCTTGCATTGAACCATCAAATATTTCCTTGAAGAAAACTTCATCTCAAGGGCAACCATGCCTTTGAATCAGCAAACGTCTAACTCTATGGACAGTGTGTCATTTTCTTTCTTTCCATCACCAGCCAGAACTTCTGCCTAGTGGATTTGTACCAAAATGGTTCCTGCATGCGATAGATGAAAGACTGAAAGACCGGTTCCCAGTCAAGTCTTTTTGAAGGAAGTTAAGAATGTTTCTGGAATTTAAACCTTTTCAACATATAATTATATGATTGTAAGAATCATCTAAAGGAGAAATTTACTATAATGATTTACTCCCCTTATTGTATATTTATTCTGTAATTGGTTGGATACCATTTAAGAGAATAAATAAACAAGTTGGTAAAGTAAATACTCTGGACATTATCAGAAAAATAGCTTATCTGGCACAATTTCTCATCTTCATTTTAACCCCTATAGTGCTGGAACCACCTTTATGCTTAAGCAAACAGATGAGACCTAGGCCAGCCACTAAGTAAATTGGCGGCTGGCCTGTGATCTAACCTGTTTGCTACTCTTGGTATCTTTCCTCATTAAAATTAAGCAGATATTTAAGGTTTTGGAAAGCAAACTTCACAAAAATCTATTTTTAGATAATGACCAAGCATTCTAAGCGTTAAACCTTTCAACTGTATTTTCCTGGTTGTCCCATTGTCTTTCAAAAATTAATAGGACCATAATGTGGATGTTAGAGCTAGTCTCAACATAATATAGAAGTATAACTTGGTTGTACAATAAGATGCCAGTGACCCATATTCCTTGAATAAGATTTTATATTTACCATATTTGTCAAAATTCACTGACTAAACGAAAAATTGCTTGTGACAAGCAATTCTTCGATTAATCACAGTGGTTTCTCAAGGCTATTGGTGGAGGTGCATAAAAGGATGGGATTATGGAGTAAGGGGTAAAAGTTCTTATTCTAAATGTGGGAAAATCTTGTATAAAGCCTTTTAACAAAAGCAAATATTATTGGCAGATGAGTTTGTGTGAAACAGCCTTCAGACCTTTCAAAGGGGACAACATCATAGAAAAAAAAAAACCATTTAGAATAGATCTAGGAAGCCTCCTAAAGGGCTATCCATTTATATAGAAAATATGCACAAAGGTTGCAAGTTGGTGAAATTAAATTACATGTAATAAATAAATAACACTTAAACCCATCATTTTAACTATTAATCACTCCCTCAGTTATGCAACAGAGAGTCACCATTGAATGATTGACTTCACTATTCTTTGCTCATAGCAAGCTAAAGAAAACAATGTGATAAAAGGAAATTTCATTCAAATTGTTTTCATATGCTGACTCCTGTGTGGCAGTTGGTCTTCTTGGTGATTGAATGGGTAAACTATTTCTACTATATATCTATTTACAACATATCACAGATGGAAATCGTACAAAAATACAATTCTTGTTTTTCTACTTCTACCCTTCTTACTTCTGATAAGGGAAAATTCATGGGTACCTTTGTTTAGTTATTATCTTATTTAAGCTGAAGAAGGACATTAGAAAAGAATAGAGAAAAAGTATTATGGTTTTTGCCCCATTACTGCTCCATAACTTTAATACCGGTACACTTGCTTTCTCCTTTAAAGGTGCTTGTTAACATTAGACCATTTGCAAGACAAAATAAAATGTCATTGAAACAATACAGTTTTTGCATGTGGGCATAATATTAAATGAAAAGATCAGGCTACAGACCAAAGTGTGTCAATATATTTGAGTGTGTACAGAAGTACATGCTGTCATGGATGTCAACACAGTTGCACTGCTTTTGAATCTAAAAGCATACCAGTACTTATTCATTTCAATAGGCTCTAAATACTTAAATACAAAAATTAAGTTTATTTCCAGTGCATCTTATACACTGGTAGAGCTGCTATACAGTTTTAAAGAAATAAAATTTCAATATCAAAGTTTCTTAATATCTGTGAACAAGCAGCTTTAAGAACAATTTCTTCTTTAATAGCACAATGTTTGTGTCTTTGAAATATATTAAACCTTGTGACAGTCAAATAATCCAACTACTTATTATTCTATCAAAGCTTTTGTTCTTCCATGACATCAAATACAAATAATGCGTTTCTCATGTATAGAAAATTTGGAATTTGTCCAAATAGGAACCAGAAAATGACAAATACTAGCATAAAAATATATTTGTTTAATGTTTTGGGTGAAAACCATTGTAATAAAAGGATCAATTGCTCATAATCAGCAATTCAAGCTCCAATAGATAACATAATAAATGATTTAACTCCATGGTTTTTTAAATAATGCATCAAAATAACTCTGAAATGGCTCCAGAATAGAATGCATATCCATTTTCCATTCGATATTCTAATTACTTTACTACATGTAAGTCTTTTTGCCTGTTCTCATTACAAACCATGTGCCGGCAAAATTCAAATGAGTGCTCAAAAATAAAGTTTAAGAGAAATAATAAAAAAAGGCAGAAAAGAAAACAACTCTCTCAACCCATTACCAAACAATAACGACATTTGAACAGTTTGTTGCAGATGACTCTTGAAAACATTGTGGGAAAAGGAGAAATTGCTCCTTACTTGCAATTTCTCCTTTTCCCACAATGTTTTCTGCCCTGTCAGAAGATTATGTTTCAATTTCACAATTTTTTTAAATGTTGTCTGCAAACTCTTTCAATTTGGGACAGTCGGAAATATGGTGCTTGGTAAAGAGTTAACCAGGCTCCTAGAAAGCATCACTCATTGTATATAAAGTTATATACAGTAACTGTTTATTTTCTTGAATGAAAAAGTCAAATTATTTGAGAGCATGTTTTTGAGATCAATTAACCGGTGTCCATTTTCCATCTGGTTCCTTTTTGAAGCAATGGCCCTTTCCTTTGAAGACGGTTTTGAGTGGGTCTGGAAAATCCCTTATCTGTACAAGGGCTGCTCTAACTCCGGCTTCAAAATGCGGGGGTTCTTGGTCCGGGGATGTCGACAAATGCTGAAAAATGAGAATGCATGCAACTTGTCAGTTCATAATACCTCATACAAACAAATGTTACTAATTTGCATTGATTTTCAAATAATTTGTATAAAAAATATTTTATTCTCGACACTCTTCAAGAGCTTTTTGAAACTGTCAGGATTGAATTAATTGTTTCATTTCTTAAACAGATTGAAACTTACAACAAACAGTGATTCCTTATTCATTTAAAATACTTGTATATCATTAACTCATTACAAATCATTTATTAAATTTCTTTCCCCTATTACAAATTATTTATCTACTTATTAGCTCATTACACATTATCTATTTACTATTGTTGATTCATTACAAATTCTTATTATTTTTCATAAACCAAATACATTTTAGCCTGTAAATAATTCAAGATATGTTTATCCAAATCATAGTAAAATCATCTTTGTTGTCAATGGGCCTATAGACCCCATTTATTCCATTATACCTCAGTTTACTTATCTGCTGCAAAAAGACTGAGAAACCACTATGACAAAAGGAGAAAAAGCATGTAGCAAGCAATTTCTCCTCTTGTCACATTAGTTTCTTACTTAAATCATAAAGAAAATGTAAATTTATGCACTTAAAAACTGTCAACTGCTTTGGCTTTCAATTTTGACCAGCACAAATTTCCATATTTGAGGAATGTCTGAATTAATCTACTGAAAAGAAATCAATTGGAAAACTAGAATAAACGACCAAAAGTTGGATTTTGCATTGAATCTCTTTTTCACTGCCAATTGCTCACAGAACATACTTCTCAGTGCTACATTTAATTTTGGGTGATTTTCATATTTAGACTGTGGTGTTAAGGAAAATCCGTCTTTGCAATCTTCTAAATACCGAGAATGTCAGTGAAAGAATTAAACACGGGAATGTTTTGTTTGAGAAGATTGGTGAAGTTGGAAACTTGTGGAATCAAGTAGATTGGAGTTCATGTCTTTTTTCAATAGTTATATATGATTATTAAGAGGGCAATGTTCTGATCCATACTCCTGGTTTCACAAATACCACACATTACTGACAACTTTCCCATATGAACATAATCGATGAGTGGTAATTCAATCATGCATGGGTCTCAAGCCCCAAACCTCCGTATTCCAACTCAGGCTCGTAACTCTTTCCCTGCCATTTTTCATGGAAAACAAACTTCTTAATGCCAATTCATTAAATACATGGAAATCACATATAAAAGGGTGTATCTGTATAAAACATCATAAATTCAGTTGAAACTTTAAACGAAGATTGCACATGACTGTTGTATATAATAACATACAAAACAACACACAGTCTGATCAAATGACCTTCACATTTGATGACATTGACCTTGATGCTATGTCGCAAAATACGGTTACAAATAGTGCAGAACCAAACCACATGTTACAGTTGCTGATTGGCAACATTGGCACTTCACAACAGTCTTTGATCGGCAGTAGCCAATAACTACGGGTAATCTATTCAAGCTTGGTGAAGGTAAAGTTAAGATTTACCTGTCTGATGAACTGGTCTGGTAGTCTACATAACAAATCAATCTCGTCCATATTGGAATAGTCAAATGGACCAATCACCATCACATGCCTTCTGTTATCATAGATGTTGATGACCTGAGAATGTAGGAGAAATCAAAGTTTGTAGTGTATTTGTCTAACAACAGACAAGTCCACATCGAAGAAATAGGTTAATATTTGACCATAAATTAATAAAGCTTGTTTCGCCTCTTGGAGTAAATACATGAAAATACTAAGGCCTAGGTTCTCAAAATTTTTAACAGGCTTTAATCCCTTACATCATTGTGCCCTACTTGGATATATCTGCAGCAGACTTAGAAAGAAACCATTGCAACAAAATGAGAAATTGCTTGTCACAAGCAATTTCTCCTTTTGTCACAATGGTTTCCACCACTATCATAAAGAAATGACCATGTTTATAAATCATAATTGTCATCTGCTGTTCTTGTTATCTTATTGATGTAATCAAGATGAGAAAAACATGCAGCCAGACCAGGACTCGAAACCTGGTACCTCTGCAAACCGTGCAAACGCTATACGGACTGAGCTATCCGGCCCACTTACACATTAAACTCTACCGTCTAGATCGAGATCTCTACTACATTAATGAATTTAAAAGTTTTACCTCTTCTTTTCCAGTGAAATGTCGTGCAGAACGTAAAGCTTGGTCTGGTCCTCGATCTTGGAATTTGGCGGGAAATATTTCACCGGTCCGTACAATCACAGCTGTATAACAGAGATTATTTGTTTGTTTGCTGTGATATATAAGGTTCATATTTTCACCAGTAAGAAAAAGAATTCACATTATTGTCATGTGAAAAAAAGAAAAGAGAATTATCGACTTAATACATATGCTGTTAAAATACATCACACTGCAATAAAATATTCAAGTTTCTTAGGGCTTTAAAAGTTAAGAGTATCTGATAAATGTAGATTTTTGGAAGGTTTTCTTCCATCACTTTCAATTTATGCTTCTTTTAGAAACATGCAAAATTAAATTGTGATGTCATAGAAACCTTAAGATAAAGATATACTTTACTGACAGACACTTGTCATGATTCAATACAAGAGCATTGATTACAAAGTGAAATGAGTAGTACTTGGCAATGTTTGTCCACAAAAGCCACCACAAAAATATTAACACTAAACCTTAAGTTGTAAACTGTGGTATAACTGTGACAAAGCTTTAAACCCATACAAAAATAAAATTGAAATAATTTCCATGACTTATTTGCATAGTCTTTGAACCTACATGATATGTGATAAAATTGCCTTTCTTTAAGTTTACAATACTGAATAAAACATATCAATCAGTCAACATATCTTTCTTCCTAAGAAATATTTTATGTTAGATAAAACAAACAGTGATCTATACAAACATAAAAAGGATGGTTTGAAAAATCCTCATTATTGAGATCATTTTCTAATCAGCTTTTTCTTCCTTCAATAATCGTGAAATTAGCATGTGAAAGAAATAATTAAAAAGGACATGTACTCATTCAATATATAATATATGTATCTTACCTAAACCATAGATAATTGGGAATGGAATGTTTCGTTCAACACGAGTGTTTAGATCTGTTACAAATAAACAAAACATGGTTAGAAAAAGAAAAAAAGCTTTTAAATGCTATGGAACTTACGAATTGTCCAAATTGAAAGTATCCGCAGACAACAAAAAGAGCATAAAACGGACAACATGATTTGTTGTTGTTGTATTCTAAGAACTTTGTGAAAAAAGGATAAATTGCTCATTTGGACTAAATTCATTTTTTTGTTACAGTGATATTAAAACATATACTACAGGAGAAGCAGCAAAAGAAAAGGTATTATGGAGTAAATTGTTTGAAATATCAATTTATCAACTTTTTACAGTGATGATCAGATTCCTATATTATCTTATGGAAATGTATTCCTATTGTAATATTGTGTTCAATGAAATTATTAACATGCTGGACTAGGTAAATATCTTAGTAAGAAATAACTTATATTTGCAATTAACAATAGGGCAACGATGGCCCTATTTAGTTCACATGAAGGTTTCTTTAGCCAATTTGACCCAGTATCAAACATTTATGAAGATTTTATGAAAACAAACATCTGACCTATATTTTCAGACAGATTAGGTGTTGAATAAAGTTCTTTCCATCAAAATAATCAAAATATTATTAATCAATACATACATACCTGTTATACATGCAGTTACAAGGTGAACATCAGCTGGGTTTTTATTAAAGTTATCTGAAATAAAAAGTCAATATTTCTTTGACTCTTTCTTTCATACAAATTAGTTAAAAGCCAATGAAGTGGCCAAAATTTATAACATGTGAAATGAATTTGCTAAAAAACAAAAACAGATCATCTCTTTATCAGAATAGTTCGAAAGTTTTAAATACAACTACGCATTTGTTGTGGATTTCTTTCATCACATTGATATGTAATTTGAATAGTAAAAAATAAAACAATTTCATAAAACAATTTGATTAATTCATTAACAAACATCCTTGATTAATTCATTAACAAACATCCTTGATAAATTCATTAACAAACATCCTTGATTAATTCATTAACAAACATCCTTACAAGAAACTATTTGCTGTCCTTCATAACCATGAATATGAAATGATCAGGGACTGGTTCACCTGTTACTTTACAAATACAGACAATATTGTTTTAACCTTTACCATTCGCCAAATTTTAGACTGTCCCAAAATAAAAGAGATTGCAGAGATGAAATTAAAAAATAATCTACTGATAGGGCAGAAAGCATTGTGGGAAAAGGACAAATTGCTCGTTAGGAGCAAATTCTCCTCTTCCCACAATGTTTTCTAGAATGTCGTTATTGTCTGGAAATGGTTTAAGCTACCAAAGTAAAAGGTAACAGGACAACTAGGAGATTAATACAGGCACAAGTTATTGAGAAAGCTTCGACTGAAGCCTCAGCCGAAACAAATTTAAATGCACTGTTTAAAAGTGATTGGTTAAAGCAAAAGGTGTCTATATCTATCTATATTATCTATCTAACTATTAGTTTCTCCTTTTCCCAACAATGTTTTCAATCCCTTCAGAAGATTATTTTCCAACTTCATCACATTTTGAAATGTCATCTGCAATATCTTTCAATTCGGGATAGTCGAAAAATTTGGCATTTGGTAAAGGGTTTACAAATGGGCCATGCAGGACCCTCCTAATTCATTGCCTAATATTTTGATAGAAAGCTCCTCTGACATCCCTCTTTCATCTCTGAAACCACCAACTAGTATAAGCTCCAATCTGAAACAGGAAATAAAGTCATAGCAAATGTCCATGATAATTATACATAGAAGATAAAACATTTAAGATTGTTTTAACCAAAGGAGCAATCTGAATGCTGACAGTCTGATACAAGTTTTAAGGAAATTTAAATGATTTTTAAGATCTTGTCATTCTTCCTGAGAAATTATGTGGCAAAATTGCAGAACAATTTAACAGAGAAATATTGTGCAACTTCGTAACCATGTAAATTAGTATCAATCTGCATACTTATTCAAATTGAACTAATCAAGTTAGATATCCATCATTAAAATAACCTTTTTCTTCATATAAGCATGTTTAGTGTACTCTTCTCTTAAATATTGAGAAACCACCGCAACACAAGGAAGTGACCATGTTCTCACTTTGACACAGTGATCTCTACCAAATATAAGAACCCATATCACTCCTTTAAGATTTAATTTGTCCTTGGAAGCTTGTTTCAATGTGAACCTGTCATCAAATCAATATGAGGGGATGTGTTTAAGGAATCCTTTTTAACCCTTTACCAAACACCAAATTTTAGACTGTCCAAAATTGAAAGAGTTTGCAGACGACATTTCAAAATGTGATATACATGTAACTGGAAAGTAATCCCCTGATAGAGTAGAAAACATTGTGGGAAAAGGAGGAATTACTTGTCTCAAGCAATTTCTCCTTTTCCCACATTGTTTTCCAGAATCGTCATCAACAAAGTGGTAAAATGGCGTTATTGTTTGATAATGGGTTAACCCTTTAAGGTATAGAGATAAGGCTAATCATTGTCACCATAGGTATAAACCATCCGATTATCGGAGATCATTAACGCATACATAATCAGTCACACTAGGTACCTATTTGCACAGGATTATCTCCGATAATTGTCACTGATTGGGTACTGTTAATCAAACCAAAATTAATGCAATTTTTGTTGATCCAATCGATTTTCACAGAGAATAAAGGATGACGAGAACAAAATTTCCTTTAAGTTGATGTTTTTTTCTTTTTTTAGTGATACATATATATTAAGATTAAGGTGTAGAAAACTAGACAAACAATGAAACTGTATATTGCGGTGTGAATTATACAAAATAAAAAGTAATAAAATGACGTATGTGTTCCCTCTGAGAGATCCCTAATTTGTTTTTCTGTTTTGTCACCAACTGCAAGGAATTTTGTTGACAAAAAATGCAATTCATGATGGAGATACATACTTTGTCTTTGTATATTTCTCAACAAAACTGAATCGTTTTACTTCCACTTCCATTAAAACCGTTTCCAAATTAAAAAAAAAAAAGGTTTTCAACGCAATATTGCTTCATAAAGTAGTCAAACCTGGTCCTCTAATACATGTAAAACTGTAAAAATCAATTCATTATGACAACGAAACATGCTTATATTACCGTAATTATGTGTACATGGCTGATGAATCTACCAAAAGCTCGTTATTGTAGTCAAAGTCGGAGAAATGATCTAATATGATTGTCCGCTAATTGGTAAGATTTATCAGCATTTCATCATCTTCATGCTCAAAAGACCGATCAAATGACTGCTCTGAATCTACATTGATGTCTGACCTGTGATCACAAGCACCAAAATTGACACAATATTTAAAAGTAGCCGTCTTTATAACGGCCGTTATTCGACTGCTTTATTTTTATTCGCCTTTCAACAGTAAACAACAGCTCCGTTTCATAAACATCCTTTACGGGTCGCGTGCCGTATGCTCGCTCTCATTTTAATTGGATAGTATTTTTAGAAATATGTTAATTTTCTAAAGAATTGCATGAACTCCTTATCGAGTCTTTACAAATCGGCATTGTTTTGATCTTTTATGACCGGATATTGAAGGCCTCTCATATTAATTGGGTTGGTAATTTGAATTCCCTTCATCTCAATTTGATAGCGTCTTTTTCAGAAGGGTGTCGTGGGACCATTATCAAAAGATTCTCTCTAGAGCAAAAGTTTAAACTTTGACCCTATGATTTTATTATCGGAAATGAAAGAAAACATATTCATTTATGAGGAAAATGAAATTTGGAGAAAGTGACGTGTGCGTTTATTTGTGTAATTAAGGGTTAAAGTTGAATCAATTTTTCAGCTGTCAAAAAGCGTTCTATGCGGCCATCGATAGAACGTCAAAATAGGTTTTATACAGTAATAGGTATAACGGCGAAAAGCGTTTTATGCGGTAATCGATAAGGCGGCGAACGGCGCTATATACCGTAAAGGGTTAATATAACTACATGTACATCCTGCATGTCTAGATCTGAAACAACGCTTACCTTCCCCATTGTTTACCCCCTGTTACTGTCATGACATCTTGTATTAATTTGTCAACAGCCCCTTGTACGCCTGATCCGTCAAAATGTGACAGACCTACAGCATTGGAGGCTGAAATATACACAATAGGATGAAATGGGTACAATAGGATGAAATGTACACAATAGGCTGAAATGTAAACAAGAGGCTGAAATGTAAACAATAGGCTGAAATGTACACAATAGCCTGAAAGGTACATAATAGACTGGAATGTACATAATAGGCTGAAAGGTACACAATAGGCTGAAATGTACACAATAGACTGAAATGTACAGAATAAGCTAAAATGTACTCAATTGGCTGAAATGTACACAAAAGGCTGAAATGTACACAATAGGCTGAAATGTACACAATAGGCTGAAATGTACACAATAGACTGAAATGTACAGAATAAGCTAAAATGTACACAATTGGCTGAAATGTACACAATAGGCTGAAATGTACACAATAGACTGAAATGTACAGAATAAGCTAAAATGTACACAATTGGCTGAAATGTACACAATAGGCTGAAATGTACACGATCATCCATGCCACTTATCAAGGTAACAGAGGTCTCTTTTAGAGGAAGGGGCCGGGAATTTCCCCTAGGCTTCTTTGACAAGAAACCCTGGCTAATGTTCCCAGTTTTATGATAAATCTACTGATGAGGTCCCGTTTGACCCCCACCTTCTTTTGCAAATAACTCTCCTACTACAAATATTAATGAAACCGCTGAGGTACGTAAAATGTTCCTGAATCTTATGTATCAACAGAAAGAACTTTAAACAATGACAAATGACCTGGAAATTCCTTTTTGAGGACAGGACTGGTTGCCTTGTCATTTTCTAATATCCAATAAACCATTTTGCATGAATTTCTCAACAAAAAACGCGTACTTCCCCCTCTTGACCTGATACTGTGTTTCCAGTTGAAGCACGATTCCTATTAACAAAAGTTCTTTGGGAGGCAGCCTTTACTTTCAACGTTTTGGGGGTACTGTTTTAATACCTGTTTTAATCAAGCTAAGCTCTTTTACTGTTTTACTCCTATAGGAGTATAAAGAAAGAAGTTACAGTTTAATCCTTCAGCAAACAAATTTCAGAATCTTAATCACTGATGGCCATCAATTCTATGTCTTCTACGTCCTTGATTTAACTAATTCTTGTAATTTTGTAAAAGAAAATGCAAGCAACAGAAGAAAATTTTGTTACCATAGGAACATTACGCTTGAATAATGCAAAACTATTATTGATGCCTGTTGATGAATTTAAGTTTGATTAGCTACAAAAGTTCAAACCTGTGTGTCGAAGTATAACTATGTGACATGTGGTCGCATCATCTGTTCCAATTACTTGAATGGCCTCTGAAATAAAAAAACACACAAAGAAAAGACTTAATCTTTAGAATGCTGAGTTATTTTCTAAAATAGATTTTTGTGTCACCTGCTTTCCAAAACCTTAAATATCTGCTCAATTTTGTTGAGGAAAGATACTCAGAGTAGCAAACAGGTTAGATCACATGCCAGCAGCCAACTTTCTTGGTGGCTGACCTGGTCCAAACATGTTTGCATAAGCATGAAGTCAGTTCCAGCACTATAAAGGTTAACAGGTTAGATCACATGCCAGCAGCCAACTTTCTTGGTGGCTGACCTGGTTCAAACCTGTTTGCATAAGCATGAAGTCAGTTCCAGCACTATAAAGGTTAAAATTCCTGACATAGACTAGTTGATAGTTATAAGGCAATCGATAGTCACATTTTTGTTTTATCACAGTAAGCCCTGAATCAAAATCAGAGTATTGGGTGTTCAATGCAAGTATGTAGTAAGTGCTTCACGTTAGTTAGGGACTTGCATTAAACAATTGCCATGTACATACATTCTTTGAGTTGGAAATGGATTACCAGATACAATGCTCCAATTATGTAGAATGCCATGAAGAGAAACCATTACTCACTGGCTCAGTGCAAGATTTAAGTAAGTGCTTCAAGTTTGAGAAGGACTTACTGTAATAATGCATTTAACCCTCATGCTTCTCATTTTAGTTTAAGTTTAAAATTATTTAACATCAAGTGTGAAACAAGTTCTTACAACTCTGGTAATTCACTCTTGATTCTGCTTCCTGAACACAAAACCAGTACTCATGCCAAATGTGGATTAATGAAAGGTGGCAAGGTGGATTTCACTACTCACAGGATTCGAACCCATGTCCCTTGTGTCTGAAGGCCGGCAGTCTACACCAAGACTTCTGTCCATTTTGGTCATTGTTATGTTGGTTTATATGGGGTTAAACCCCATGTCAATAATCTTTCAGTTACTTTTCAGCTTTTCTGGATTCACCAGTACTAAGTTAGGGCTCTGAAGAGTCTCGCCAAAGGATATTCCCACCAAATGAGGTGCCAGTGGCGCTCAAACTTGGAACCTCAGAGTTCAAGACCTCAACCTAACCACTGGCCCATGCAGGAGAAAGGTTGTTGTTATGACACCTGTCACAACACTTTACCATTGCACTGACGTGATGCTCATTAGTACAGAATTCTTAATTAAATCCTTAATATCATTAAAGATGTGATACACTTATTGATCGATAACCCAAAAAGTATCTGAAACAAAAGCTATTACACGCTATTACTATGGGTTAACCCTTTCCCAAACAACAAATTTTCGACTGTCCCAAATTGAAAGAGTTTGCAGACGAAAAAGTGATAAAATTGGAAAATAATCTTCTGATAGGGCAGAAAGCATTGTGGGAAAAGGAAAAATTGCTCGTTACGAGCAATTTCTCCTTTCCCCACAATGTTTTCTAAAGCCTTCATCAACAAAGTGGTCAAATGTCGTTATTGTTTGGGAAAGGGTTAAGGGACTCACCATCTTCGGGTGACACAACGGCCATTTCTCTCTGAGCAACAAACAGCAGACCATGGGGGGGCACCTCCTTTACTTTTTTGGAAGCCAACACTGCTGCACTCTCCTGAAATAGTTACTCAAACATGTTCAAATGTACATTTACAAATTACCTTCTTGTATAATACAATAACGGTACTGTATGGTAAACAGGCTAATAACCTAATCTTATGTTACGTCAGAAGTCCATGATGTCATTTTAAAGGTAGAAGACAATTTAATCTAAGAAGTTAGAACCCCAATCTGTGAAATAGGCTTTTTAAAAAAAGAATTGTGATATTGTATTCATTGATAATTCATTACACTAAATATCATATGGATAACTCATGGTACAAAATGAAATAATTTATTATTATATATGTCAATAATCTTCCAGTTTATTAAACTCATAGTAGTTTGCTAACATCTTTTGAAAACATTACATTGAAACACAAATACCTTGGGAAAATAGTTTCACCTTTGGTGCTAAAATCAGTAAAAACATATCAGCACTTATTATGAAAAGATATTTTGGCATTAATTGCAGTGCAGCAAAATACAGGAAAGATATTTGAATACAGATTACTGAACTCATTAGACCTCTGATGACTGTGAGATTATCTCTTGACTAATTACGGCTTATTATTATGTTCAAATACATTAATACAATGTAATTACCCTTCTCTCTTTATGATACATTTCAAATCTAATTATTTTTTTTTATTTTAAATGCCACAAATTTTTTTTTTTTTTTTTAATTACATATTTAAACACACTTTAGCAGAGAGCAAAATATCAAAGAAACCACTGCAACAAAATGGAAAATTGCTCATGATGAGCCAAACTTCTTTCTATTACAGTGTCTTCCAAAGGCCACAATTAAGACAACAAAGTCATGTTTTTTACATTCTTATTATTGTCTTATGCTATTCTCTACCTTGACCAGTCATAAACTTTAAGATAAGGAGAGAAGGAATTAATAATAAATTAATGCCTTTATTCCGTCAATTTATTGCTTAATTTCAAAAATACCCTTCTTTAACTCCCCTACTTTATAATACCTTAAATTACATTATCGCATCTATTTTAGGAGCAAGTCTGAGAAAAGAATTAATTGCAATTGACTTTTTGTCACAATGGTTTCTAAAAAACGTTTTGAGGTTTTTTGGCTATATCCTGTTGTTCCCTGTTGCTTGCAACTTGGATCAGTCACATAATGCTTTGAGAGTGTGGGTTAAAATCATGCCCATACATAGGGTACTAAAATCAAGATCAATCATCCCATAATGCAAGGGTTCTGTGAAATACTATGCTTTATGTTTGTGAAGCACTAGTGCTTTATGTTTGTGAAGCACTTACTATAGTCTTACATTGAACCCTCTAATTATGAAGTTTTGCGAGTTACATTTCAAGGGTTCAGCGCAATACTATAGTAAGTGCTTCACGTTTGTGAAGCACTTGCTATAGTCTTGCGTTGAACCCTCGATTTGCTCAAAATTCAAAGTTTGAGCATACAACACAAAAGGACATCCTCAGTGTAATAACGTATAGAGCATTTCAGTTCGGTGACATTGCTTATCTGATGCAAATTTATTTGTTTTGTTTCATCAATATTCAGAATTGTCACTTTTAGGTGAATTAAAATTTGTGTACATGAAACAGACTGAAGGAAAGTAACAATGGATAATAGCATATTCTACAATCAAATCATTGGCATGTTATGTCCAATACATGCAAATGCAGGTCAACCTTTTTTATCTGCAAATGCAGGTCAACCTTTTTTATCTGCATGAGTTGTATATAAGCTGTCATGGGGCTTCTTGCTAACATCATTATTGGAGGAGCAAGCCAAAACTGCAAAAGCCCATCTGGGGTAACCTTTTATGAACATTCCTGGTAGTTTGTGTGTATGCCATATTTGAAAAGAAAGGAATGTTTAACCCTTAGAATGCTGGGTAATTTTCTATAAATAGATTATTGTGATAGCTGCATTCCTACCTTATATATCTACTTAATGTTGATGAGGAAAGATACTCAGAGTAGCAAACAGGTTAGATGACAGGCCAGCTGCCAAGTAAATTGGCAGCTGGCCTGGATCAAACCTGTTTGCATAAGCATGAAATCAGTTCCAGCACTATAAGGGTAAACACTAACAATCCACTTCTTGAGTTAATGAAACCAAACAACATTATGACCTTTGTGATGCTAAAAAATAACTTTTGAAAAAAAGAAGCATGGACTGCAAGAAAAAATCAATTGTCAAACTTAATTGAGAAAATAAATTTGTTATTTTGCTACAAAGATTTCAAATTTAAATTGCTTTAAAGGTTTCAACTTTCTGTACAAGGGAACAAATTTATGTATATTACAATGTCACTCAATCAGCCATTTGTTTACTATAAATCAGTGAAGGATTATTTATGACAAGTTAATCTTGTTATTAATCTGAGTTTAGTGTGAATAACATTTTTGATGATGTTTGATATATTAAAAGGATCCTACAAGTATTGGAAATTCTATTCTCAGATATATTGCTCTATTTAAATGTATTGACAATGTAAACAACCACAGTTTACCCAAGCTCTCAACTGTCAATTGCACCCTTGTTAACAATAGACTTAGCCATTTACCTAGGTGGGTATGGTTTTACTAAACAACTACAGTAAAACATTTGTGAAAGTCATAACTGATAAACATGAATATTATCTTGAATGAAAGTACAATATTGCAATGTGACACATCATTGGAAGTGTCTCGAGAGACAATTCCAATGATGCATCACTTTACAATATTGCTTAGTCCTGTATTGAAATAAGAGGGAAAGTTATTTTGATCTTTCGCCAATTTTAAGCACAAAATGTTTTGTAAAATGGTACGTTTTTTTTTATTTTCTTTACAGATGAATTAAAAACAAATTATCCATGAATGAAATATGTCTAATTTAAGCTGCATAACTGCATTGATCTATCATTATCATTGCCACAAATAAAGAATGTGGTCATCATGACAAAATGCTTCTTTTGCTAGTACGTTTTTAAATGTTGTTCAGAGCGTTTTGTCTAATTCAAATGTTTATCACTTTTTGTAAACTCTGAGGCAGTATGACATGTTCAGACAAATTGCAACACCAACTTTGTTCCATACTTGCAAAACATGTGACAAAAGAGAAATTCTAACATAATATTACACTAACAATGATAACTTTATTTTGATGGTTCAATGCAAAACTATCATAAGTCCTTTGCAGACATGTAAGACTTACTACAGTCTTGATTAAGTGTAAAGCAAAGTTGTTGAATGATAAACTTTATATTTGTATTGGGGAAAAAGTTTCACAAGGGAAAAACCTGATACATGTGGTAGCATTTCTTTTGAGACTTAACCTATGAAATCCCTCTCTTCCTAAGTAAACAAAATACATTTTTTGTAATCCCAAATGTTCAATAGGAAGCGTGATAAGATTGGCAGATTCTTGTCCCATAGGCGTAGGAGCAGGGGGGGCCCGGCCCCCCCAATATCCAGACTGGGGGGGCCAGAGTATACTTTGGCCCCCCCAATATTCACAGTGGCAAATGAAGATATTTGTATAGAAAAATGAAAGAAACGAAATTTAACAGCAGAATAAAAATAAATGTGTATTTTTGTGCTCTATGTAATACCAATTCGCCTTTTGTTACGAACAATAACCAAAATCTTTTTGACGTCATCATCGCAAATGGCAATCTGAACACATCGGGTTTTTCCAATGAAAACTCAGCTCGCTAAAATACCCGGGAAGTTTTGATCGACGGAAACAGTGGTGTAAAACATTTTCTTTAAAAGGTGTCAGACTCTATATTATCTTCAATTGTTTGGTAAATCTTAGTTGGATCCGTGGCTGTGACAGTCTGGTCGCTGCAACTTTTTATCTAGTTCAATACAATTGATTTCCGCGTGAGATCGAGACCTGGCATATCCTTTTTTTTTTTTTTTTTTTTTTTATTAAAGATACATGTTTTTCATACGCTTTCTTTTAATTCTTATAATGTTATTGAATTTGTACATGCATGAAAAGTCATGAAAAAGTTAAGGAACATTTATTCTTAGACAGGTCCTCATCTGAAGTTGGCCCCCCCAATGTTGAAAACGCTCCTACGCCTATGTGTCCTGTAAAACTTTGTTAAATAACATGTATTGGGATTCTTATGGATGTTACATTGAGTCTATATTATTTTAGTTGTGTTGCCATGCCTGACTGACTGCCCATATAAGGTAATAGTCCAGCCGGGTGGAACCATTGGGGTTCTGTAAGTTAGTAAGGAGACTTCCTCCCATGAAAATGAAAATTCTGCCACCTAGAATCTAACCCACATCTTGAAAAATAAAATTACATAGTTGGAAAAAGGAGAGTTTATTTGAATGGGTATTTTAGCAGTCATTCAATAATTTGGAATCTTCTATGGCAAAAAGTTATCATGCATTTTTTTGGTAATTCGTTTTTTGTTTTACAGATTACAATAAAAGATCCTCAGTCTAAGGGATGTGATCATATGCAACCTTTTAAGGAAGTATACATGAATTAAGGTAGAATACCCATAATCTGCTATTTTGAAACTCATTCTCATGATAAACTACTGCTGTCATTCTAGGTTTACGTCTGCCTGTCTGGGCAGGAACTATTCTGTTTAATATAAATAGTTCTGACACCAGACAATGTATACTGAGAAAAACTAAAGTATTCATTTTGTAACTTATTTTCTTATCTGAATACTTCGGTTGTTCTCAGTATACAGACGAGAGAATAAGTTTCAAAATGGCGGATTATGGGTAATTTACCTTAACTTTAACAAATTCTCGAATATGGTCCTTAAAGTGTGAGTGAACCATATTTGAAAGCAATATTGCAGACAAGTCTGTCAACAATTATGAGGTATGAAAATACATATTTTCTTTGTGAATATAATGACAAGAAACCATTGTGAATGAAGGAGACATTGCTTTTAATGATATTTCCTTGCAGATGCCTCAAACTGGTACAACACCAAGTAAAATTCAACTCTGGACCACTGCCCACAACATGCTTATTATCTTGGAATATAAAACCGAGATACCGACTTCATTAAAGGTATGTACGTGAGTCCAAGTGACCAAAGATAATGGTCAACAGATTTAACACCTGGTCTAAATGGCTAATCAGAAATCAAACATGGGGAATTTTTGTAAACATCTTGTGTGACTTTGTCCCGAAACCTTTTATAGGCTCATTCCTTACTACGGTTTCACAAAAACACAACTTGATCTCATTGATGCTTATTGTAACGTAACATCAGACAAAAAAAGTCATAACATATATTTGGGAGGGGGGGGTTTAAGTGCCAGCCGCCAGCCAATTTGACCGCTTTAGTTGACTTTTTGGTCGTCTCAAATATAAAAAATAATGAAAGTTGGTCATAAGTTAACTAAACCACCTAGTTTTTGTTGGGTGTTTATTTCATTGGCCTCCTCAAATAGACAGTTGGCCTCTTACTCCAAAAATTAATGACATCCCTTGGTATTGCAAAGAGGCCAGATGAAAATATTCTGTTTAAGGGAAAACAGTTTTTTTTTACCATTTCTCTTCTTTATAGTTCTTTTTTTTTGGGGGTAAGCGAATGGGGGGTAAGCAAATGGGGGGTAGAGAGGGGTGCTATGGACTTTGGTATGTAACAACCCTCAGCAGGTCATAAAGATTTAGGGACAGGTTTTAAAATAATATATCCTCATTGCATATTAACAATATTGGAAAATTCTGTCTTAGAAATGAAAGCTTTTTAGTCTAAACAAAGAGAAAAGATTCTAATAAGACAGAAAATATTGTCAGAAAAAGAAAAACTTGATAACTTGCGCAACATCCGCTTTTATCAACAAATATTTAACCTTCTCAATGTCAGGAATACAATGGTTGTTTATATGGATTCAGGAAAGGGTTGTAAAATCAATCAGCTTTGATCTCAATAGTAAATACAAATGAGCTACCATGTAAGTAAAGGGGATCAAACTATGTGCTACTGTGTATCAGCCAAAAGTCCCCATGCTATCTATAGAGATATTACTCTTAAACCTTATTGTGCTGGAAATAATTTCTTATGTATTGTTGGTTTCAAATTGAAAGCAATTAATGTATTGCCCAGTACAAGTAAAGTACATTCATATCTTAACTTAGTTACTGAGTAAAAAGATATTTGACAAATAGAGACTTTTGATATCTTACAAACTTTTTTGCTCATAAATTACCTCTTTACTATTGACAACGCACAACATACTCTGTAGAAAACATCATGGAATAAGACTCTTTGGAATAGAAGGTCTAGGCACCTTTTATTACAAGGCTTCTCATTATGTACATCTAAATCAAACTTCAAATCACCAAATATTGGAACTCCTCCAGGTTAATAGAACCCTTTCCATATCTCTCTAAAACCATCCAAAAATGTAAGCAACTCAAGCAGTACTGTTCACCAACATCAATGACATTACCCAGCAACAGAATTGAGTCATAAAAAGTAAAACCAAAAAGAAAATTTGCCCAAGGTAGAAAAACAGCAGGTCATCAAAAGACATTAAAAAGGTGGAAAAACAGGAGGCCATCAAAAGACATTAAAGTAAACTTCAGAACTAAACAGGCAAAATAATGGTTCATTTTCAGCAAGCACACATTTCTAAATAGGTATGATTTGCTCTTTCCAAGCATTATCTTAGTCTTTTCCCTTTTATATAAACATAGTACTGCAAATGCACCTTTAGCAATAACTGCAAGAAATAAATGTAACACAATAAGTTATTACTGGAGACAAGCAATTTCTGCTTTTGTCACGATGGTTCCTTCCGAGCATCAAATAAATGAAAAATCACTTCAGTTTAGACCAAACACGGAATTCCTCATGAACTAATGGACTGATTCTCCATTGACATTTTTAATAAACTTGTTAGCTGAGACATCTATATTAAAGGTGAATGCAAGGATTAAACCTCTGTCATCCAAAATCAAACAAGAGATATAAAACCCTATATTATAACTCTTTTTTGAGAGTTCAATGCAATACTATAGTAAGTGCTTCATGTTTATGAAGCACTTACTATAGTCTTGCACTGAACCCTCGACTTATGGTTCAATGAAATACTAAAGTAAGTGCTTCACAAAAATGAAACAGTTACTGTATGGCTGTTATGAACTCTTGATAAGCTCACAGTAATTCTTTCCCTCAAATGAGTTTTGCAAATGGCTTAAATTTAAAGGAACAACACCAGAAAAATGTAACATATGAGAAAAAAGATTTTCACGCATGATGATGGGTAGCAAATATTTTGTTAAAAAAAATGCTCCTAGTATGTATTTACTCTTTTTTTCACAGAGCATTCTAATCCTCTTCTACAGGTATATTAAAGGAAAAATCATTATGTGGAGAAAGGTATTAAAATCTCATCAAAAGTCAATCAATGAAATGCCTTCTTCTGGACAAAGACTGAGATAGATTTCTCACAAATTCATAAAAGCTCATTAGAACACCTCAATAGCAGAGCTAGTACGATTCAATAAATCTAGTGACATGAGAAGAAACTGCAATGAGTGGTTCTTGTATTCAATTGACAAAAAATGACTTAATAAACTTTTAGACTCTATTTAAACATATAACCAAAGGCCTGAGTGACAAGAATTATATATGAAAACTACATAAATCATCTAATTGTGCATAATTATTTCATAACATTTATATCATGAGAAAAAGTTTTCCATTCTCCAATGCTATCTGTTGTAAAGGCATTTTTATTTTTCACCATATCAGTGATGATAAATAAAATAAACCATTCTTTCATGATGAATATTTATATAAATGACTCATAAAAGTGATACAAAATTTCATTTCAGTCTTCAACAGCTCAGTTGGTTAGGAGTCCCAATGAGAATACAGAGGTTATGTGTTTGAAATCCTACAAACTCACGGCTGGTGAACACTTTACCACACCACCTTGTTGCTGACAACCACATCAGTTATGTAGCTTCTCCGGTTTAAGCATTTTTGTGTAAGGCTTTTGCTATTTCTCTGCACTTTAAGACAAGAAATCAAAAATATTAAAACATTATTCAACTCTTATTGAATTCAAACACCTATAGGTAAAGTTAATATTTTGAGCTTGTGGAATTGGCTGAGATATATAATTTAAGGCTGTTGGATTCAATTAGGGTTGAATCATATCTTTAGATTGTTGATTAATTGTCTGAAAATGCAGAAAAATAGTAAAAATCTAACCTAAAAATACCAAAGCAGAAGTTGCGCAACCAATTTTCGTCGTCAGCACCATGATGGTGCAGTAGAGCATTGACCAGCTGTGAAATATAGAGCAATCAGTCATACCATCATCTAAATAGATTTGTTGTACAACACTCACCTTTAAGTCTGGATATCTTTGGAAGAACTCCTCCACAGACTTGGGTGTAGGCCCCATATGGGTGTCTTTAACATACAAAGGCATTCTGCAGCACAACCTGGAATTATTCAAGGATATAACACCTGAAGATGTTATTTAATTTAACCCTTTCCCAAATAAAACGACAAATTTTGACTGTCCCAAATTGAAAGAGTTTGCAGACGACATTTCAAAATGTGATAAAATTGAAAAATATTCTTCAGATAGAGCAGACAACCTTGTGGGAAAAGGAGAAATTGCTCTTAGCGAGCAATTTCTCCTTTTCCACAATGTTTTCCAGAGTCGTCTGCAACAAACAGGTTAAATGTCGTCATTGTTTGGTAATCGGTTAAACTAATTTATTTCACATCAATTCTGAAACAAGTTCTTACAACAGATTAATTACTCTCGATTCTGCGTTCTGAATACATAATCAATACTCACGCCCAATGAGGATTAATGAAAAGTCATAAGGCGGAACATGCTTCTCGCGGGATTGGAACCCAAAACCCTTGTGTCAGGGGCCGAAGCTCTACCCCTTGTATTTTACTGAGCTTTAACTCATTTCTCCATGTGGTACTTTGAGACTGGTTCAAAATGAAAGTAACAGCAAATGACTGTTATAAAACATAAACCCTTTGAAGGCTTAAGAATCTGTTAAAGTGTTCATGAACATCATGAATGTTCATAAGAAACAAATGGTGGTTCATGAACACAAAGCTATTCTTGAACTTGTTTGTGAATTAGAAAAAAATATTCATGAACATCAAGAACAGCTTCGTGAAACCTTTCATGAACCTGTTCTTGATGTTCATTAACCTGTTCTTGATGTTCATGAACATACTTGTGTTCATGAATCACGATAATTTGTTCATAATCAGTCTTAAAGTCCATGAACAACTTCTTGAATCCTTCCCAGGGGAAGAATAACATCTGAGTGGTTTTTGGTAGAAACAATTGTATATATATAAGAGCTTTATAGAGGTTTAAATAAAACTTCCTCATAAATACGAAGGGCCTTTTGGGGTATTAATTTCAAAGTGGTTTGAACGTTTGATTCACAATCATTAAGTCCCACTAAATCAGGGTCTGATAAGAAAGTATTCAATGGCTTCCAATCTGCATAAAAGTAAATGTCTAGCAAAATTTCTGTTAAGTTATACTAACTATAAGTCCAGACATGATTCGAGTCTTCATATATGACAATACACCATGCATCACACAATATCTCAAACACTGCTGATCTTTTATAACAATTATTTCCTATGTTTGCAAGGAATATAGTCATATTAAAAATTATAGGTTAGATCCGATTATCAATTTCTCTGTCTTACTAGCATTTAAAAATGCATGCAGTAAACCTGCAATCAATAGCCTCCCAAAAAATAATTATCGGTACAAACAAATGAATTTGCTCAAGAGCAGAAAATTTTCAATTTGTCGCAATGCTTTTAAGGCAACAAAGCCATATGTAAGTAACAAGTGAGGCATTCATTAAAATTCATTATTTATGCATGTGAAAGAAAGATCATTCTACATATATGATAAACCTATTGATGCCCCCAGAACTTATGCTATTTGCAAAAAGTACCTTTTTGTCCAAATTGCAATTTAGACTCCCCTGAATATATTTAAACCGGTCACACGCATAAACATTAATCCAAATCAGCAAACCTGAAATGCACCTGAATTACAATTGTATACTGATCAACTTTGTAAAAGTAGCACTAGTAATAGAGCCAGTATAGGTGATTCTATACCCTCCTTAACCCTTTACCAAACACCAAACTTTCGACTGTCCCAAACTGAAAGATTTTGCAGACAACATTTCAAAATGTGATGTAATTGAAAAGTAATCTTCTGATAGTGCAGAAAACATTGTGGGAAAAGGAGAAAGTGCTCGTTAAGAGCATTTTCTCCTTTTCCCACAATGTTTTCCAGAGTCGTCTGCAACAAACTGGTAAAATGTCGTTATTGTTTGGTAATAAGTTAATAGGGGATACTTTTCACCAAACTTCTTCTAAATAGCTCAAGATGCAACATAAATCTGGGTTGACATACCAAAACAACTGAATATTGGTAAAGAATGAAAAAATAAATGAATTAATATAAATCTATTTATAATAGCTTGAAGTTTCTTGTGCGATACACATTCATGTATCTGTAGGATACAGATATGTAGCAAATGTAGTTCTTTGGTTTTATTTAGAATAATTTTAATGTTTCCTTCAAACTGACTACCACACATTTTACACCATTTTCAACAAAGTTTATTTGTATTGCATTGATAGTCCACTTATTCCCTCATCTGGTTAATACTAAAGCTCTAGGGAAGTACAAAGGGTGTTGAATGAGGATACTGAACAATGGAACAATTATAACCCAAGAACAAAAACATCTATAAAGGAGAAATCAATTGTTTACCCACAAGGGAAAATATGACTAGTCAAAATCAAGAGAAACAGCAGACAGCAGAAAAAAAATTAACACAAAAATATGTTTTCTCTGTGTTATTGGGTAGAGACCATTTAAGACATAAAGATCATCATCATCATCATATCGTATTTGTTTTACATTCATTGTGAAGGGAGCTGAAAGCTTGTTCAAAGCCACTCTCGATGACTGCTTCCTGGATACTAAACCAGTAATCGCACCGGTTTGTGGGTTGGTCCGGAATTTTTCACCCTGCCCAAGGGGGATTCGAACCCGGGACCTTCGGTACAAGAGCCCGACGCTCTACCCCTGCACCAATGTCGATAACTTTCTCATTAGGAGAATTTATTCTTAGCAGTTTCTGAAACTTTCTGCATGGGTTCCAAAGTGAGTTATAATCAGAGCAGGGGCTTTCTCAATTTTGAGTCATTTGCAGCATAGGACATTACATGATATTTTGTGCTTTAAATGAAAACAAATATTGTATGTTGTAAGAATACATAAAATCTATTGTAAGAAAGAGACAATGCTTATGTTCAGGATATTGTTATATTGCTTCAATGTTTTCGCATCTCCCCTACTGTATAGGGATTTTGAATTGTATGCCTTCAGCAAACTGTTCACCCTTTACCAAACGTAAAGTTTTCAACATTCCCAAATTGAAAGAATTTGCAGACGACATTTCAAAATGTGATGAATTTGAAAAATAATCTTCTGAAAGGGCAGAAAACATTGTGGGAAAAGGAGAAATTGCTCATTAAGAGCAACTTCTCCTTTTCCCACAATGTTTTACAGAGTTATCAGCAACAAACTGTTCAAATGGCATTATTGTTTGGTAATGGGTAAAAGTGCTACAAACAATGACCTTTATAAATATGAGAAGTATAGTTCAATATTGATTAAAACTCTTTACCAAATAGATTTCTAATCAATCCAAATTGAAAAAGTTTACATTATCTAAACCTGTAACAAATGAAATACTGTTCATTCACCTGGAATGACCAACAAATAGTAATATAAAAGGAAAGAAATTGCTCTGCAGAGCATTTCTCTGTCAAAAACAAATATATCAAAAGTTGTACAATTAATTCATACATGTACTTTTAATCCTGCCAAGCTGTACTGTTAGGTAAAGAGTAAAGGCATACAGTAGTAGAGATCTGTAGGTATGCAATTGGTCAGAATGTTTTATTATGGAAGGACTTTTTACCCATATAATTTTGTTTAACAATTGCCTTATATGGGAGATTTTAAAAAATGTGACAGAAGACAACAAATTAATAAAGTTTTCAATATGAGGTAAATGTTATTGTATCACAAGAGGAAATTGTTTGTATCGAGCATTCTTTCTTTTGCAACATTGGCTTCTTTCATCAACTGTTAGTGCATTAAGATGCATACCCCCACAAGGGATTCAAGAACAGTGTTCATGAATTTCATGAAAAGACAAGAACGAAAAAAAGGATGTTCATAATCACAAAGTTTTTCTGATATGTTTGCTAAATTTATGAACATGTTCATGAACATGTTAATGTAATCAATGAACATGTTCAAAAATAGGCTTTGTGCTGAGAACTGCCATTTTAAATTCTTGTATAAAGTTCATGACCACTGTTCTTGAATCCTTCACAGGGAAATTTAACCTGAGCACTGTTCTTAAATCTTTCACAGGGGAATTTAACCTGAGCAAAAGGGTGAACTATTGCTAGATAGGCTAGATAAGAGCACTCAATTCCAAAGATAAGAGGCATTTAACAAATGCTTATAACAAGTACTGAACTTGAATTCTAACCCTATGTTGAGGGTAGTCTTAAGAATTTTCTAGAAAGAAAAATTCAATTAACCCTTATAGTGATGGAACTGACTACATGCTTATGAAAACATCCTAAATCCAAGCTAGCTGCCGAGTAAATTGGCGGCTGGCATGTGGTCTAATATGTTTGCCAATCTGAGTATCTTTTCTCATCAAAATCAAGCAGAAATATAAAGTTTTGTCAAGAAGATGACACAAAAATCAAATTTTAGAAAATTACCCAGCATTCTAAGGGATTTTGCAAATGTACAGATAAGAGTTCAGTGAAAATTAACGTTTTTCATTATGCATTGTATGGTAAAGGGTTATTTACCCCAATAATTTATCTTGATGAATTGGTCAACAAACTGATCGACTTATTAGATGCTCATTGTTCCCACAAAGTAGGATCCCTTGTCCTCAATTACACATCAATAGTATGGACTTTTCTGTAAAATTGATTAATGGTGCTTTAATAAATATAATTTTAGATAGAATGCCCATTACCTGCTATTTTGAAACCCATTCTCTGGTCGGAATACTTTGATTGTTCTCGGTATTCATCAGTTGGGGTCGGATCTATTTGCATTACTCCTTTCCCAAACAACAAATTTTCGACTGTCCCAAATTCAAAGAGTTTGCAGACCACCTTTCAAAATATGATGAAATTGCAAAATAATATTCTTATAAGGCAGAAATCATTTTGAAAAAAGGAGAAATTGCTCATTATGAGCAATTTCTCTTTTTCCCAAAATGTTTTCTAAAGTCTTCTGCAACAAAGGGGTCAAATGTCGTTATTGTTTGGGAAAGGGTTAAACCAAATACTTCCGGCCCCAATTGCTGAAAAAGACCAAAGTACTCTGAGAAAAGAATATATTTCAAAATAGCGGATTGTTGGTTACTACCTTAAACACAAGTTCAAATCATGGCTTTATCATACATGGTATCTTTTCAAAGTCTCTGCAAAGCATCTAAATATTTTCACCACACCCTTTTTCATGAGGAAGAAAGTTATGAGTAAAGGCTCAATAAAAGACTATATAGCAAGTTCTTCACTTTTGTGAATGAGTTGCTATAGTCTTGCATTGAATGCTTGATAGTATATTGGTTACTGTTTCGATAAGGGACAATCATACTGAATTCATATTTGACTTTAATGCTTGAGAAAAGTTTTATTTCCTTTTAATGAGACCCTGTGTCATATAATCCTGTAATAAGGCTATGGTATTTCAAAGGAAATTGGTCAACATTAATCTATTTTTAATTCAAATATATCCAATTTCCTAGCGTAAAAAATAATCATTATCAATGCTATTAACCCTTTACTTAGTTCAGGGAACTTGAATGTCTTGGTATCAGGTGATATTAGAAATCATCTTAACAAAGGAAAAATTTGCTCATAATAATATATAAATCATATTAAAGTGGATAAGTAGGATCATTAACCATTGTTAATATCAGATGGCTATTTGTCATTGCATTTTCAGCAAAATATCTGGATGAGGGAAAGAGATCCCTTGTGAAAGATTCAGGCACAGTGGTCATGAAGTTCATGAACAGATTTGAATTTCATGAATACATTCAAGAACGACTTTGTGTAGGTAGCATGTCAATTCGTACCCAAACCAATTCGTACCCACCCTTTTTTGGCTAATTCGTACCCACTTTTCGGTCAATTCGTACCCATCCTAATTTTAAACAAGTCAATTCGTAACCATCCTATACTTCAGTATTTTAATATAATTTCTTTTACGTTGTTCATGTTTTGTTTTTGTCTATTGTGCTTTAATTGTGAGGGAAGCATTGTGAGTAGGTGTATGTGTGCTTTGTTTTACGTAAAATGGTGTTCAATATTAAATAAAATGATATAGCGTTTCCCTTTAAGTTATATATGTTTTCTTCATTTGATATCCAGATTTGTTTTCTTGCTTTTCACACTTACCTCATTTTAACTAACTGACATGGATTCTTTTCATCACGTGCAAACCGAAGAATGGTCGCAGGGGATGCAGCGTCAATTGTCATTAATTGTTCTATCAATTGGTGTCCTTAATTACTAGGCTAATCATAAGCCAGTTACAACAAAAGGGGTGTTACAAAATTATAGCAAATTAAAACAAATTGTTATGGATTAATTTATGATAAGTTACTTTCAAATCAAATTGAGACCGACATATCTTTTTATTCGTGAATGCTAACACAAAAGGTAAATTTGCCGGCACGCGTCTTCATTAATGGTTTATCATAAGTTTATAGATAATCTATATGTATATGTTCTTTTTATGTGTTGTTGTTTTGTTAATTCTTTGATAAAAAGTCTTTTTCGGAAATTCATTTATATGGCCGCCTATTTACGGAAATTGCCTATTGATAGCTAACTTACATGCCTCAAAGCTCAAAGTTTAAAAAATATATTTCATTTATTATGTACTATAATTCGTTTCAAAATATGTAAGAATTTTCATTCAATATGTACTATAATTCGTATTAAATTATAGACTGGTTACGAATTGACTTCTTAAAAGTTAGGATGGGTACGAATTGACCGAAATGTGGGTACGAATTAGCCAAAAAAGGGTGGGTACGAATTGGTTTGGGTACGAATTGACCGGGAAGCTTTGTGTACATGAGCAGACATGTAGATCAAGTCTGTTAATGTACACAAAGTCATTCTTGAACATATTCATGAACTTCTTGAACATATTTGTGAGCTTCAAGAACATGTTCATGAACATCAAGGTTATGTTCATGAACATATTCATGGACATGTTTTTACAAGGGTCTGGCTTTCTTGATGTGATGTTTTCCCAATGACTAACATTGATTACCCAGAGTTCAATCAAAGGAAGACATTAATATCACTGTGTTTTGGTCTTTGGTAATCCTACTAAAAATAGCCCATAGTTTAAATTTATGAGTGTCAGTTTCACTCAGATGAAAGGCAATGTTGGTAGTTGAATTGTTTCTTACTACTATGTTGGAAGTGGAGAGATGTCTATCATTGGCGTCACAGCTAGAGGACATCATATTCAGAAACTTCATGAAAACAGTGCATTAAATGAAGGTTTATGACATAGAAGGTAAGAATTCACAATAAAGATTACGTTTATCATTTTTAAGAAGTTTTGATATTATCATTGATGTATAAAAATGTTGCATAAATAATAACCTTTAAATTGATGGGTTCCTCTGGAGACCGATGTTTAACAAGGGACACAACTTGGTTATCAATTTAGAATGCATGCTGAAGTAGTGTCCCTTTTTCTCTGAAATAAGACAGGTTGTTCAATCCCTCTGGCCTGTTTAAATTGACAATTTGACTTGGAATGTCAGGCGAACTTCAACTTTTATTTGATAGGCAAATTAACAGTTGTTTTATAACTCATACTACTATGTGAGAATTTGAAACTGATTCAACTTGAAAGCAAAAGCAGACAACAGAGATGCGAGAAAAAACTGTATTGTCATTACGTTTTAGGATAGAATCAATGGTGACAAATGTCTATATGAGAAGCAATTCATAACCTTAAAACACTGCAAGGCTTGACTACTTAATTGAGAAAAGCATATTCCAATCATATCATTTATAAATTAGCTGTAATTGCATCGAATGGAACATCAATGGCTTGATCATCTGGACTAAATATATTGCAGAAATGTTCTTCTTACATTATCACCATGTTCATGTGTTAAAAAATCTAATCCCTATATGAGAAGTGTTGTAACTTGTGGGTGGAAACCATTGCAACAATATCATACAGTCAACTTGACAGTTTCGGATCATCGTCAGTTCAAGATCATCTTATGTTTGCTCTAATTTCTATGAATGCGAAGAAACTCTGGCCTTTAAAACTTAACAGTCATTTAGCATATTTAATTAGCTGTTGACAAAACAAAGATGACATTTCCACTTCTGTTCAATCGATCACAATCAATAAGAACGGTTAAGATAAGAACAAGACAAGTCATCGGAAGTCAATCTAATTTCAACAATATTTCTTTTCGGCGATTTAGTCGCTCATTTAAAAAGATAATATTCACTAAAAATTGACATCATTTGTAAGAAAAATTATAAAAAGTTACTGTATGACCAATGAAGGCAGGAAAACTCGACAGTTTCAGATCACCTCTTTGATAATAGGGGGTTGTCTCAACATTACTTTTAGTCATTCTCATACGCTCTTGAAATAAAAAGTAAGATAATTCTTTAAAGAGAAATCGCACCAGGCATGTGTTTGATGAAAACTAAGAATTAATTGATGATATTTTTCACTTTTGATTCTCTCTTTGTCAATTCAACCCTTTTTACAATAAATAATATGACAATGATAGTGATCCGGAACTGTCACATTTGATCCGAAACAGTTGCGATGACCCCAATATTGTTATCTTCAAAATCTGAAAAAAGGTAAATAAAAACAGCAAATCATTGGTATATCATATCGTATCGTATTTGTTTTACATCGATTGTGAAACAAGCTGAAAGCTTGTTCAAAGCCACTCTCGCGTAATAGCTAGGTTTGTGGGTTAGTCCGTGAGATTTTCTCCTCGCCTAACAGGGATTCAAACCCGGGACCTTCGGTACAAGAGCCCCACGCTCTACCCCTGCACCAGTGTCGCCTACAAATATAAACAGACAGAGGAAGATTTTTTTCGTTAAATTCATATGTTGATTTCTACAGTAAATGGCTTAATACAAGTAAAAACGATCTTTTATCAGTTAGTGATCCGGAACTAACGAGTTGACTGAACATTTCTCATTAGCACAAAAATGTTAGCAAATTAACTAACAATTGTGCAAGGAAATACAATAAAACTGTAGACATGCAAGAAATTAAATATTGAAAATATTGTAAGATTGTCCTCATTGGCTCTTTCAAAAGTAAGATACCGTAAGAAAAATGTAAAAATCATACTTTATAATTGTCGTCTGCTGTTGTTTTGAATTTGGACCAGTCCAAAAAAGCTTACACGTTGGAATGTACTAAATGTACAAGTATTCGTCGAGTGTTTATTGGGGCGACACATGTACAGTATAGTACAAATAACCGTCTGCTAAAAAACCGATCTCATGAAGACTTAATCAAGGAATTGAAGTTGTCTGTACAGTACAAATTGTACAATATCTTCTAAATAATGCTCTTTGTTTCAAATGGGCAGTCGTTATGACCACCTAAGACATGATGGCTCAACGAAAACACTCTGAGTTTACCTGAAAATGTCACGAAACGCAAATGTTTACTTCCCGATCCGAAAACTCTTCCATCCGTAAATACAATACTTTACATATGGTATAGGCTAAAACCTCAGGAATTGTAGGAATGAAACCTAGCCTGTCTGTCTGTCTGTCTGTCTGTCTGTCTGTCTGTCTGTCTGTCTGTCTGTCTGTCTGTCTGTCTGTCTGTCTGTCTGTCTGTCTGTCTGTCTGTCTGTCTGTCTGTCTGTCTGTCTGTCTGTCTGTCTGTCTGTCTGTCTGTCTGTCTGTCTGTCTGTCTGTCTGTCTGTCTGTCTGTCTGTCTGTCTGTCTGTCTGTCTGTCTGTCTGTCTGTCTGTCTGTCTGTCTGTCTGTCTGTCTGTCTGTCTGTCTGTCTGTCTGTCTGTCTGTCTGTCTGTCTGTCTGTCTGTCATTCTGTCTGTCTGTCTGTCTGTCTGTCTGTCTGTCTGTCTGTCTGTCTGTCTGTCTGTCTGTCTGTCTGTCTGTCTGTCTGTCTGTCTGTCTGTCTGTCTGTCTGTCTGTCTGTCTGTCTGTCTGTCTGTCTGTCTGTCTGTCTGTCTGTCTGTCTGTCTGTCTGTCTGTCTGTCTGTCTGTCTGTCTGTCTGTCTGTCTGTCTGTCTGTCTGTCTGTCTGTCGTTACTGTCTGTCGTTACTGTCTGTCTGTCCGTCCGTCCGTCCGTCCGTCCGTACGGACGGACGGACGTACGTACGTATCGAGTTTCTCCCAATTTGAACTGTTTCAAAATCAAGATAACAGTTTGCGGCAGTTTCGTTGTAAAAACTTTTTTTCCCGCTGAGACAACCTTAACTTCTTCAGTCTTACAGGTGGATCAAAACAAAGGTAACCCGCATGAAATTATACATGTATATACATGAAGTTTTATTGTAGATTTCTTAAACTTATTTTAGGACCAAGTCGAACGCCATTTAATTCGATAATAAGATATATTAACTAATATAAGCAAATCTATAAATAAAGAAGTGGAACGCTACTTTCAAAAGTAGAACGCACGGATCGATATAAAATCTATAAACATGTATTGTATTACAGGGCATTCCACTATATAAGGAAGCGACACCAAATTCTACTGACATATCGTGATATTTAATCGGACAATACGGTCAATTACTGGAGAAAGGTATGTTCTTAACATCTCTAAGACTGATCTTAAAACAGTTTTCGATACTAAATGCATAAAAAGTATCGTAAGGACCGTTTCGATTAATCAATATATTGTTTTTGGGGGGGGGGGGGGGGGGGGGGGGGTTCGTTCCAGATTTGGGATTTTTGTGATCTTCGTTACGTCTGCATGTCATGTACTTTTCCTTCTCTACATACCCAATGTTGTTTTATTATATATAAAGCTTACAAAGTTACATCGATCGTGAAACTAGCTCTTAAACCATGTATTACTTACATTATATTCTGCTTCCTTGATACATAACCAGCACTCGTGCTGAATGTAGATTAATGAAAGAACACCAGATACACAATGCTTCTTACCTAATGATGTAATCAGAACAGGCATATTGTTCCGTGCAAGTAGTATTTCATGTAATGAAGTATCTTTCCAGTCAACTAGATATATATGGACATAAACACACACTTTGTAATAGCATACTTTTAATCAGCACTGTGTGTTCAGTTGTTAAAATGGTGGACTCTTAGGTTCGAGCCCACGACACCTCTGGTTTCGCGGGAGTGTCCTCTAGCAAGACATCTCAGAGTCCTTGCCTAGTACCAGAAAAGCCGTAATGTAACTGAGAAATTTTTGACACGGTGTTCAATACCATACAATCGAATCGATCAGCACCTTTGCTATCTAATATGTGATCAATGAAGCAATGTATGCCACGTTTTGACTTCAAATTAACTTAAGTTCGGGTTCTCATTTGTTTGATTCAAACAACTTAACCATTACATATAAAAATGTATCAGTAAATCATACAACATTCAAACAGCCATTCGTAACGTCTTAGGTATATCCGTGATATGTTTAGACTGGATAAACTCGAGAAGTTCAGATGGCCTAATAGCCTCATTTTACCCTCACATTTATTTAGGCTGTCGAAGAGTTGCTTGTTGATTCTTTAACAAAAGACTATCGAAGAAGAGGTGAAGATGGTGAAAGTGTTTTTGTATTACGGACCGTATCAGAAATGAAACGGTGTCTACCATTCTGACCGGAGACTGGGCGCCCTCAAACGTGAGTAACACATTTACAGCATTCGTTTTGGGCTTAACGCCGATTTTAACAGTATTCTAGTTTTAATCTTTTACCAAACGCAGAATTTTTGACTGTCCCAAATTGAAGGAGTGTGCATACGACACCTCAAAATGTAATGGATTTGGAAAATAAATCATCTGATAGAGCAGAAAACATTGTGGGAAAAGGAAAAATTGCTCGTTACGAGAAATGTCTCAAAAAAGTGTCTACACACCTTATTATAGAGTGTATTGGTATGCTCCACAGGAGAAAATTATATTCTATTCAAAGACACTCATGTGTTTTTTTCTATTTGGTATGTACTTTGAGGAACACAAATGAATTTTACAATTTTGTTGAATTGAGATTTTTATTAAATAGAAACTACGTATATCACATTTTAGAAAGTGCAAACCAAGATCAGCATGATTACATACACACAGTCTGTAATATGGACATCCCTAGCTGCGTTACTGTCATCAAACTGCATGTTTATCAATTGACCATTTCGTTCCAGACAAACTATCCAGTTCGAACTTTGTAGTGGTACCCGTCCCGGTTAAACGGCGAGAGGCATGCCAGCTCGTGATCAACAGACGACCAGTCTGGTCCTGTAATATCCTCGAACTACACGGTAAATATAAACACAGTAACCTCCCCTGAAGTGTTGACGTATGCAGGGCCGAAAAGACTTTGTTCTCAACGTTAAAACCCTTACTTTTAAAAAGTAAAATACGGTCACGTTACTCAGCTGAATAAGAAAGATGAGACGCTTTCTTGACGTCGCTGTTTGAGCATCAATCTAAACACATCGGGTTTATCCAATGAAAATGTGTATTTCACAGCTCACGGAAATACCCGAGTAGTTCCGATTGTTTGAGCATTTATCAAGTGACTTGAGACTATGTTTATGTTGGCTCAAAGTCCATGCTTCATCTTATATTTGAGGTAAGAAAATGAGTACGGGTTAATTTCTGGACCAGCAACTGATATCGATTCTTATACTTCTACTCAAAGTCAAGTACAATAAGGAGTTTAAGGCACTATATGACCCAGGTGAGTGGGAAACACTGGTTTCTACTAAACCAGGAACATTATTTATCCTTCCTAGAATTGTTGTCTGTATTTACTTTCAGGTTGAACTATTACATAACACCACTGCGCGCTACTGGTTATGGCAGGTGGGCTGTAGCTCGGCCATATAGCAAGGATTATATATTGATTTGTTTGTGTTTTGTTTTGCAGGATCGGACCCAAACAACCCGCTGATCCAACAAGCTCTAGACGCATGTAATAATGCAGTCAAACAGCTTACCCCTGCACAGCGACAACGCACCAGGATAAACGAAGTTAAACAGGCTTGACGAACTTAAAATCGTATTCACATGTTAACTCTTTACAAGCCTTGGCTCCTAGGTACCGTTTTATTAGACGACTAAAGGAAAGAAATGTGTAACTCAAAACTGATAAACATGAATAGTGTCTTAAAGAAAACATAATACTGTCATGTAACACATCAATGGAATCGTTTTGGAGAGACGATTCATTTGCTGTGTTACTTTGTAATATTGCTAAACCCATTATTGAAATACATTTCTAGCATATATTTTAAGTAAAACGGTACCCTGGTCCATGCATACCCGCATTAGTGCCTCAAGCTATCTATTTATCAACTGGAGACGACTTTCTTTTTTTATTTGAAGCAGACGACTTTAGCAAAGCTTTGTAAACACGTGAAAACAACTTTCAGATCTGTTGTTGTGATATGTGAATAGGTTGAAAAACCATTATGGCAAAAGGAAAGTCGCTGGTGACAAGCAATTTCTCCTTTTGCTACAATACTTTTTCTAAGTCTTCTGCTGCAAGGTGCAAACATGTGACATTAGGTGATGATGTGTTAATTTTTCCTCGTATTTATATCTAGGATTCGATGCAAGACTATAGAAAGTGCAACATAATTGTGAAACACTTACTGTAGTATTTCATTGAACCCTCGATGTGTTCATAATCCCTAATGACTGCCACTAAGGTCATTGCAGAATGACCATGTTTTTGGGTGGGATACTTTTCCTAGATTATTGTTGGTGGATATTGGAACATGAATATAGCGAAGTTTCGCCACTATAAAATGGAAAAATCATTGAAGATCGATATACCACAAAGTCGTATACCAAGCAAAAAGGTCAACGTACAAGCTATCTACATCCAATAATTCGATTGCTCAGTTTACGCTGTAATAGTGCACATGTTCGTCATCTTAGGATATCCTCTTATTTATAATGAGTTCCTTTTCAAAATTTATAATTAATCAAGAGTCCACTGATATGGTTTACTTTTGTTATAACTTTACTGTGTTTCATATTGTAATATCACAGATCTGTTAAACGAAAATCAAGAAATTCTATTCCACCTTCATTACATACAACGAAAGGTGAATATTATAATTTCCAAATTCTCTCATAAACTTTGTTAACATGGAACATGTTAATGTAGATAGCGGATAGATTTTAGGGTACTCAATACTTTTGGGCATATGTATTGCTTTGAATCGAGCGTATGAAGTGAGGTTATCAAAAGTAGTTCGACTATAGAAACTTCACTGAGAATTTCGATTTTAAGTCGATTACATACAATTATCGTCTTGTTGAATACTCAAACTTGTACTTTTCTATTGAGATTATAACCTTATTTATCCAAGCAATGTTTATTTCAATTATATATAGCATGTTTAAGTCGGTAATAAACGATATTACCCTTTAAGATTACCAACTCCTTTGCCTATCATCAGAATAAAAGAAAATTATATTTCTTGTTTTTATGAGATTTATTAAGATTGGTAAAACGACACATGTGTCTCATTGTTGATATGTTACTAAGTAAGTGAATTGTGTTGAAATAAGCTAAACTAGATCGATCACATCATGAGCAAATTCGATAGCAAATTCGATAACCATTGTTTCTCATTATATTGTTAAGGTACATATGAAGTTTTAACAGAATATCAAAATTGAAAAGTATTTAACTGTTGAAATAGAGCAGAACGCCAATGAATTAGAAACAGAATGCCCGAACAGAATGTCGAACATGTAATTCCTATACATGTACTGGGTTTAACGTCGTGCGAACCACTCGGTTATGTAACGGCTAGGGCTCTGAAGTGCCTTTCAGAAGGACGACACACGAAATTTGTGGTGTCGTTTGACCCAAGTCCAGGGGCCCGTTTTACTAAACAACTTACGGAAAATGTTTGCGTAAGTCATAATTGTTAAACATGGATAGTATCTTCAATGAAAGTACAATGTTGCAATGTGGCACTTCATTGGAAGCGTCTCGGAGAGACGATTCCAATGATGTGTCACTTTGCAATGTTGCTTCGTCCAATATTGAAATAAGAGCAATTGTTGTTATAGACTTACGCAAATCTTAAGCGTAAACTGTTTAGTAAAACGGTACCCAGATCCTCAAGATTATTAGTCCCACAGCACCACCACTGAACATTGATTGTGTTTGATACAAACAATGAATTTGAGCGGCAAAAATTGTACCAATCAACCATTCTTAAACAACGCACTATTAACTGTGGTAAAATATAGTGTCTTAATATGGGTTACCAGTCATGTAGGGGACTCTAACATGACAAGCAACATGTTTGAAGCTGGGACATGTAGAAAGTACCTCGTCTCCGTCATCGCTTTATCTAGCGTTAGATAACCCTTTACCAAACGCCAAATTTTCGACTATCCCAAATTGAAAGAGTTTGCAGACGACATTTCAGAATGTGATGAAATTGAAATAAAATCATCTGGTAGGACAGAAAACATTGTGGGAAGGGAGAAATTGCTCGTTGAGAGCAATTTCTCCTTTTCCTACAATGTTTTCTAGAGTCTTCTGCACAAACTGGTCAAATGTCGGTGTTGTTTGGTAATGGGTTAAATAAATTGGTGACACTCTCTTCTAGACAAAACCTAACCACACGTTTTTTGCGTGATCGCTTCTTGCTATATCATTCATATAGCCATACCCAATTTGACCAAAGGTTTGGGACTTGGTTATTTGATCTCAAAGCAATGCTGGCGACAGAGGTCCATTGAGACGGTTCCATAGAAAATGTATAAACATCCACCAAACCGCATGGCTTTTTGTGAACAAACACACGGCCGAGAAAGTGCGGAGGAGTATCTTAATAACGATATATACATATAATTATGAAGATATATATTAATGCAATAGCCAACTTTCCGGGATAAGTGTCGATTTGAAGTTCAACTGATATTGTTTCAAGCGACCATATTGAAAGGATAAGAATGTGCACGACTTGATATGGACACAAGTAATTCAAAAAGCTGTAGTGAAGTCATTTTGAATGACTTTTGTCCCGCTTTAAGATAGCCTCAGATTTAATATCCTTTAACAGTGTCAGAGAATGGTCGCTTAAATAAAGCATAATTGTTTAGAACATTTGACTGGGGGTTTCTCTAAGATGATTTGCGTATTGCATCAGGGTCTCGTTTAGCGCTAACGAACGGGGAAAACTAACTCAGATGACATAGGCGCGATGAAAGACAATGGATGAACAAAAGCTATAGACAGAAAACAAGAGTTATGATTTCTAATTTAGGTTTTTGCAAATTGACCTATAAAATATGGTACATTGACTTTAACAATTATGTCATTTTTAAGAAATCGCACGGTGTATTATATGCTGCTAGGATACATGTACTAAAAAGGTGAATTGTATGTTGTTAACAGAGTTGTTTTCGTGACATAGCCATAAGGTGTTTCAAAGGTGTTCACTTTTCATTAAAAACAGTTGTCACAAAATATGCATCATGCTATATTGCCAAAAAAAGTTCAACGCACGAGCGCTCCAGCGAAAGTCATGAGCGCATTTTCTGGATACCATTCACCATTGGTAGGTGTGGCACGGGTGCTCACAACATCACCTTCAGTAAGCTTCAAGATGGCGCTCTTCGATCCTTGGTCCGCAAACTGACATCGATCTTGGACGCTTGTATGTGTCTGTCCAAGCTCTTCTCCATTAACGAACAAAGTTGTCAACATTTCGGATGGCGCCGGAGTGTGGGACCATGTGAATATGTATGTACCGGAAATTGGGGCTGTAAAGGTCCCGGTATTCGTGTTGTATCCGTTCCCGGTGTTTATTGGTACAACGTTGTAAACGATGGCGTCAAATGCTCTCAGAGTTGTTGATGTCTCGGCGTAGAAGGCCACATCTTCTGAAAAGATAACAGGCATCATATTGTGATCATTAGTACCTCTATATCAATAGTAACTCAATATCAATAGTAACACCATATTATCAGCTCTTGTATTCAAACCGAACCGAACCAAGTTCTACGATATAATAAAAAAAAACCTCATCGATATCGAGATGTCGTTCATTATTGCCATCGTGAAGCGACATGGTTTCATTAAACATGTTGATCTTGGAAAATGTACTGATCTTACAAGATTCACTTTTATCCTTTCATCTCTTGATAATAATGTCAAGGATTTAATTTAAAAGGTGAGAATATTATTCAATTTTCCTAATTGCGTAGCCTACAATAGACAAACGATACACCGTGGTAGTTTTCCAAAAAGGTTTGGATTGTATCGGACTTTTGGTCAAGATATAACTGCACTAAAACATGATTTTGTCGATAAAGAGAATTGGCAAGTGTTAAAGACCATGTAGTTACCAAAAGAGAGACTTGGTCCGATATGAATTCATTGTTTTATTTATATAATAAATTATGACGTGATATTAAAAACAACCGTACATGTATATCATTTGAAACAGATGTCCGAAGCAAAACGCCTTTCGATTTTTCTATATTTCTTATTCTAAATAACTTCTATTGAAGCCGAAACGAATGTTTTGTATTAATCATATGAGTTTGAACACAATTGACGCAGAAATCAAACTACAAAGCACTTTAAAAAGGGGATATTCCTCTTTTAAAGCAATTTCTTAATTCTCCTCAGTAATTTGAAAGATTATTAATCTGTCATGCAGGTCTAACATTTTCCCACATTTACACTTGAATGAGGGAGCATAGCTGAAACGTTTTACTCTGATAGAGATTGTCAGATACCCATAACGGTTAAGATAATGGTTAAGACGAGTGTTCACCTACTCACGTTGGTTCTGGTTAGCTAACTGAGTGTCTCGTCTGTTGAAATCTGCATGTAGGTCGCTAAGCCTTTCCCCGTAGTTCTGCTTTAAATCCGCGAAAATCTGTGACAAAATGTCCGCCGGAGCACAATGGCCGATCCCAACACTGAGTAGAATCACTACAAAAACTAAACTTCCATGCATCATTAAAGATGACCTTTTGTGTAAAAGATAACTATTCACTATATTAAGTTGTTTCTGTGTCGCCGATCCACTTTTGTCTTCGGTTCTTTGGTTGAAGGCGTTATATAGAAACTTAAGATAAAAACAATGACCGCATTACCACGGGTTTCTTTGTTGGCTTACGGAATTGTGCAATCGTGATGACTCGGAACCCACACAAACGGACTCGTTCTTTTCCGTAACCCCGTCGGAAAAACCCGAGGTGATTATTTGGAATAAGGAAGGGCCGATAGGTGCTCATTTTGAGCTCGTTTTATCCTATGACGTAAAGTTATGTCTCGTTCAAAGTCAAGGCGTAATTCCCTGATAGTGCTTTGCGTAGGTTCTACGGGACGCAACAAGCCGAAAATGGACACTCGAATATTTCGGTAAAGTGCCGTCCCAGATAACCATGTGTACTTTGTTGACTAATCAAGGGTTTACCTCTACAGGGCGATCGGATTTGTTTATGACAAGATTGCTCTGAATTGTTTAAAGTATAGGCCATATGGAACAAAAATCACAGGATGACCAGCGTGAGTGAACAATACAGGCTGGCCTGGATGGTTCTCCACGTGTGTCCAAAGGTACATCTTTGACCGCTATAGACCATTACAGACCATATGATAGTGACCCACTAGCCGATGACCGACATTATTCATGTCTGGAAAAATCATAAGTGAATCGAAATATAACACTTTAGAAAGTTTAATATCTATCGTAGATTATCTATATAAACAATGGGGTAAGAAAGTTTAATGACTTATGTTGGATTTAATTAGAATTCAATCTCTTCATTACCTCCTATGATTAATTTGAGTTCAAGGCTGATATACACCTTCAACTTGACGCTGATAGACGCGAGTCTCAAGACGGACAATGGACGATTTGGTCATTAGTTCTAAGCTCTCATTTGCCGAGTTTCGAGTATTGGCCAATCAGAAACCAAAATAAACAACAAACCTGGATGTTGTCTTTCTTTCTCACATTAATTTAATGTACATACATTGTCCACCCTCGAACATGTTCCCTGGATGGCCTACCGATACTAGGCTTAGATATACATCTTGCCAAACAGCACTCTATAAGGAAATATTAGTCAATATCCGATTTCAGATCTCTGACGCAAGACCAGTGAAACTTGTCAAAGGCGATTGTTACCGCCATGCTCGTTATGGTTATACCACGTTCCCAGAGGTAATACCTTGAAATAGACTGGTTTCTGTCTGTGTTATTCCCAGGGGAACAGCTTGTTTCGCGGGTATGTCCTTTTGCAAGACACATTAGAGCGCTTGGTAAGCACATAACGCCGCATGTTTGCATCTTGCAGCAAGTGACCTTTAAAAAGCATTGTGGCAAAATGAGAAATTGCTTGTGACAAGCAATTTCTCGTTTTCCACAAGGCTTTTCCAGTCTATTCACATTCCATAACAGCAGAAGTAAATGGTTTATCATATCTGTACAAAGTGTCTCTAAAGTCGTCTGCTTTGAGTAAAGAACAGGTCGTCTGCATGTGGTATAGAGTTAGTACTGCTGAATCATAGGCAGCCGTGATATTACTGAAAAAGTGGTAACACTGCTGTGACAGTAGGTTTATGTATAAATACTACTTCTACAGTATCGCTGTGGGAGCCGGCTTTTATGGGTGATCCGGTATAGTGGTTGGCTTTCTCTCGAAGTTAAACAACGTTCTAATGCCTGGATGGGTGACCTGCGATGGCTTTACTCCGAGAGTGACCCGATACACGTTACAAAATTGGTGGCAGCGGTGGGATGTGGTTTGATATCACCATCATTCCCGTACCCTTAGAAGTTCGTCACATGTTCTCGATCCTTGTTTCTTCTTTGAGGCAGTGTTTATAGTGGCAGTAGTACCTACTTGAATCGTAAAAAACTGTCGGTAACTGCCCGTGTATGTCTTTGTGACATTTGTGACTTCGGGACGAAGTCAAGAGAAAGGTGGGAGAAATGTGACGGTAATAGGGTTTATGTATAAATACTACTTCTACAGTCTCGCTGTGGAAGCCGGCTTTCATGGGTGATTCGGTAGAGTGGTTGGCTTTCTCTCGAAGTTAAGCAACATTCATCGCGGAAAGTACCTGGATTGGTGACCCGCGATGGCTTTACCCCGAGAGGGACCCGATACACGTTACACTGCGTTAAACATCAAATAAAAAACTAACCTCTGATAGTCTGTGATGTTTTCCCATTTCATGAATCGACTTATTCACTCAACATACACCAGCGACGTATGTTGTCTGAATGACCCAGTAGTTACTGTGGCGGACTAAGAACTCGGGGTTCCGGTTGTGACGTTTTGCAAGTCATTTTAGAGCCATAGCCTAGTACTGGTGGATCCAGGAAAGCTGCTACATGGCTGAACAATTGTTTTCATGACGTTATACACCATACCGTACCATACCTGTTCGTAGGCACTATACTATAAAGAGTCCGACGATTGTTCCCTTGACAGAATATGCGTTCTAAAGCCGCTAACTTGAATGATGGCCTGTCCTAGGGGGTACTTTATATATATTAAATAGCAAAGTCAGGTTTCGTCTCTAAGAAATAACATTATTAGCGTTTTAGATACAGTAAACCAGCACGACAAGTATAACAAGTGTATGATGTATTGAATTATATCATGAATGCATTGAATGGGGGAAATAATAAACTATGCATACTAAGTATGTAGCTGTGCGAACCTCATTCCGTATTTTGATTTTCTTTATTATTTTTTCTTTAGTAAATGCGTTAGAACGTGCCTCAAATGCCTAAATAAAGCTTCATCACTGTACACTGGTTCAGTCATCATCGTGTAACATTTTCAATTTCACATTTCATCAGAGTTGTTTTCAGCCAAAAAAACTTAATTTCAATCGAAGGGTTTTATTTTACCGTTTACCGTTTGGTAAAAGATAAATGACTAAGCATGTGAATCCTACGCCTTTCCTGGATCAGTAAAGGCTGACGCTCTGAAATGACTTGCAAGGTCACTCTCACGAAATCGGAGGTGTCGGTGGGGGTCGAACCCGGGACCCCAACGCACGACCCAATACAAAATTCGAATCATAACAGGTATTTTATATCGTCTATAAAGGTTAACTGCTGCATATGATTTATGTTGTCAGTATGTTATTCAACAAATTAAAGTATGGAGTAAATATAGTCTGATCAGTAGACCGTATTGTCACGTGTGTTTACATTTACACCACGTTCAGTGAAGCTAAATATAAATCAGTGAGCCGTGAAAACCCTTAATGCTTTGAATAAGCTTTTTCTGGGGTTTATTCACACCCTGAGGCTGTGAAAGTTATGAGTACATGTATATGCAATATTCAAACGTTGCTAGATTAAAACAAACGTCACGTGAATATTTTTGTTAATCTATTTAACGACAAGGCATGTGATATTTTCCAGTACCTTCATACTATAAACTTGCTTAAACAATTTATCACCTGCAGACGACATTTCTGTTACTTGAAGCAGACGACTTTAGAAAAAAAAATTGTGAAAAACCTTTCAGTTCTGCTGTTGTGATATGTTATAGATTGTAAAAAGCATTGTGGCAAAAGGAGAAATTGCTAGTGACAAGCAATTTCTCCTTTTGCCACAATGCCTTTTGAAAGTCGTCTGCTACAAAGCCGCAAAAAATTGTACGTTAGGTGGTAATGCGTTAACGTATTACGGAAAACCATTCTAACTTCGTCTTAAAGGCACACAAAAGGAGATAAGTACAAATGAATTACTGAAAGAGGATATGGAGTTCCTTTATTTTGTTCATAAAAGTCATGAGAATTAATTTACAAATGCATTTAGACCCTATTAAAAAGATTCCTTTTACATAAGTTATTTGTGCTTGAAATATGATTGTCTCCGATTCATATATTTATCAACAACCTGTTTGTTTACATATTCAAAATAAAGAATTCTGATTGGTCGGTTCAAATATTTGTGTATCAACTGTCAAGGTCAGAGGTGAAGAATGAGGCAATCTGAATAATTAAACTTGCTAATCTTGGTTATTTCTGGTAGACTTTCACATTTAAGTTTTGCTGGTGGGGTTTTTTGGTGATAACTTACTTTATCTGATCAAAAGTTTACCAAATAAAATAGTTTGATATAGCATAAATCTCTTTTTATGTGTCTTTAACAATTCAAGTCGTTTCTGCAAATCGTTAGATATAAGTTGTTTTGAGCAATTTATCCTTCTGCCTTTTGTTTCTAAACTAATAAATTAATTTGTTTACTTTCACTGCTGCTCAGTTACTTGGGAACATGGGATTCACTCACAGAGGTCTAGTCCGAATGATCCAGACGTAGATATTTCATTCTACACACTGTTTCAGCTTCGATCATCAGAGTTAACAGAGGTCCAGAAGTTTTTAAGACAATTTTTAATTGTTTTGTTCAGGTTTAATTGATATGTAAAGCCAAACGCCTTATTAATATAAGGACTTTAGCAAAGCATGTCAAAAAAGACACATAGCTGTAGTTTCGTAGTTTGCCCATAGATAATTTTGGGAAATAGAACATCGTATTCAATCCTTTATTTATCAATTGATTAAGACACTGTGCAGCAAATTTTAATAACTGTTTCGATCTGTCAGTTTCATTTGTTTTGAACACAACACAAGACCTAGGATTGCACCAGTGATTACCAGAGACCACCCAGGAATATCAATGTTCTTCAACCCAAATAGAGAGTGTGTGCCCTCACTCAACTCGCTTGTCATGGACATGTCAAAATTAAAAAAGGTGTCGTCTGTATAATTATAATTACTTTCAAGTTTCCAACATTTATTAAAAGGTATGAATGCAAGAAGATGGGTATGTACGTTGATAACATTAATGATTTTAATCTCGCTAAAGAAAGACAGATGTTGGAAACACGGGGTGGTAGTTAACAAGTGCTCAGCCCTTAGAATGCTAGGTAAATTTCTAAAAATAGATTTGTGTGTCGTCTGCTTTCCAAAACCTTAAATATTTTCTTAATCTTAATGAGGAAAGATACTCAGAGTAACAAACAGGCTAGATCACAGGACAGCCGCCAATTTACTTGGCGGCTGGTCTGGATCCAACCTGTTTGCATAAGCAAGAAGTCGGTTCGAACACTATAAGGGTTATAGTACGTCGACCTTTGTATGTTTACCGTTGTATTAGACCTACCTTCAACGAATATGTGAAAATGATCCAAATTCAAAGCATATGTATTATACAGCGACAAGTGACGGAACCCGATTGGGACAAATTGTTGAAAGCTTTCATTATAGTTATATTTTTCATTTTCAATACATGTCCAAGATATCTACTCGGACCCACCTCAAATTATGCATGGAGGGGTTAACCAAATGGGAAAACGAGACGTTTTCTGAATCAATACGCGAATACACACGGTCAGAAAAATACACTATGTTCTCTACAGTAAGGTTATAGGTGTGTGAACTAGTCATATGCCCGTATGTTCCATATACTAATAGGCTACAGGTCTATCATCGCATACTATTTCACGTGAGTCTTTAGATAGATAAAACTACATAGTTGTATATCGAGGGTTCAATGCAAAACTATAGTAAGTGCTTCACAAACATGAAGCACTTACTATAGTATTGCATTAAACCCTCGATATATTCTGAATACTCACTTCCACTGTTCTAGTACACTTATCAGTGAGCGACCCATGACGCGTATAGGTCTGTCGACGATCCACCGTATAAATGTGACAGACTGAAGTGACTTACTGTATATACATACATCTGATTCAAGGCGAACGTACGGACGGATTATCAATCATGTCAGAGTCTGAAGTGTTGATTAACCGAGTTGATTATCAGGACGATGAGGGAGTTTACGATACCTTTATTAGACCGTGCCTTGCCGAGCTGATTGGGACGTTACTGTTTGTATTTGTGGGGTGCCTCGCGACTGACTTTACCCAGCTGACGGGGGTCGGGCTGACCCACGGGCTCATGATAGCCCTACTCATTATGGGACTTGGGGAGCTCAGGTAGGCGAATTTGTTACTTAATTGGTATTGTCATAATGTTATCAATAATCTTGATATTATTATCATTATTATGATTCTCATGTTTTATTACAGTTGTGACAATCATTATTATAAGCATCGTGAACGTAATTATTACTTTTATCAATATTGTCATTTTTATTATTATCATAGCTATTATCATCATCATCATCATCATCATCAACATCATCAAAATCATCATCAGAAGCAGCAACAGCAGTAGCAGCATCTGCAGCAGCATCATTTTTTTCACAAGAAATGTATCCTTTTTATCTCAATGGTTTTCATCAAATTTCTTCCAAATGCTTAGTTCTACCTTATTTTGTCGTCTAGTATTGCTAACTTGCCTTCAAATTGATCAGTCATAATTTCTCCAATTGGGGAAGTGTGTTAAATGCCCTCAACGTGATGATAAAATAAATTTGTTAGAGTAACTCCTCCATTTCAACAAGAAAGTGCTTCCTCTTTTGTGGAATAAAGTGAGTGAGGGAGGATAGAGAAAGAAAAATGAAGAAAGAACGGAACAATGGAATTGTCACGGAAGTTAGAAAGGAGTTAGTAAAGAGGGAGAAAGGAGCAAGAGGGAAAGAGATAGCCTGGAGGGTGGCAATTATACATCACATGAAAAGAGGCTTCATACTTTAATATCAAAAATATGTGATAAAATGTGTTAAAAAGAGACATCTCTCGTATCAATAGGTCGTCGTTAGGGACGTTTTAATTCATTTCACATTTGATGATATTTTGTTCATTCGGAACATAGTCACATTTTCGTTCATATTAAAGTCCGTTCCGAACTCATTTGATTGCCTTTGGTGATTGTAAAATAAGTATAGTTAGAGCTAAAACGAAATAAATGCTATGTGTTTTCTATTATTCTGATAGTTTATGGCCATCATATGACACCTACACGTGAAATTACATCTTGTGACAAACATAAACTTGTTCGGGTAGTCGGCAGAAAATGGATTTTCAAATGCAAAACCGTAAAATATTCACCCATTTAGCTGATGCAGTGATCAGTGTTGTACAGTTAAATTTCTTACCGTTGGATTTCGCGGTTACAAGTTTGAATGTATGCTTCAAATATTGATTATGCTGTATTTAACGCCGTTTTGAACAATGTTAATTGCAATGTCAGTCCCCACATCCCCGGTCAATCTAGCCTGTGTTGTATCTCTCCTGACTTTGAATTGGAATATGTATTTGTCATATTACTGATTTTCAATTGTTTAAAGCCATTGCTAGCACAGCCTTCCACACATAAGACGGGAAACATAATTTTCCCCTACGTTCTGATATTGACGTAGAGGTCCAGTCAGTGGGCAGATCGGTCACCATGCGCATAGCAACCTGTACGCACCGCACCAGCGTACACACTGTTGCTATGATATCTAAATCTAAGGCATGGGTGAGCGGCTTGTATGGATTTCGTGATATTCGACCTGTAGTTTGTGTCTTTCCTTTTTCTAAACAACCTTAGTTTGCACCAGATGTAACAGGAATCGAAATTTCCCAGGAGCATGCCCCCAGGCTCACTTGCCGAGAGTACACTTATTAAATGGCCGAGCTACGCCCCTTGTGGCATTTTCCGAAATTTTCAAGGCCAACTCACCTTATACGACACCTTTCCTACCGTCGGATTTTCTATTGTCGTGGCTCGTAGTCTAATGTGCAATAAATAATCACGTACCATATGATATTATCTTGAATGCGTTTGATTATCATATGTTCTCACTTGTCACATGAATGGGAAGATTACACACTGTGTTCACCCAAATCGTGTCTACTTTGCAATCTCCGGCACAAGCCGGTAGATGTACCTCGTAGGTAGTTCATGAATACACCAGAAATCATCGGGAAATTCGGATGTTTTCCGCCGAATAATGCACTCAATTACAACATTGCACATAGTGACTAAATAGTTATGCGAATACAGACAAATTGGTTAAATATCACAATTGATTGTTGTTGTTTTCACTAATTTCAATTAATATTTTTATATTTAAACATCACAATTTTTCAATCGTTTCTACTCGGTAATTCCCGGCTTGTACCGGGATTGCCAAGTAGATACGATTGCAAACAAATTGACATTCGTCGCAGCTATATTGCCGGACTACTTTCAAAACGGCTCCCCGTTACCTCCAAGGTTACTTTAAGAAATGACCGAGATGTTTCAAATGAAGTTCACCCGTTGGGTATATACCGTTTGGAGAATTCTCCAACCAAAGCTTGAAACGTATGACCCAAGCTGTAATTACAACAGAAAGCAAAACAATCACGACAACAACAAAGCCAATTGATTTTTCACTTAAAAAGACAGTCCAACCCAAGTTTCTCATTTGCAGAATTTATCACATCGAGAATCTGTTCTAGAAAGAGGCGATCACGAGAGATAATGTTGATTATAAAGAATGTTTTACGTTATTGATACTCATAAAAAAATCTCTTCGAGTAAATTAAAATGAGTGACAACAACATGGAAAAGTGATGAATGGGCTTAGCGGCCGGCCTTGATCCAACCTGTTTGCTTAAGCATGAAGTCGGTTCCAGCATATAAGGGTTAAATACATAATGTGTTTTCAGGTATATAGTCGCCTGTCATTATACTCATTACATTGACTGTGTATATTTCAGTGGTGGTCACTTTAACCCGGCGGTTACCCTCGGAGTGTTTCTGGCCGGCTCGATAAAGACAGTGTTGCTGATCGGCTATTTCGTGTCACAAATCGTTGGGGGAATGATCGGCGCCGCTCTTGTTAAGGTAATCGGTCGCTCAGAATTGTTTAAGGTAGAATACCCACAACCCGCTATTTTTAAACTGTGTCCCCCGCCTGATTACTTCGGTCGTTCTCGGTATACATCGGTCTGAGCCGGAACTATTCATATTAAACCGAAATGTTCCGGTCCCGAGCGGTGTATACCGAGAACGACCAAAGTAATCCGACGAAACAAAATGTTTCAAAATGACTGATTATGGGTATTCTACCTTAAAGTGTGCTTTTTGCAAATTGTGCCGATGTGACATTTTGGTCTAACAGCACACACATCAATGCAGTCATTAGAAAAATGTTTGAAAGCGACAAATTGTCCTATTATCTTTATTGAAACTTATTTTAGATTACATGTATATTAAAAATAAACCAATGTTTCCTGGTTTCTAGTAAATCATTGTCAGTTGAACAATGGCCGATGAAAAGCAATATTCGAGGAGCTCTTGTGTTAAAGAAACTAGAATAATGTACGATGCACAGTATTTATTTTCTCTGATATATAGAGAATATGGTGTTGGTGTCGTGAATCGGAAATGTTATCGGGCAAGGCGTAGAAACATTTCGTCTAGTGACGGATATCAAAAATGTTATCGGTCCGTAAATTGCATTGGTGACAGGATGAGTCATTTTATCCTGTCCGTTTGTTTCACTTCTGTTTTGTTCGTGTTTTACATTCATATTTGTTTGTTTATTAAACCCATATAGGTAACAGGATAAATAGAATATATGGTTGGTGTCTTTTTTAAAGGGAAAGGTTATCGCGGTGGCTTCGGATTATCCCCCTCGCCTACGGCTCATCTGATAATATTCCTATGCCTTGCCTGATAACATTTCCGATTCACGACATCAACCATCTATTCTCTATAAATCCGAGTATTCTGTTTTGGTTTGATAAATATGAGAAAAAGGAGGAAATGGATGATGATGCTGCTGATGCTGCTGTTGATGCTTCTGATGATATTGATGTTGTTGATGACGCCGTTGCATTAATAAAACAAATACTATCTTGATATTCACGCTGATGCTGACAACCATATAAACGACCATCATGACGGTGGCTAGATAACGTAGATAACGACAGTGTATTTTTTCACGTTCAGGCAGTTCTCCCGGATTCACAGTATATAAAGATAAATGGCGGCACTCATCAGCTGGGGCTGGACGTACAGCCGGGTTGGGCGGTGCTGATGGAGACCATATTGACGACCATCCTCGTTTTCACCGTCTTAATGGCCGCCGTCAATCCCAAAACAAAGTCAAAGTTAGCTCCCTTGGCGATCGGGTTTGCAGTAGCGGTGGACATTATGGCTGCGTACGTATATAAATTGTATTTAGACAATACCTTATGTGTTTGTGGCTCAACGGCGTTAAAAGGAAAAGTACCCATAACCCGTCATTTTAAACCTCTTTCGTAGGATTTATTCCGTCGTTCACGGTATGCATCGTTCTGGACCGGAACTAAATAGTTCCATGCTTTACACTGAATATTTCTAGTCCAAAACGATGAACACCGAGAACAACCAAAGAAACCAGATGACAGAATGGGTTTCAAAATGGCGGATTATTGGTATTCTACCTTCGACATTAACAAGGCGGTGTTCCCTGGATGAATGAACGGTGAGTTAAAACTTGCTTTCTACGGACAAAGATATACTACATAATTGAAGCCACTATAATGTTTTGTTAATGGAACCTGGTTCCGGAATCGAACCCAAGACCTTCTATACAGAAAGCAGTTATCCTACAGCTACACCAATGCGGAGGTCAGACGCGACATAACAAATGATACCGAACGTGGTGTGATATGCTAGTACCAATGCGTAGTTCCCTTTCTCCCTTGGTCTAGTGGTAAGAGTACTGGGAAATGTCTAACAAAAGTTCTTATCTTATTTTATCTTATTTGTTTTTACATCGCTTGTGTAGGAACTTTGAAGCTTGTTAAATGCACACTCGGTGACTGCTTCTAGGATGGTAAAAAGTACTCGCGGCTTTTTGTGGGTTAGTCCCGGCAGTTTTCACCGCGCCTAACAATTAGTCACTCTCGATTCTGCTTCCTTGATATATGAACATAGCCAGTTCTCTCGCCTGATGTGGATTACAAATCGTTTCGACAGAAAAAGAATAATCATACATTATTTGGGACTAGTACAAACGGTCGTTTAATAAAGGGCTGGGTGAATATATTCGGAAATCAGCATCAGTCATTATCCGGTAAGACAATGCCTTAGTTCCGATGCAACCAAAAGCGATTGGAAACCTTTACATAAACCCATAAGGGGCCATTATCTTTCGGATTTCCTTCATCGAGTATGTACTCTATTACAAACTTATATTTATAAGATTGCAAAAGTCGCATGAATATCTTTACTGTTTTATATCTAGTCAAAACATGAGAGATTTGCATCAGGCAATTTAGCTAAACAATTTAAAGATAGTCATCTGAGAAAAAATAAATCAAAGTGTGGAAAAAAGAATGAATTGCTCATTTGAGCAATTCATTCTTTTTTCCTCACTATGATTTCAAATATCGTCAGTGGAAAATATTTCGATTTAGGATAATTGGTGGTAAAGGGTTAATGATTATATCAGAACAGAACAGAACAGATCGTTTGTCACTCAGGAACTCTGTATTATTCCGATAAGAAGAGCATGCATTAGAGGTCCTGTTTGCTCGGTGGTTAAGGTCGAGGACATGTAGCGACCCGGGTTCTATACCAACTGCTGTCGTTTGTATCACGGGACTGTCCCCCTGGCAAGAGACTTAAGATCCCTAGTTTAGTACTGGGTATTCTCAGGAAATCCGTATTATTATTGAAATACTTTTGACATGGCGTTTTAAACCGATACAAAGGAACAGAAAGGTTATATTGGTCATAAACGTTTCCTTCGGATGTCCGATATCTGAGGACATTTCCGAACGCTGTTGATTCAGAACAAATCCTTGCATGAGTTAATAGTTAGTTCACATTTGTTTGAGGCACTATCTAACCCATTGCCAAACAATAACGACATTTGACCACGTTTTTTTTGCGGATGACTCTGTAAAGCATTGTGGGAAAAGGAGAAATTGCTCTTATCGAGCAATTTCTCCTTTTCCCACAATGTTTTCTGCCATGTCGGAAGATTATTTTTCAATTTCATCACACTTTGAAATGTCGTCTGCAAATTCCTTCAACTTGGGAGAGTCGAAAATTCGGCGTTTGGTAAGGGGTTAAGACATACACTGGGCCATCTTGATCCGAGTCGCGGACAGATTTTTTTACATGCCGCATTTCCTGTAGAAATCACTTGGACAACGGATGAATTCTTCTTCATTAACAATTGGTTATTTTATTAGAATGATATCCATGCACTTCTTACCAATCCCATAAATGAAATGTTTCTTCCATACTTTGGTTGCTGTCTGTTGTTTATTCTCGTCTGGACAATTCACAACTTCCATATTGGCAATTGTTGCAGCCGTCTGCTTTGTCATACAGGCGATCTAAAACGCATGCGCAAAATCTACTTCCGCTTCACTTTTATTAACGTTACATGCCAATCAATTGAAATATAGTCAACAAATGATTACAAAGACACAAATGAGATGTAAATCGAGAAGAGGTTGTCAACTTACATAAGTGATGCTCACATGTATCCAATCTTATTATGTTGAACAGTGGCAAGCTGACAGGCGCATCTATGAACCCGGCTCGAGCCTTCGGACCGGCGGTTTGTGCTTCTTCGACACTTAACAACGCCTGGAAACATCACTACATATACTGGGTGGGGCCAATATGTGGATCATTGATCGCTGGAACACTCTATAGGTGGGTACCGACAAACCAAATTCATCTTCAATCAAGTTTCTTGAATTTTATAGTATTAAGAGTCATCTTGTTTAACTTCATAAAGGAGGAGAGATAAATATTCCACTGGTCGGTAAAGTTTTAGCATTGGCAAACAAACTTGATATTCATTTTTTTGTTTTAATGTACGGAAAAAAAGGCTGCTTTACTCTCCAAAGAGCTTTGTGTCAAAGTTGAGCATGTTTTAGGGTCATGCGCGGCTCAGTGGTTGAGGTGGTTGACTCAGAATTCGGGGTTTGAGCCCCACCAAGACCTCTGGTTTCGTGGGAGTGGCAATTGACACGTAACTTCAGAGCCATAACCTAGTGCTGGTGCATCCAGGAAAGCTGTTACAAAACTGAAATAAAATGTTGGTACGTCACTGACGAAGAGGATCCATATTGGACCTGTGTCAGAAACTTACTCTAACCTACTATAACTATTTCTTTGTGGGTTCAAAGACATATTTACAATTTTCAGCTATTTATAGTTTGCATGCCCACTTTCTTTATTATGACCAACCCAACTGTTTATGTTTGTATGGATCTATTTCAGAGTGTTCTTTGCCAGCCCTCAATAAACGCATTATCGCCAAGCGGGAAGTGTAGATTCTTTCTCAAGATTGATTCTGTCTCACGATAGATTCTGTCTCACGATAGAATCTGTCTCAATATTCGACATTGTGCAAACATCCTCCGTGCTGTTGATATGAATACATGTGGTCCTTTGAATAGACTGCTCTTTGGTGGCAATCTGAACACATCGGGTTTATCCAATGAAAACGTGTATTTCTCAGCTTACGGAAATACCCGAGTAGTTCCGATTGCTTTGTTGGTTGTCTCTATAGACGACATAAACATTTGTTTTTTATGTAATCTCGAATTTATGTCGGCATTTATGTGTATCTCATTAATATCGAATGAAAACAATGCGTCGAAAGTCGAAATTGCTCATCATGAGCAAATTCGACTTTCGACACACTGTTTTCAAGGAACGTCTGCTTCTTGCCTTCAAGTTTTTGTTCGACTTCAAGTTGTTGTTTGCAGGTTATATATATCGTTACATATCAAACCGACTGCTACAGGTTGAGTTATATGGGTATTTATAACGCCTGTTAGTACGTTCGAATCTGCGTATGGGCATACCAGATCATTGTATTCATTAAATGAATATGAGAGTCATTAAAGGTGATTATTCAAAGATGTGAGACAATTTGGAAGAAAAAAAATAACTTCTTTAATGTTGCACATCAGTTGTCGTTATATGATACGCACGGAAGTCTAAATGGAGGCTAAATAAGATCTTTTTTTTTCCTTTTTTTTTACTAAGCGTGTTCAAAGTGAAATTACATGTATTTCATATTAAAAAAAATCACGCGTCATGACTTTAAACAACACGCATGCAGACCGTAAGTACTTACATAAATTGACGTTTGATATGCTATCAAAAGCTACTCTTAGCTGTATATCAAATAACTACATATACACAAACTGTATTGTTTTAACGACTTTTTATTTTGAATTTCAAATCTTTTCTTCTGTGAACAAGCACTTTTAAAGTCATTCCTTCATAATTAAATATTCATTCGATTCGGCACTCTTCGGCAATTTCCGACAAGCCGGATCTGTCAATCAAATCAAAGTGGCTTGCCGACACCATTGAGCATTTCTGATCGTATCAATTTAACATATCCGCACTTGTCAAGCTTCCATGGACGTAATCTTAAGAGAGGAACTGGCTTCTAATGAGCCATTTCTCCTTTCATAACATACAGGTAGTTTTCCACTTGATCTCAAGCACAACGAAAACGCTTCAGTAATGTTCGCAATGTTCAACCAGCAAGTCCTTCAATGATACTAAACAGACGTCATGTTATTTAGAATGCAAAAAAAACATAGCGTTTGTTTACCTATGATAGAAATAATTGTGACGGAAGAGCAATATCTCCTATTGTCACAGTTATTTCTTTTATTGCGCTAGTGTTTCAGGGGTTTCTAAACTTTGGAATGCTGGGTAACTTTCTTAAATAGATTTTTGTGTCGTCTGCTACCAAAACCTCAAATTTCTACTAAATCTTGTTGAGGAAAGATACTCAGAGTAGCAAACAGGTTAGATCACAGGCCATCCGTCAATTTCCTTGGCGGCTGGCCTGGATCTAACCTGTTTGCAGATGCATGAAGCCAATTCCAACACAATAAGGGATTGCATAGTTAAATAAATACAAATTTAGTCACGTGATCGAATGCTCGAGCAGACATACGAAATCGTCTTTGGAGGACTTTAGGGCCTATAGCATGTAGCCTGGGGCCTGGACAGTGGTCCGTGCGTATACCCGCACTAGGCCTATTTAGGGGTATACGCACGGACCAGGACCCAGTCATGTGATAAAATGTTCGCGAATGAATGATCATATGCCAATTGGAGAAACTTTTGGAAATGCCTTTTTGTATTCGCTTATTTATGTACCGTTGTCGCTTTCACAATTCTATCCTCATACAACTGAATAAACATATATTTTTTAGCGCAGAGTTATTATTATCTTTTTGACGACACATCAAATTAACACAGAAGAAAGCGTGTGTGAGGGACCTTATGTGTGCGTGAGAGACCTTATGTATGCGTGTGAGAGTCCTTATGTGTGCGTGAGAGAGATCTTGTGTGGGGGTGTGAGCCCTTTTGTGTGCGTGTGAGCCCTTATGTGTGCGTGTGAGTTATTATTTGTGCTTGAGAGAGACATTGTGTGCTAAAGAGATATCATGTGTGCGTGAGATAAGTCATTATGCTTCCCTTGTGTATTTGTGTGAATGTTATGTGTTTGGGATCAGTTTCTGCTTGCATATGACCAAGTTCCAACGGTTTTTGCGGAGTTTATACACTTTTCAAAATCTGCAATGGTTATATGGAGTTGTGCCAACTCTTCTCGTTCAAATAAATATTCATGCCCGGGAAATGGGTTAATATTTGGGCAAGTGTGTCGAATAGAATCATTATTGACTTGACACAAAGCTTTCAAACAGATATGTGGGCTTTTTTCTTTCGACTTTACTTTCTAAAAAACTTTGTGGCCCTGCAACTCTGGGCTGCAGATAAAATCACCACAAGTACGGGTGAATTCTTTGGAGTGTTCTTTGGCAATACACTTCAACGCCCTAGCTTTAAACTTGTTGATCCGAGGAACATCACCATATAACTTAAATTGGTGACTCATATTGTCTCGTACAACCAAATATTGGGATTTTGCAAAGAGTAGAATCCTGTCAATGACAAAGGAGAAATTACACTGTGTATATCAAAACGGAGTAAATATATGGGAAATATTGATGGCCTCAAACTTATCACATTCTGTACACATATCCATTCAAGTTCAGATCAAATTTGCAACAAGCATTTAAAAAAAAAGAAATTAGGTGCCTCACCATGAATGGGAATTTTTAAAAAACGAAACAAATGATTGCAGCAGTCGGACAGGCTATCGATAACAGGTAAAAGAAAAATAAACACATAAACATATGCTTTTGAAAGTACCCTTTTTGTTTGTTTGCTTTTGGTTTCACATGACATCAACAGATTTCCAGTTATAGTATGATGGTCATCCCATTATCGCTAGAAGAAAACACCAACAAAGGTTAACCCTTTCCCAAACAATAACGACATTTGACCACGTTGTTGCATACGACTTTAGAAAACATTGTGGGAAAAGAAGAAATTGCTCGTAACGAGCAATTTCTCCTTTTCCCATAATGTTTTCTGTCCTATCAGAAGAATATTTTCAAATTTCATCACCTTTTGAAATATCGTCTGCAAACTCTTTCAATTTGGGACAGTCGAATATTTGTTGTTTGGGAAAGGGTTAACTGGTCTCAAGGGTAGGTAAAGAAGGGAAGATCCATTGGCGTTTGTTCGTAAGTCAGCTGGGATACAACCTCCTATAACATTCAATTCCATTACTTCTAAGGAATATAATACAGTGCTAATCATCGTCTTAATTAGTAATAACTACTAATAACTGTTTTGGTACAACCAATGTAAAACAAACACAGTCTATTTTGTATAATAGTACAACCTATGTTAACATTTTTGTAATCGTTTAATAGTACAGAAATAAGACAAAACAATTGGGTGTAATGAGTAAAATAATAAAACCTGTTTAAAATATCTTTGGTAATGCTTTAGTCGTACATAATCAATACAAAACAAATAGGTTTCAAAACTGGCGCAAGGCATTTTAACATCTTTGGTAATGATTGCTTGGTAAATAATTAAGACAAAATAAAGAATAGATCTCATATCTAACATTATGTATATTTAAACAACTTTGACAATGCTTTAAAAGTGGTAAATAATCAAGACAAAAGAAAAATGTTTCGTTTCAAACATGATGCATACTTTAACAATTTCGAAATGCTTGAGTAAATAATTGAGACAAACCAAAAAGAAAAATCTCATATCTAACAAAATGTATATTTAAACATCTTAGACAATGCTTTAATGGTACATAATCAAGACAAAACAAAAAACTTTTATATCTAACATGATGCATACTTTAACAATTTGTTAATGCTTTAGTGATATAATATCAAGACGACAAAAATCCCAACAGATTTCATAGGTAAAACAAGGCATTTTCACATCTTTGATAATACCATAGTGGTTCATAATCAGGACAAAGGATTGACATCTAACATAATGCATATTCAAACATCTTGGTAATGCTTAAGTGGTAAATAATTTAGACAAATCAATTAAGATTTCATAATAAAAACAAGCGTTTTAACATCTAAATAATACTTTAGCGATACCTAATTCATTCAAAACAAAGTTTGATGTATGGAACAAATAAAACCTACTTTAAATCATTGATAATGACATAGTAATTCAGATATAACAAGAATGGTATAAACATCTAACAACTTGTTAGAAAATAAAAGTAATGATGTGAAGGTACTTAAAGAAGATATGGCAAATAAGTGGAATAAGTCGAAAACATATAAAATGTTAAAAAAAGTGTCACAATAAAATAAAATAAGTGTCGGAAAGGTGTTTTGTAAAGCCTTTTTAATGCATATTAAGGGTTGAATACGAGACTTTCATAAGTGCCACACATTAAGGAAAGACTTACTCCAGCCTTGCATTGAATGGTATGCTATATCCTAAATCCATGATTGTGTGTAACACATTTATTGTGATGTCCACAACCCATATTATTACCTAGAATCATTCAACTCTGAGAATGCAGGGAAATTTTCTTGCAATAGATTTTGGTGTCGTTTTTTCTCACAAAACCATAAATATCTGCTTAATTTTGATGAAGAAAGAAACTCAGAGCAGCAAACAGGTTAGATCACAGGCCAGCTGCCAATTTAATTGGCAGCTGGCCAGGATCTAACCTGTTTGCATAAGCATGAAGTCGGTTCCAGCATTATAAAGCTTAAATGAAACAACACCTGCTGCGTCCTTTATATTGAATCATCAGATCATTTTTCTTCAAAACAAAATGTATTTAAAGGTGACTACTTCACAGACTTTGTTCTGTGAGAAATGCATGTTAATAAGACTTCATTTTAACATCAAACCAATTTTTGTTCAGAAGCAAATCAATAATCTAGTTTAATTACCTATATATCAATCCCTAGCGATATTTTTATCCGGAAAAGAGAATCTGTTAAAAAACCCATAAAACCTCAATCTGTGAGAAAGTCACTTTAATAACCTTTCACAACGCATTGATACATACAAACATAATTTAAAGCAACTTTATAAACAGAACCAATACATCATAACAACAAAAGCATTAGCCATGCCGGGTTATTTCTTACTAGGGTCTTACTCATTTTTTATCTTAAAATATTTGTTTGATTTCATTTCTAAACAAATGTATTTTGATTTTCATGGGATTTTCACACACTGGATGCTTATAACCATTGTAAGCATATTTATAGAGGTTTGTACAGGAAGTACACAAACCTCTATAAATGTGCTTGCACCAAATGAGATTTGAAAGCACTATGATATCAAAGGCCAGAATGGCCTGAACTGCGTCGCAGTATGGTCTGAGAGGTTTGTGCGTACGAATGGATTTGAAAGAAATCTAAGGGATTTTCGAAGACAAACCAACACATTTCTGTTGAATAGCAGAAATCAAAATAGAAGTCAAAAAAGACATGTCCCAGTACTCCAGTGGTACTCAAACCCAATGCTCTAATTAAATGAAAAATTATTATTCCAGTTATCAACAAAATAGATATTGTAGACGAAAACAAGCATTTTAGTTAAGATACCAATCTGCAAGGGGCCACAGTCACAAGTTATTTAAGAAACACTGCAGCACAAATACAGCTTCAGTCAGAGATCATTGAAAAGTTTTAAAAGTGCACTAAATATATACTGGGTTAAATGCCAAATCAAAGGCATGCCCGAGTGTTACGAACAGGAACCGGAACACAAGAAAAGAGTAGATCAAAAAGGATCGGAGAGATGTAAGTCTAAAAAATGATCTCAACAACAAAGTAAACAATCGTACATTCTAATCTGGGTGATTTTTTTATCTACTCAACAATACCTACATTTAGTGTTTCTTCCAGGATTTGAGACAATATAGGTATTTCCCCAATACATTGGACAAAAGGTGATAATAGATCTTCTTTTTCATTTTGCCATTGTAAAATGCACATACTTCATGGTCAGTAATGGTAACGAAAAACACGGTGTATTTCCCGGCTTTTAAAGAAACATCAGGCAATATTTCTTTTTCTTTCTTATAATGAAAAAATGACAGATTTTTTGTTTAGTATGAACCGTCCTGTTGAATTACAAAATCAACTTTCAAATTAAAGTAACGGCTTAAATTTGATAATTAATGTCGTTTTTTATTTCATAACAATATTACTGCAAAGAATCGGGAGCCGTATTTTCACTTCGCTAAGCGTACTGGTTCCCAACCCTCTGGTAACCAACAAACGAAACGGAAACCTATTACTGAAATTGGGTCATGGGTTTATGAAACAAAATAAAATCGCTGATAACTATCAGTTTTCCCCCATGAATGTTTCTAAGCCGTTTCTGGCACAAGGCCTGTTGTTAAAAGAAGTTTGCAAATCATAAAAAATAGAGACTTTGTTCTGCACTGAGTAAAAAAATACTGGGGATTCCTTTAAAGATGGGGAAAATCCCACGGCCTAGAATCGGGTGCTGTGTCAAGACGGCCCCATGTCAAAACGTCCCGGAGATCGATGAGAACGGCCATGGAATGGTCAAAACGGCCCAATTGTTGATTTTTCAACCAGTCAAAACGGCCCAAATAAAGGTTTACACTGTTTAAACACTTTAAACCGAAAATGTTGCCGTTTTGACTTATTTCGGGCCGTTTTTAACGTAAGACATTTTGACATCGGGATGTTTCGACTGTAATCCGGTGCCGCTAGATACCTTCTTCTAGAAGTTCTAGGATGTTTGGAAATTAACGCGGATAGTTTGCATTACCTTTTATCACGATCCAGCACATCACAGACGCATCCAAAACAAACCAAGGAAGAAAGAGTTATTTAAAAAAATGACGATTTAATTTGAAAAGAATTCACGCAGTTATAGACAGATTACAATCAACATAGAAGTTGGAACTACTTTCTTTCTCTCGGCGGTGATTAAGCCCCTATAGGTAAAGAAGGATTTAGTACGATCACTAAATACGCTTTCGCGCATGCCCGCGACGCGTATAAAAAAGTGTAGTTTTTCTTTTTAGCACAATGACAAAACAGTCCAACTTGTGTTAAGCAACCAACCATTCCTTGAAGCAGCCAAACTGCCTTAAACAACCACTACAGAAAGACACATTGTTGGATTCATTAATTTGTGTTAAGCAGCCAACCTGTCTTAAGCAGCCAATTTTCTCAGGTCCATAGACTGGCCTCTTAACACATGTTTGACTGTAGTACCAGTGTTTTTTTATCAATTATATTACCTGTCATGGCATGCATTGTTCAATTTGATAAATAATTCTAAAGCTATATATATTCTCTGCAACTTAAATCTTAATTGAAAAGGATATAACTTACTTCTCATGAACCACATCATGAAGAAATGAATTAAAATATTTGCCCTATGTGGGTATATAACATGTTCCTATGTGTGGGATTTCATGACCAGTCTAGCAAAAGCATATCACAGTGCTAAAAATGAAATGATAAAACCACAGACAAGTTATAACAGACAGGTTTTTCACTGCTCTCCAAGTTCTTTAATAACATACTGTAGTTTTTTAATTGCCTTATTAATCAGCTCTGGGGTTGCATCATTGTGTGTGAGAATACGAGCAGTTTGTGGATATATGGGGTTCATCTTGAGTGTTATCTCTTCTCCTAGCTCAGCATACTCAGCCTCTGTTATCTAAATTGAAAGAGAAAAGAATAACCAGTGAGTCGGATTTATCCTCTTCCATTGCTTAAAGGCTTTCTACAAGTGATCAACAATAGATATGCTAAAACTTGTAAATATGGAACAAATAGAGGATAATCAGCTCCTTTCGATTGATATAAAACACATTTCATGAGAATGGGTTGTTATCAGGTTGAAAAAACAAGTTGAAGAACAAGTTTTTCTACATGATAACAACCCATTCAAGTGACATATTATTAATATCTATCGAACAGAGTTGATTATTCTATTTATTTTATTCCACTATATAAAGTATATTTGCCAAAATACCTCCATAAACGCCAAATGGGATATAAAATGAGAGGAGCAAAGCAGTTAATAACGCCCATGACGTCATTTTTGCAACCTATGACGTCATTCACGCGTATGGATATATTTTAGAATACAAACATTTTAGTGCCGTATGCAAAAGTGCAGCTATGACTTTAATGCAAAGGAATGGTAAAAAAGTAGTCCCGTCAAAACTGATATCATCACTAGTGATATGACTTTTTGATATCATCACTAGTGACGATATTCACTGTGACAAAATTGAAATTTAATACACTGAGAAATCCCAGTATTTCACTCATAAGAATATAATAATTCTTATTAATTCATTATACAAGTAGTGATATTATAGCATGTTATGGTGATCAACACAGAAATATTTGTAATCTCCCAGCTGACTGAAGGGATAATGATGGTTCTGCTCATCTAAACTTAACATTATGGGCAGTTCATTAGAATGTCCATAATCCGCCATTTTGAATTTCTTTCATTTGTCTGATAACTTTGTTCTCAGTATATATTGGTCGAGGACGAAACTATTCTGTGTAAAATGAATAGTTTCAGCCCAGATCAATCTTTACCGAGAAAGACTGAAGTAATCCGATGAAAGAAATTCAAAATGGAGGATTATGGGTATTCTACCTTAATTAAGGGTTCTTTCTCCATGAATGATGAGCAAGGCATGGTATAATATAATCTTTGTCTTTGATAGTGGGCGACATTGGTGCAGTTGTAGTGCATTAGCCTGCGGTACCATGGGTCCCAGGTTCGAGCCCCGTTAGGTAAGGTGTAAATTGCAAGGACTAGCCCACAAATCAGCATGAGTGCTGGTTTATATTCCAAGAAGTAGTCATCAAGATAAAGTTTACTAAGCTTCAAGCTTCCAATCAATTTAAAATAAATAAGTTTAAACTTATACATGTAAAAGATCATTAATGTGATGTAAAACCACAATAAACAAACACATTCAAACAAAGTCCTTACCTTCTTCATCCTTTGACAGAATTGTGCAGCTGTAAGGCCCGGTTTCACAACTTGTACCGGTATAATGTTAGTGTCCACGCCACAAACATCTATGTCTACAACACCTGTGTTAACTGACATCATCGCTGGAAAACACAATTGCTAGCACTTGGAAACATTGGCTAGAATTTGAGAGTTGGTTTACAAGGAGACAATGTTAACATATCAAAGTGAATCTTGTGATAAATGACCACTCTTAACCCTCAAAGTGCTGGAACCAACGTAATACTTATGCAAACAGGTTGGATGCAGGCAAGCCACCAAGTAAATTGACAACTGGCCTGTGATCTAACCTGTTAGCTACTCTGTGTATCATTTCTCATCAAAGTCAAGCAGATATTTAAGGTTTGGAAAGCAGAAGACACAAAAATCCATTTTTAGAAAATTCTAAGACTTTCTTGCAGATTTTTACCTGTGAGTAACAAACATTGCAGAGGAAATCAAAACAATGCTCATCAAAAAATAAAGACCCTTTTCAGTTTATCTATCATAAAGTAACTGAAACCTATAAGTGCAATTAAAAAAATAAAATAAACCAAGCTTTCATGCCGTTCAGTGCATTAATGAAAAGACAGATAGATGAAATAGTGGGATTGATCCTTTGTTTTATCTTTTGTACCATATGGATATTTACAATGCATCAACATTATTTCAGTGGGGGGGGGGGGGATGTGGTTTTAAGTTCTAACCACTAGGCCAAGGAGGCCCTAGGATTGGTCTTTTACCCACCTTGAAGACATTACAATATTAAGAATGTCTACCCATTTTACTTAAAAAAAGATCAAAATCTCAATCTGTGAAATAATAATAAAAGATGTTGCGACAAAGCTTAACACTGCTCTGTACATAGACATTTACCTTGAGCAATCATTTTGGCATGTCTATGATCCTCTCCAAGCCGTGGTACAATATTATCGAGGGAATATAATGCAGCAGCTGCCAGTACACCAGCCTGCCTCATTCCACCACCGAGTACTTTACGCATGCGTTCAGCCCTGTAACAAACACGTCAAACAGCGATAGAATATTTAAGCAAGAATACCATTTAACTGCCATTTTGAAACTTATTCTTTCATCGGATTACTTTGGTCATTCTCGGTATACATCGGTCTGAGCTGGAACAATTTGCATTAAACCAAATAGTTCTTGCCCAAACCTATGTATACCGGGAATGACCAAAGAAAAGCGACAGAAGATAAAGTTTCAAAATGGTGGATTATGGGTATCCTACCTTAAGTGCTTACATTTTAGACATGATCCATTTCATATTTTTGTAATAAGCTCATTTCCCAAGATGGGATTTAAAGACTGGTCCAAGTTAAACGCAACAGCAAATGGTAGAAATCGTTTTTATGGTGTTCAACACCGTGTAAACAATTTTTCAGTTATGAAACAGCTTTCCTGGATCCATCAGTACTGGTACTAGGCTAGGGCTTTGAAGTGACTTGTTTCAAACTTACGCGAATATTTAGCATAAAATGTTTAGTAAAAGAGTACCCTGTTGAATATATGGCTTCACAATTCTCCTTTTGTTGCAATTGATTCCTTTTAAAGTCAAGTAAATGAAATACTAATACCTTACAATTACTATTTGACGTTGCTTTCATAACCTATTATGAGGGAATAGACAAAACAGGGAAAAGATTGCTATAAATTCACTGAAAGTGATTCCAACATGATATTTCCTTAACAACACAGATACCAAGGCTGTCTAATGGAATGGCCATGGCTCAATCTGTCTTGACCAGCAATTTTGGGTACTTAAAGGCACATAAAAGAAGAGTAATGCTATATCAAACTATATTATTTGGTAAACTTTTGGTCAGATTCAAATAGTTATCACCAAAAACCCATATCAGCACAACTTAAACGTGAAAGCCAACAAGAAATAACCCAGATTAACCAGTTAAATAATTCAGATTATGTGATTCTTCATCCCTGACCTTGACAGTTGATACAAAAATGTTTGAACCGACCAATCAGAATTCGTTATTTTGAATATGTAAACAAACAGGTTGTTGATAAACATGATTGAATCGGAGACAACTATATTTCAAGCACAAAATAACTTATGTTAAAGGAATCTATTTTATAGGGTCTCAATGCATTCGGAAAATTATTCTCATGACTTTTATGAACATAATAAAAGAACTCCATATATTTTTTAAGTAATTTATTTGTATCATCTCCTATTATGTGCCTTTAAGTTATGAATCTTCCTCATATCAAGATAAGGTGGGCATTGCAACAAAACTGAAAATATTGTTCAAGCATTGTTAAAATCAAATCATAGAACCAAACAAAACAACCCATTACACATACAGTTGGTGTTCTCCAGTAGTATATCATTCTACTTACTGTTCAATGAATTCTGCTTTTCCACCAATAATAGACCCAACAGGGCAAGCCAATCCCTGACAAAAAAACACATGTACAATCAGAGACATAGATAACAGAGACAAGCAGCTCCTTCTTTCCCTATAGCCGGTGAACAAATGATATTCATACTTGCAGGAAAAAGGCAAACTACTATTTACTTTTTACTAATAATAGATCTTATTTGACATATCTATTCACTGTGCTTTGTCGCATTGATTAGATTTTCCATTGACGAAGGGGAACAGATTACCAACAGGTAAATATGAGCTATTCTATGATATGAGCCCTTCAGAAACAATCTGTCGCGACAATTTATACATGCATTGACCATTAATGCATGGTGGGGGTGATGATACACTATCCTTCGATCCTTTAACAAAACAAAATCAGATTGATTAACTGATTGTTCTATACAGCTTGGACAATGCTTTATCACATTGCTTTTTATTACTCTGTTTGTATGAATTCTTAAATTTGTAAATAAGTGAGTTTGAATGGAGAATCAAGTGTTTACATAAATTGGATTATATTCAAGCTTTAGACATTTTTCAACAGTATTTCAACGACATCACATACAACTTTTTAAGCTTCTTCTTGTAATACCTCACCTACTCTGTTACAGCTATAGACTACTTTCCCATATGAACACAATTGTTCAGTTGTCCAGAGTTGACCATGAGCAATAATGTCCTTATGTCTAAAAACAGTATAGAACATAGAACACATACTAGGAACCAATAGAAAATGCAAACATTACTCTTAACTTAATACTTACTTATTGTGACACATCTGCAGCAGATAACTAAGATATTTCTCTTTTTATCAATAAAGATTTTACATTATGTCATAAAAAAGTGTGCAAGCCATAAGAGTTACAATCTGCGATAGCATTCAATTCAGACCAGTCCAAGAATCTTATAAGGGTAGAGTGGGTTGAGAATGAGGTTTTACCTTTGAGAAGCAGAGATTTACACTGTCACTATACTTTAATATCTCCGATACGGGCACTCCTAGGGCGTTGGCAGAGTTCAGGATTCGGGCACCGTCTGTGTGAATGATTAAATTGTTCTCTTTTCCTATTTGATAGACCTTGGAAAGCAAAGAAAAACATATATCAATAAGATGAAACAAGAACATTTGGCAGAAACAAGAACAATATTCAGCAGACACAAGAACAACTTTTCACAGCACCAAAAAGATCTTTTATCCGATTTAACAAATCCTATATGTGTGCGAAAATATTTTTGAAACAACTCTTCAACATTTTTGTTGCATTGAGAATGCTCATTTTCAATAGACGGCATTTTTACCAATTTCATTGACTAGCTTAAAGCTAAAGAATTTCATTAAATTGAGATTATTTTTATAATTTAAATGCTCAAAGATGTATTGCAGTAGCTTATTTGATACCAAGTAGTAATTCATACTTTGTTTAAAATTTTGTAACGAAAAAGCTATCACTGTGCTACTTAAAAGTTGTTTCTTTTATCTTCCTATACACTAACTATGATACAGATATAGAGACTGTAATATAGAGCAATATATTGTAGTGCTATGTTGTAGTGCTAAATAAACCCACTGTGACAAAAGATAATTTCTCAAAAAAGCATATCTCTTTCTTTTACAATGGTTTCCTTCAAATGTGCTTGTTCACAGAAGAAAGTCGGAATAAAATGTAATTGGAACAATACAGGTTTTGTAACATTGATTGATATACAATTAAAAGTAGCTATTGAAAACATTACCAATTCTAGAAGCATCAATTTAACTTTGTATGTACAGTTGATATGCAGTAGAAAAGCCACAAATGCAGGTATGTTGTGAGACAATGAATTCTAATTATAACTGACCTGTTTAACAAATTCTAATGGCAAAGCTCGCCCTCCACAAAAATTGTGTGTGTTTTCGAGACATATCATTTTGGTCCGTGGCTGATGACTGTCATTTCTGGGTCGAATCAGGGTCCGTAACTCTTCAAGGTCAAATGTTCCATCTGGATTGTTATGTATCGTCCTTGGGCAAACACCTGCAAACTATGAATGGTACATCATTTGAATTAACTATTACATGCTCATCAAAAAGTCTTAATTGTAAGCAGTTCTCAGAATCTTCTGTATAGCTCCCTAACTTTTGCTGAAGTTTAGTAATATGAAGGCAAGGGTAAAAATGTGACAAAGTTCTTGAAATAGTATTACACTTTACTCCTGATATAATGTGGGTACCCTTTTGCTATACTTTGTAAAGGCAACCTAAAATACTTATTACTCTCAGTTCAAGGAGTCAAAATCATACATTTATTTTTGAAAAAAAAAGAAACTAACAAACCTGAGCAATACCACCTTGTTCATTAAGCAGTATGTGAGACTTGTGACCGACAATTGCTTCCAGACCACGTTCCTGGCAGTGAACTAAAACTATACAAGATACAAAAATCATCATTAGTAGCTGTTTAGAGCCAGACATAATGACTCACTGATGACCCATGATCCTCTGTGTTAGTAAGCTTAAACTGGGCAAAGTTAAACAATCTTAGACCTGAACAACTCCAAAAGTTAATGTCTCTATGATAAGCAATACCCTTGAAGAAATGAGTTAAAACCTCACAAGGTGGAACAATCACACTTTAGAGCCAAACAAATGAAGAGAGCCAAATGCTAGACAAACTGTCTCTTTTTACCTTTTACCTAAAAATTAGATTTTGTGGCAGGCCATAGTTAAGAGAAAAGTAAAAAAACTAATTATCACACTTAGAAATCATACTTCCATAATGGTACGAAACCATTGTAGCTAAAGCAGTTATTGCCCTTTGTGAGCAATAGTTATTCCTCCTTCTAACACAAGTCATATCAATGAACCACTGCAAGTGCTTTTATCCCATTTTCCCCCAATAAGACTTTGTGTCTACTCCAAATTGAAATTGAAAACAACAGCAGACAAGAAAAAATAGTATGAAATGATTAATTCAGTTTATAAATTCAGGTGGAAAATCATTTTGATAAAAGGATTAATTGCTTATTAAGAGCAATTAATCACTTTGTCATAGTTCCTTTTTTTAAATGTCTTTTGCAACATAATTGATTTTTAAAGTGAAGTATGTGTATTATGGATTGTAATAAATGGTTTGACTTAAGTACAATTATAAAAAGCAACGGCTTAAACTGTGTCAAATAAGTTTTCAAACCTTCACGGAAGACCAAAAATTGAAGTCAGTTTTGCTATAAGACAAGTTTAGTCATTTTAAGCACATTTTCCTTTTGTCACAAAGATTCCTTTGTCATCCACCAATGTCATTGATTGGTTAAAGATTGAATTGAATAAAAAATCTATACTATAAGTTATTTACTTGAGATGAGATTTCCCATGGTTCCTGTTGGTACAAACAACGTTGCTTCCATACCAAACATCTCTGCACACCTCCTCTGTAATTCTGAAGAAGAAACAGCTGAGGAACTCATTTGACTGTTTTTGTTAGATATAATAAAGATCTCTATTAAATCTATTGTTTTGTTCTTAATAGATAATATATATTTTTAAATTCATATTCAACATTGAGGTTTCAATCATTTGTTTTTATTGTCGGGTAATGGGCGTGTCAATAGTATTTCAGCTATTTTATATCTTTCATTAATTTTTCCAGTACCAGGCTAGGGCTCTGAAGTGCCTTTCCCAAGGACACTCCTATGATCTACCAGTACTGCTGGTAAGGCTTGGCAAAATGACTATATGGACTATATGGACTAGTTCACGACTCACACACTGGCCATCAGGTACAAGTCCCACAAGAAACACTTTCCAGACAAGTATCTTTCATGGGCTCAAACCTTCGACCTCCCCATCCCAAAGAGGACAACTTTACCACTAGGCCAAGGTGACCCTATATAAACAACCTACTAAAGTCTAGCATTTAAGCATCAATATGTCAGCCAAACCAAATGATGTTGCCAGTTTAGACACCTTTTATGCCAAATTGGGGATATCTGAGGTAACAACTGCCTTACGCTGCAGGTGCCTACGATAGTTTGGACATGAACAGCGCTCTACTACCTCCATAAATAAAACGCTTGACATGGCCATTCCTGGTCGAAAGAGACGAGGCAGACCCAGAAAAACCTGGTTGGACTGCATTGTGCAGGATAGAAAGGAAAGCAACCTTGTCAGTGTCAGCCAAATGCACAGAACAAGTTGGAGTGTAGGCATAAATAAATCTAGCCGCCTGCTGCCCACCCCAGTGACTGGGAACCCCGCAGCAGATGATAAATAAATTCAGGATTGAGTAAGTAAGTAAAACAACTAAGAATTCCTATAGCGGTTCTATGTTTACATGATAATAACATAAACAAACCTATTATTGTTGGATCTTCCCCATACACATCGTCTCCTACCTCTGCCTCCGCCATTGCGCGGCGCATTTCCCGCGGGGGCTGGGTCAGTGTATCACTACGAAGGTCAATAGACAGTGGAGACATCGTCTCCGCACTTCTTACTGGGTTAGCTTGTGCAGAATATCTTCTCTGTTATGGTAAACACGCAGTGAAATTTATGTATTATAAACATGTTGTCAATCTCCACTTTTCCATTCACATAATTATGGAACCTTGTGACTTATTTACTAGTAAATTGAACTTATTGTAGATAATGATCTAGTATAAAAATAATGTTTCTATACGATATCTGGTAGTAATCAAAATGTATTCACATACATGAGGACTAAGGTTATGTCCATATGCAAGATATTATAGTATCAAGTGACGTTTTCCTTCCATGACATAGACGAACCAAAACGGAAATATCTACAGAACAAACTAAAAATACTCTTGAAATTAAATGAAATGCCAGTTCCATAGAAACTTTTTTCTTAAAATCATAAATCCCTAGATACAAGCAGTTCCATTTTCTTTCAATATCATCCTGGTATCCTGTGTATGAAAATTGAGTATGATTGAGAATAAATTCAATTAAGAATCAACATGTTTTAAAGACTTCTTTAATTACAAAGGATATCAAATTCTGTATTCAAGCACACAAGCATTAATTAAAAGAAACATTCACTAGTTTTATAACAAGTTATCTTTTTGAGAGAAAAAAACAGTCTATCCTTCCCTATTATACCTCTGACGTTTTTCACTCAATCTTCCCTGTGTCATAAAACCAATTTCAACAATGACCATTAGTGCAGGCAATGCCTTTTCAATATATAGTGGAAACCTTTGTGGCCCAATAAAAACTACTCTTTAAATACAAGCAAATGTCCATTGTTATATATGAACTACTATGACCCAATAAAACAATTGCTCATTACAAGCAAGGTTTTTGCTTTGTCACAATGGATTCATATAATCCTCAAGTATAAAAATGCATACATGTACAATAATTAAAAAAAAAATCATTAATTAAATAAATGTTAAACCATTAACATACCTCTCAGGATAATGATACTTTGTTGTTTACATTAGTTTAGAATCGCATTTTATCTCTACTTTTACCCTTCCCCTCTTGAGCGGTCTTGTGACTGGTCCAAATTGAAAGCAACATCCGATTGTTATCTTTAACATTGAAAAGCTTTTTCTTTGATATGAATATGGAGTAGAAAACAGTAAACTTTTTCACTGAAAGAAAAATTGTTTGGTGTGAGAATTTTTCTTTTGTCACAGTACTTTCTTGATTCATAAACTGAAGGTGCTTTGAAGGAGTATATGGTTATGCATATTATATGAAGTTATGGGTTATTCCTTCCCCTCCCCCCACCCCTACACACACACACACAAACACATACATACAAAAATCTCAACCAACAAGCAACAAAACACTCAAAAAGTGCATGTTAACAGCAACAAGGTTGCTCATGCTGAGCAAAATGTCCTTTTTTAAAGATACTTTCTTTCCAATAAAACCAGATATTGCCCATAAAATATTTTCAAACAATAATGCAGTATGTTCTGGTTTTCCATTTGGAATAGTCACATGTCCTCATGTATGCGAAAGGATTAACACCTTATCATAGGAACATTAGATAACTTATTATCTTAAGGTAATACACTTGAAAAATGATGGTTGAAAAATTAAAATATAGTAGCTCAAAAGTATTCCTGGGAAAGTAAAAAACATGCGTATGAACACTTTCTCCTTTTCCTTTAATGATTTTAAAAGTCACCCGAAGCAGCCATGTTAAGTCTGGGGTACTGCATGGTTAAGGGTTAGCCAATCAGTATATTGTGGCACAGTTGAAATGACCTTTCAACTCACCCCTTATATGGGAATATGAGACTGTTCCAAATTCAAAGCAACGGCAGACGACAAAAAATAGCATGAATATACGGATAAATAATTCCATTTTGTGATATCTGGACAAATTCGCTATGACAAAAGGATGAATTGCTCAATATGAGCAATTCATCCTTTTGTAAAAGTGATTTTCTGATCTTCTGTAGTAGATATGTAAAAATAATGCACTATGGAGTGATGGGCTAAATGCTATCTTATGGCCAAGTCAGTCAGTGAACTTGCTGAGGTAATGATATGGTTTACAATTTACTCACCTACATACATACACAGTAATGAATTAAATGAAAGGGAAAGCATGCTTTCACATTCAGTCATTCACCTTTCGCAACCCATGATAAAATTAAAAAAGATGTCTTTATTTTATGTTGCATCAACAATATTTCAGTTTGTTTTATTGCAATGCCTATCTCATCACAGGTGGAGGAAGACCACACACTCAACTGTCAATAAGCGATTGACGAGCTTGAAAAACCATCAGCATTCTATTAGTCAACCAGGAGACTACCTTTCATGAAAATTTAAATTCTATCATCTATCCCTAATGAATGATTTGAACATGTGAGGTATGGGCAGTGTGTTTTCAAGTTCTTCATATGGGTTTTACATCACATCAAAATTATTTCAGTTATTTTGCGATGCCCTACTCTTAATGTTGGAGGAAGACCCCATACTAAACTACCCATAAGGGTTGATCAAGCCAGGAAGAACCATCAGTATTTTGTAAGCCAGTTGGGACACTGCCTCTAATGAAAATCCAAATGGCATCACCGGGTGTTGGACCCAAGGGAAGAGGGGCCATGTGGTTTTAATGTCTCTCGTAAAAAAAAAAAATGAATACTAGAAGATTCCTCTCTATGGTAAGAGTTAAATAATAACTTTGGTTCCTTGAAGAAAATATTTGGCAATAAGAAAAACTTACTTTGTTCACTTTAAAGTTCTATCTGACACTAAAACAACATACATGTAGTGCACTTGGTAAACCAGAGGCAGGATCCTGCTTAACCCTTAGAATGCTGGGTAATTTTCAAAATATAATTTTTTCTGTTATCTGCTTTCCAAAACCTTAAATATCTGCTTACCGGTAATTTTTATAAGGAAATATAGATAGAGTAATATAAAAAACAGGCCACCCTCCAATTAACTTGACAGCTTGCCCGGATCAAATCTGTATGCATAAGCATGAAGTTGGTTCCAGCACGATAAGAAGTTTAAAAAAAAGTCAAATGATACAAATGTGTATTATTTGTAATAATTTGATTACTTCAATTTCTTTAGTCCCAGATCTTTTGAATGAAATTCTGCCGCAGTTGTCTGTTAACCTCATTTCATCATATTTGTAACAAAACATTAGTGACCAAAACACTTCTTCGGATACCTTTTGACACTCTGACCATAAAAGTCACTTTTAAAAAAGAAGATTTATAAAATTTTGTAAAAGAATTGAAAAAATTTAGTTGTAAATACGTACAATGACTTAGATTCCTCTCTTACAGTACTAATCGCCAATGGGTAGAATAGATGAGTTTTTGCTCTCAATTGTGAAATAAATATATACTTACAGAATGTTTTTGTTGTCTGTAGATTCCATGTGCATGACATTTAAGAGCAGAAATGTTTCGAGTTGAGATGCTATTTGTAGCACTGACTAACTGTAAAATCCCTCTTATTGATGCCATGGCTGCTTTACTGTAAATTTCATAAGTCTAGATAAACAAGGTGTGATATATTTAAACACAAAATATAGCCAGCCCTATACAAAACTATCTTGTTGTTATTCATCATAATTCGCTTTGTAAGGTAGGTCTCACAGGTACAGGTACACCAAACACAAAATTTTGAAAAATATCATCCACTTGCCTTGTAACATTCATTCAAACATGTCAGTTAGTTTGAAACATTTTTCAAATACAACTTAATCAGTAAATGAGCATAATGCTGGCACAGTGCTTTCTTTCCTTGAATTGGGAAGTGGCCTAGACCTGTTCATTTAACCCTTTACCAAACACAAAATTTTGACTGTCCAAAATTCAAAGAGTTTGCAGACATTTCAAAATGTGATAAAATTGGAAGGTAGTCTTCTGATACCTGGGCAGAAATTACTGTGGGAAAAGGAGAAATTACTCGTTAAGAGCAATTTATTCCTTTTCTCACAATGTTTTTAGCAGTCGTCTGCAACAAACTGGTCAAATGTTGTTATTGTTTGGTAATGGGTTCATGTAAGGAATCTTTATCGCTCTAATTGTTAGAATGGGAAACAAAATGGCTAGCTTGTGTGACTGAATTTTTCAGAAAACTGCATGATTTTTTTCAAAAAGAAATTTCCAATTTGAACGGTGCCTGTTCTAGGCGCTTGTTATATACATAAAAAACCCTGGAGCAGTTTTGATGATAAATCTGGAAATATTTTGGTAGGAGCCATCAGAAAATGGAGCCAACCATTTCTCTTTTTTTTTTTTTATGTTTTTGACAGTTATGAGGAAATTGGTTAAATTCAATAATCAAAATATGAGAGTTGTCAATGAAAACTGCTGAAAGTTTAGTCAACACAACCATCATTGATACAAATTACTATGGGCGAATTTGAACACCCTTAAAAAGGGGTTAAAGTTACAATTTGTCACAAAGTGACACGGTTGGGTAATCATCTCTATTTACTGAAAAATTTAAGGGGGAAAGCCTTGTCTCAATTTTATTTTTTTTTGATGAAAATGATTAGCTCCACAAATATCACAATATTGGTAATGACCATACAGAGGCAGAGCATTGTTGACATTTCAACAATTATCCCAAATAAAAAGAGTACAGGATCGTAAACGGTTAGAGGTCGTTATCCAAAATGTATATATGGTCATGCTGATTATTAGTCTACAACTAGGGCATGCATGACTTATCATGCAATTAACTGTAAGTTGTGAATGATCTGTACCATAACAAATAGCTGTCAAATAATCACATGTGTTGCTCTCACTTACGTAATATGAAATATCGCCTGATTGGGTCACCATTTAGAATTTGTCCAATGAATCTTGTTTCATGTAGATATGTCAAACATAATTTGATTGGTCTATTTTGTCACAGATTTTCTCTAACAACCAATCGGATCACTTGTTTTAAATTGAGGTCAATATTTCAAGATGGCCACAAAACAAGTGGGATAAGCCCATGATGTTCGGAAAATATTGATTTTCTTCTTTATATTTGATCACCTAATAAAATGTTCAATCGAGGAAAAAGCTGGTTACCCGGACTGACGTCAAAGCCAAAGAATCCACATTCTTTGGAGCACCTAAAGTAAGAAACTGTTGACAAATCTAGTTTGACAGTTCATGTCAAATTAGGAACCTGTCAAAATCAATAAGCATTTCTTTTCAATTCCTAAGAGCATCCTAATTGATTTATATCGAATTAAATGACACTTTCTTCACAAGTTGGTGTCAATGTGCAAGCCTGTATCATGACTAGATTTAATGCGTAATCATGAGGTACTATTGCATTATGAAAATTGAAATGTGTATTTTTTTATGGTCCCTCTCGGTGTAAAGGAATAAAATTCTAACACCCATCCAGGCACATGATGTGTATTAGGTGGGCGTCAGTGGTAGAGTGTCCTGGGTTTGAATCCCCATTAGGCGAGGTAAGAAATGCTGCGACTCACCCTCAAATCAGTGCGAGTGCTGGTTTAGTATCCAGGAAGCAGTCATTGAGATTGACTTTGAACAAGCTTCCTTCACAATCAATGTAAAACAATGGGTAAATTATACATTATTACCTTCACACATGGATATGTCAAAATGAAATGAAATGATCCCTTAGAGATGCAATATCTTTCACTGAGGAAAAACATTTTTTTAATATGGTTCATTTGATATTATTTAGCTTAGGATCTGCAGTGGTGTAGTGGATAGCATCTGAAACTAGAGACCGGGCGGATCGGGTTCGATTCCGGAAGGCCATGTATATCACTGTAGAGAATTCTTGGGCAAAACGCATATTCTAGCCTAGTACTGGTAGGCCACCAGGGAAAAATGTCTAAGTCCCTGTAGGGGGTTTGACATCATAGGAAAATAGATAGTATATCGCAGTTGATAAGTGACTTGTATAAAGATCTGGTTTAAGTTTTTTTAGGTGTGAAACAATTGCCTGTTATGATTCTGTCACTTATATTATTTTGAGCCAACCTCACTTAAACATCAATAAATTCAATTACTTCATGGTGGCCGTCACTTTGCACACAGTAAATGAAGTTCTAGCTTAATTTACACAAAAGGGAGAGAATGATACATTTTGGAATGAAAGCTTGAATCATATTGAGGTGTCAGATGTCACATGTTTTGATAATGTGAAACATGTTAATCTAAAGACCATTTCAATCTAGGCCAGTTTTTCTTGAACAACCAGATATTTTGGTTGTCCTAAATCCATCACATTTTTTATGTGAGATTTCTCAGCACAGATATTGTTTACACGTTTGATGGCCTATGACTTCATTAATATGCAATGGAATATGAAAACCAACATACTAATATGGAGTTCAACCATATATCTTTCGATGTGTGAAGATTAAAAAATGTAGCTATTGTAATAACATCCAAAATTTTGATAAAAGTTCGAAACATTGGAATAGTCAATTCTCGCAACAAGCTACGTCACGCGGTCTGATGAGTAGACCAACACTCAAATGCTGCATATCACTGTAAATAACAGCTGCAAAGCACAATAAATGTCCAAATGTTGAAAAAGCTTTGTTCACAGCTCATTATTGGGACCAGTCGGAATCCGTGACAACTCATAAGGGTCAAACATTTTACCTATGACTATCAATTTTACTTTTCAGTCCATCAGGGGTTCTTTCTTAAATTTGGGTATTCTACTGATAATAAGGGAAAAGAAGATGTGCAAATTATTTTGTGATATTCTTATGATAGAAATAATCTATCCTTAAAAAGGGGTACCGCTTGAAACATCATTTCTTAAACTCATTCTGAAAACATACATCTTAAAAAAGTTTTGCAACAGATGAAATTAAAAACAATGCCACAAGAATGAACTTTCCCAATTATTTACAATAGTCATAATGACATTGAACCATTATGCTATGCTATGATATATTTAGTTATTTAGAATGATGAAAAACAACTCTGGAATCTGCACCAAACCCTAACCCTCAAGCAGTTAAGAGGTTCCTTGTAAATGGGATTCTTGTGAGGTTTGAACCCTGCAAATTTGATACTGTCTAATGTAATGTCTGAAAACATCAAGCTTTCTTTGTCACATACGATCACAGGATTCACTGAAATACCATAATACCACCGAAACACCGGAATACCCGTTTAAATCATAGTAACACCGAAACACCCTTTAGTAATACAGGAATACCCTTTGTTTTAACTTTCTGGTAATCACTAAATCATTAAGAGTATTTACTCTGCAGACTTACTTATTTTAAAAGATTGACATAACATTTAGTAGAAAGCGTTAACTTTCGAACAGTTAACTTAGTGAATTACATTAGTGGGTAAATACTTGTATAATAGTTTCATGAAATTGGGTCCTTCATTTGGAACTTTAGGATGATGATTTAATGTTTGTAGAGGTAAGTTATATAAACTTTAATTTTTCGCTTTCGATAATAGTATTTAATACGTCAAAAATGATCTTTGAAAAAGAAATCACTCAGCTTGATATACCTCTTACATCCTTTTATTTACACTATAAAGGTAATAGGTATTATGACAAAATTTAAGAACTCTCGTTAACCTATATCTCAGGGGTGTTTCGGTGGTATCACGGTATTTCGGTGATTCTAATAACCCGTCACATAGAGTGCACTTTATGCTGGCTTTAAATGTATTTATTTGTTATGTTGAGGATTCAATGAAAGACTATAGAAAGTGCATCATAAACATGAAGCACCTTCTATTGCTATAACTCTCGATATAAACACAACTGGAACTGTTTCTTTCATACACATTCCAGAAGTGTACTGTTACTCTCATGTATTTTTAGAGAAGTTAATATGTACTAAGTCAATGGGCAAATACTTGGGCAAAGCATCTTACAGGTGTTAAAATTGCATAGAACCTTACAAATCATTATAAAACTTGGCACTATCACATCCATTGAGTGAAAAACAATCACTGAACTGACAGAATCACTTTACACTTATTCCATACAGTACTGAAAATGCTTTTCGATAAAATGGCTGTATTATTATGTTGAAAACCAATAAAACATTTACCTTACATGCAAAAGCAGACGACAATATAGTATGAGTACAATATTTTACACAATATTGGTGGGCATTTTGACTAACGAAAAATTGCTTGTCACAGACTAGGTATTTCTCATTTAGTCGCAGTGGTTTTTGAGACTTGTTGCATTCACATGGAAGGATGGAATCATGAGGTAATGGTAGTCTAGAATATACTTTTGAATGTAGGACCATCAAGAAAAACCAAACTTTTTGATATTCCTTCTATTTATAGGTATCTGTACAACGTGTTATGTAAGAACCAGACGGTTACAGAGCAGAATAGAGGGCTGCTCGTCGAAACATTGAGGTCTATATCAGAAATACTTATCTGGGGAGACCAAAATGATAGCAGCGTGTTTGAGTAAGTATTATGATAGGTTTCGTTTTATACAGCGACCTGTGTTTGAGTAAGTGATGGTTTTCTTTTCATGCTGTGACAAAAGGTTGAGATAAACTGGGGAGTTTCTTGCCTTTTGCTGGTTTTTCTTCCCCTTATAAGACATAGGTAAAGATTTGTTTAATTTATTCCATGATTTGTAACTTTATAATCAGTTGAATTTGAGAAATAGCATCAAACAGCTATAAGATATTTGATTTGAGAGTTTTGCAATAATATATAGTAAGTGCTTAATGTATATGAAAGACTGGCTAAAGTAGTGCATTGAACACACAATGGATGTTTTTCATTCTGATTTGTAATGTTTTGAAGAAATGTTTTCTTTTATCAAATGTTGTATTAGAATGAGTGAACTTTTGTTGGTAGTTTTTAACAACATTAAAATGAGCCTTCTATAGCTTTACTTGCTCCAAACTTTTTGATTTTCACTGCTTATGAAAATTATTTAACAAATTGTTTTGAAATCTAGAAGAATGTACCTATGGTATATCATACTACATGTATATGAATTATCAACTTAAATGACTCTCCAGCAAGTAATTTCAAAACAATTTTTATGTGATATACATCTAAATTAGTACTGTCATATTGTATGTACAGCTCTCTTCTTTAGATAGAGCCTAACCATTACCACAATTAGATTTGTAGCAAAAGAATTGAACAACTGATCCTTTAATTAATTCTTGATACTTGATTTTATTTCAGTTTCTTCTTGGAGAAGAATATGTTGACGTTTTTCCTGCGTTACATGCGACAAAAGTTTGGAAGGTTTATCTGTGTACAGTTGCTGCAAACTTTGAACATTCTCTTTGAGAATATCAGTAATGAAACCTCACTTTGTAAGTATAATTTTCATTACTTAATTAATTTCATATATGGGAATAGTTGACTGGTTTAAATTGAAAGAAACAGTAAACAACAAAGTTATCCACTATTTTTTTTATTTTTTTTTTTACATAATATTGGGTAGAAACAATCGTGACATTGGAATAAAATGGCGATAATAAGTAATAAATCATTTTTCCATGGTATTTTTAAGTTTACAGATGAAAAAAATAAAGTTTTATTGAGACAGTGTTAAACAGTTTATAAAACCATTTTTTAATTTGAAGCCGATCTATTTTTTTAGTTCTGAACTCTTAATTATGCTGTTTTGAAAGGTTTGTGTACCTTTGATACTTCATAGAATACATCAAATACAAAAGTTCTCCTCTTTAACTGTTTTATTTTGTTTTCAGATTATCTTCTATCTAACAATCACATCAACTCCATCATTGTTCACAAGTTTGATTTTTCAGATGAAGAGGTAAGATACATTTATATTAAAAAAAGAAAAAAGATACATGTATCTTTTGCGGAATAATCAATTGTGCAATTTAGAGCTCTGAGTTGCCCAATGGTTTAGGTTGTGGTCTAAGAACTAGGGGTTCTCGGGTTCGAGCCATACTGGTACTTTTGAGTTTAGCGGGAGAGTCCTTCAGCAAGACACCTTAGAGAGCCTATCACTGTTGACTCGAAGAAAACTATGACTTAATTTTTGGCGTAATTTTCAACTCCATATAAACAAAAACACCATTTTACTACATCCCTTTGTTTGTTTATGGTAGCTTTAATGCACCTTAAGTAGTCTTAGATTTTTCTATGGAATAATGCTGCTTATATCGAATACTGATTGTTTCAATTTGCTTATTATTGAAAATTATTGAGTATCGGATGATTGAAATTCAAAACATACCTAGTTATTGGAGATGGGTTATCTGGCTTTTATCGGAGGTTAATTTTAAAGAAATGGAAGACGGTTATAACTTTTTACCGAACGCCAAATTTTCGACTGTCCAAAGACGTTTTGCAGACCACATTTGAAAAGTTTGCAGACTACATTTCAAAAGGTGATGAAATTGAAAAACAATTTTTTGAAAGGGCAGAAAACATTGTAAGAAAAGGAGAAATTCCTCATTAAGAGCACATTCTCCTTTTCCTACAATGTTTTTGAGAGTTGTCAGCAACAAACTGGTCAAATGTTGTTATTGTTTGGTAATGGGTTAAGGCAGGAAGAAAGTATACCATCTGTTCTTGTGGTATGTTTGATATGTTTGATTGTTGTGTGAAATGTTTTAAATGGATGTAAATATAAAGATATCTCTGTTATGTTTTTGTTTCAGGTGATGGCATATTACATCTCATTCCTGAAAACCCTCTCATTAAAGCTGAACAAGCACACCATACACTTCTTTTACAATGAGGTAAGAGTCATTTATCATGGTTTAAACCAGTCTGAACCCTTTCTTTTATGTATACTTATTTCAATATACCTGCAGAGGAAGATATAAGATCTCCCTGTGAATAGAGGAACAGTTCTTTCAATGAAAATGTCATACTTAGGACTCACTGTCTGCTGCTGAAATGAATTTAGATTAGTCAAACTGTTGCAAAAAAGATTATGTGACCTAATTAAAACTATAAGTAAATGGTCAGTCTACGTAATTTCAATTTTTGGTTAGAGATTTGGTAACTAGGAAACATTTTTATGGTTGGAGAAAATTCTCATAATTAGCAAATTTATTGTCTTCAAAAAATGATACACAGCATCTCATTTTAAGAGAGCCAGTCAGAAGATCATTGACACAGTGTGTGAAGGTCTTGGGTTCTAGTCCTAGTCTGGATGTATGTGTTTCTCACATTGATTACATCGGGGTCTAACAATAATAACCTATGAGAGCTACCTAGCTATAAAATTTGTTCTATTAGCAAGGTATGATTCATAGGAAATCTCTAAACAAATTTCATTTTTGTGGGGGAAAATGTAGTAAGAGTGAATTAACAAAGTAGAATTAAATTTGAAAGCAGGCTACATTGCAAGTGAGGACATTTGCAGGGTTTGTGAAAGTAAGGGGTTTATTCAATAAGGCTGAAAGAAACCTCCAAATATTTACGTTTCAACTGTCAGAAAGCTAAGTACCTCTTACATTGACAATTTCGATGTTTTTCAGCACACCAATGATTTTGCTTTGTACACAGAAGCAATCAAGTTCTTCAACCATTCTGAGACCATGGTCAGAATTGCAGTGAGAACTATAACTTTAAATGTGTATAAAGGTAAATATCTGTTTATTTATATCATAATGTAGAAGTGGACATGATGGAATTAGTTACTTTAAAGTGACTTTCTCACAGATGGAGATTTTAATCTTTTTGAAATAAGATATCTTCTACTAATAAGATAACAACACAGACCTATAGGCTTCATAAAAAAAGTTAATTGTTTTTTTTCCTCAACCCTATTCATAACTGTTTGGTGAAAAAAAATACCCATTTATTTTGCTGATATAGCTAATTGTTTAAACTGTTTATTTAATAAATAAAAGTCTTTTATTTCAATCTTGTGAACCAGAATACGAATTGGGTCTAACCTATTATCATGTGAGACTAGCAATGTACATCAGAAAGCATTGTCACAAGTACTTATTTGTCGAGTTTTATTTCAAAGCACTAGAAGTTTCTTAGTCTTGTTCCACATGTCATGATAAAAAGACATCCTTATTGCATAGGGATTGAATGGTCATTTTTTTAAGAAGAGGATGGTTTAGGTCACCTTTTTAAAGTTTTTTAATCACAGAACTAAATCTGTGAGATAGTCCCTTTGAACACCTGGTTATTGCAACATACCTGTTCTTAAACCCCTTGCTCTAAAGCCTTACTTTTATGCATGTGCAGAAGAAATCTTGAGAATCAAACATGACAAAAGGATGAATTGCTCTTAATAAGCAATTTATCCTTTTGTTTCAATGATTTCTACCCAATATTTGGAAGAATTAATGTGATCTTTTCATGCTGTTTTCTGTCTTCTGCTGTTGGATAAGATACAAATTTCTGTGATGTAGAATGAGATATTTACATCTGCTGACAATCTGAACCTGTTAGATATCCCTAGTGCCAGCAGCATTAGCAAAGGATGATAACATTTGATCAGTTTGTTGCAGACGACTCTAGAAAACATTGTGGGAAAAGGAGAAATTGCTCTTAACGAGCAATTTCTCCTTTTACCACAATGTTTTCTGCACTATCAGAAGATAATTTTTCAATTTGATCACATTTTGAAATGTTGTCTGCAAACTCTTTCAATTTGGGAGAACTGAAAATTTGGTGTTTGGTAAATGGTTATGGAGCTATATTCCCTAGTAAGTCTGCCCAGCATCCTTCTTTTGTTATATCGTTGATGGCGCTAAAGTATTATAGTTCCCCTTTGGTTTCTCTTTACCCCTTGGTTGTTGTTGATGTTGTTGTATGAATGAGCTAAGCTTTGCCCTTAGCATGTATCTTATTTCTAGAAATTACAGCAGAAAATCTCAAACTTTATTTACTTAATGTCAAAATCTTTTAAAAACCAATGTTTTTTTATAAGATTTTGAAATTTTATGACTGAAGATAAGTTGATTTAATACTATCTGTTTTGTTCTTGTGTATCAACAAACATTAAAACCCTACCAAGCATTGTCTGTCTTTTAAATGCTTTCAATAGATAGAATATGCTGCTGTTTCATGGAAAAGATTGATACTGCATCTTTTATTTATGGCTTAACAAACTCACATAAGCATCCATCTGCAATTAATTTGCATGTCAATAATCAATTGAATTCATAGGGGTCTGTACTTATCCTGGGGTCAGTACTATGTTATATACTTTACATAAAGTATATAACATAGGACTGAGTCTTCTTACTCTAGGATAACTACAGTCCTCTATGATTGAATTATAGTTCTTGACTTTCTTCAAGTTTGTTGACAACTGTTGCAGACTTCCTATGAAATTCTCACATTAGTCATTTTCAAGTTGTATTATAACTGCTCTTTGACATTTCTGATAAAATTGAAATATTTAGACATTGTCAAAAGAGTTGTTCAGTTTTGGTGTTTTTTTGTTTTAATCTATTTGTTTTTATTTTGTCAAATTGTTTTGCTTAAATTGTGTTGCCACTGTCAATGTATTGTATGATCTATGAACAACTTGAACCCTTGCGTAGCCAGTAGTGATTTTGGTCAGTATGCATAGGCTCTTGTCTGATTTCCTATCTTAATCTTTTACTCTTTAGTACCTCATTTTGATCCATCTGCAGAAGATGTAAGAAATTACTGTGACAAAAGAATTGGATGCAAATGTCTTACATTTATCTTTTTTTGTCCTTATTATTGTCAGGTTTCTTTTTGATATCTGTTGTTGATTTAGAGTTAGAGACCAGCCATGTTATTTGATTTGGGAGAAAAAGTTAAGAACCAAGCTGGACATCTTCTGTTTTAGATACATGTTTACTCACTGTCACATTTTGTTTTAATTTTGTTTGATACACAGTTTACATATCATGTAAGTATTCACACTGCTTTTTAACACATCTTTAATTATACAGAACTTTGTGTGATGTGTGTATGATTGCTAGATATTAACATTTTAACATTTGCATAATTCAACCTTGCATAATTCAACCTATATCTTGGCTTTAAATTGAATGTTTTTAGCTAATGACTTAAGATGATGGCAAAATTGCTTGGAAACTCAAATTTAACTTAAGTGTTAGGAGTCAGTTGAATTAATAACAACAGATTTGAACTTGGAACCAAAGAGTTAGTGTTTAAGATACCAAACACCTTTGTGGCCTAGTGGTTAGAGTACAGAACTTGAAATCACATGACCCCTCTCCAGTGACAGCATTTGGGTTCATGAGAGACACATTGGTGGTTTTTACCCAGTTTTACAAACCCTCTAGGCAGTCACATGCATGTTCTATCATTTTGAACCCCGCTCTGAATTCATGGGAAAGCTGTCTCATTACTGAAAAAAAGGTTGACATGGTGTTAAACCCTATATAAACAAAGAGCCCTTATACAACGTTATAATCACTAGACCAAACAGCCCATTTTCAGGAGAATTGGACCAAACCAGCTTCCTTACAGGAAGACAATGGCTTTATATTCTGCTACTTTACAAGTTATAGCTTGTAAAGGGTAGCTGTTTGGCATTAAGTAGGCCAGATTTCAATTCCATGTTCACTTAGTTCTTTCCATTTAAAAACTGGAAAAAGGTGTGATACAAACGTATGGGTCAAACCAAAACTTCAAAATGGGTACTGGTTCAACTGAAAACAATGGCAAAGTGTCAAAAATATTATTTTCCCTATGATGTTGGATAGAAACAACATGTACCTTGGACAAAGGATAAAAGATATAATTTCTCAACCTGGAAAAAATATCTTAATACAAGATTTCTTTTGGATTTTTTATTTTTTTAAGTTAATTCCCTCCATAAACTCCATGATACCTCACTTTGCCTTGATAAGTAAATATCCTTTTGTCAGTGTGTTTTTTCTTTAACTTCAAAGCAAATATTATGAGGAATTCCTTGCAACTTCTTAGTGATTTTGTATCATGTTGAAAATCTACAAATAAGGATTTAGATGGCAATTATTTAAACAAGCAAGGGGAGAAATTCTCTTCTCTCATCTTTACCTCTCATTCATTATCTAATCTTGCAATAGCACACCAAAAGAATATGCTAACAGAAACGTCTTGAAAAACAATCTTGACAATAGATATTCAAGATTTAATCATCTGTTTATTTGTTGTAACATCTTGACAATACATGTATTTATAAAATATTAAATCATCTGTTTATTGGTTGCAGTTGTCAATTTGATAAGCATCCTAGCATTCCTATGGTTGTAGCTTGATGTTTGATATGTATAACTAACCTATCTGTATTGCTTGATGTGTTAATCTAAAATGATATTGGCATGTCAAAATATAATCTCTTATATGATATCAAGAATTGCTAAACATTGTGGCAAAAGGAAAAATTGTTTGTGACAAGCAATTTCTCCTTTTGCCACAATGCTTTATGAAAGTCGTGGTTAAATTTATGGTCAAATAATATCTGGTTATAAATGCATGTGTTTTGCTTGCTTATCTTCCTTCTATTCTATCAGCATTATGGAATGGTTTGAGTGGCCTGAGTTGAAAGCATCAACTAACATAATTGATTATGTATTACAAATGTCTTTTTGAAGGGGTGTACCAGTAACTTATTGAGTAACAATGAAATTTTCAGTCATGATCATGTTTGCTTTTAACCAAACCTGGTGTTGCATGCGTGATTTATGAAATAAACCTACAGATATTTTGTAACAGGTTGTCCAATTTCTTATTTTAGCTTTAAAAGTTTTTCTTATGTAGTTCAGCAAATGACAATTAAGTAATGTAATAAGTGTCATAGTGAGGGAAGGTAAAATGGCTCTGCATGTACTTTCTATTGATACTTTTTCTCACACAGTTCTCTTCAACCACCTGGGGCCCGTTTTACTAAACAGTTTACGCTTAAGATTTGCGTAAGTCTAAAACAACAAGTCCTTTTATTTCAATATTTGGCAAAGCAATATTGCAAAGTAACACATCATTGGAATCGTCTCTCCGAGACGCTTCCAATGACGTGTCACATTGCAATATTGTACTTTCATTGAAGATATTATCCATGTTAATCAATTTTGACATACGCAAACATTTTCCGTAAGTTGTTTAGTAAAATGGGCCCCTGTACCTGTGGAGTTTGTATGACTGTGAAAAAGTGGTGAGATAAGGTGTTATGTGATATTTTAATGATATTTCTATGGAATGTTTATCATGAGAATTCGACAGCCGCTCTATAATGAACCTGGTGATATGTGATATTATAATGATATTTCTATGGAATGTTTATCATGAGAATTCGACAGCCGCTCTATAATGAACCTGGTGATATTATGAAATCATCTTAATTAACCCTTAGAATGCTGGGTAATTTTCTATTAATAATTTTTTGTATTTTCTGCTTTCCAAAACCTTAAATTCTGCTTAATTTCGATGTGGAAAGATACCCAGAGAAGTAAACAGGTTAGATCACAGGCCAAATAAATTGGCGGCTGGCCTGGATCTTACCTGTTTGCATAAGCATGAAGTTGGTTCCAGCACTATAAGGGTTAAATATTTGTAGACACAATCATCCAGTTACTTTTGAAAAGCAAAATCACTGAGACCTTATAGCTCTGTTTCTTATGCCATCTTTATTACGCCAATATGTGTAGATGTCTGGAAGAAGGCCGTCTTTTTAACCCTTATAGTGCTGGAACCAACTTCATGCTTATGCAAACAGGTTAGATCCAGGCAAGCTCTCAAGTAAATTGGCGGCTGGCCTGTGATCTAACCTGTTTGCTACTCTGATTATCATTCCTCATCAAAATTAAGCAGTTAACTCAAGGTTTTGGAAAGCAGACGACACAAAAATCTATTTTTCAAAAGTTACCCAGCATTCTAAGGGTTAATAAAATATCTGCCCACCAGGATGATGTTGTGTTCCTGTGGGAATGTCTATGGCCCCATGTCTATGTAGTTATTTCTTGTATATTTCAGTGAAAGATGCAGCCATGTTGCGGTACATTCGAGATCGTACAGCCGCCCCTTACTTCTCAAACCTTGTCTGGTTTATAGGCAGTCACATCTTGGACCTTGATACATGTGTGAGAAATGATGCAGAGTGAGTCTAATGATTACCTTTTGTCAAAATGTTTTATTCCTTATAGACATTTGCCTTTTTGATATACATTTTTACCATTATTCTTTGATTTTAATGCTTTCAGTTTTATACTATAGTTAAATTATAATCAGAAGTCTTGATAGAGGTGTATCATGCTGCTTTGCAAGCATTGTTTCAAAATGTTTGTTTTTTCAGGAAACAATTGTTACCATTAATATAGGGTTTCGATATGAAATCAGGAATTTGGAATTTGAAAATGCTTGTTAAACATTTTTATATGTTACATCATTCCACTGTGGACCTTTTAACACCTTTTGTAAAATCATAGTTGAGAGTGCATCAACTTAACGCTTAGAATGCTGGATGATTTTTCTAAAGATAGGTTTTTGTTCCGTCTGCTTTCCAAAACATTAAATATCTACTTTAATTTGTTGAGGAAAGATACTCAGATTAGCAAACAGGTGGACCTCGGGCTAGCTGCCAATTTACTTGGCGACTGGCCTGGATCTTACCTGTTTGCATAAGCATGACATCAGTTCCAGCAGTAAAAGGGTTAAGATGTTTCATATAAGAAGGCTCTGAACTCTGTTTTTTTTGGTAATATGAGGAACAGATATCCCATACCTATCAGTTGAATATTTTCTGGACTGTCCATTTTAGCCACCAAAGTCGGGACCGTCTGTCGACACTTGTTGCGGAACATCTTGACCATCTTCACTATATAAATGACATACTGATGCTCAATATTGACACACTGAATGATGTGCTGTCAGATCAACTACTCAACAGGTTACTTATACCACTATATGTGTACTCCCTGACTAAACGGAAGAAGACGGACATTAGACAGGTAAACCATCTAGTGTTTGTTATATTTACTTGTAGTTTGTCTTTTCTTCTTTTATATATATTTGTTTTATCACCTTTCAAGGATTCAATGCAAGACTGTAGTAAGAGCTTCACAAATATGAAACACTTACTATAGTGTTGCATTGAACCTTTGACATGTTTGAAAAAATAACATATTGCTTGTAAGGGTAAGATAAGAGAGCATATCTGGTTATACAGTGAACCCTCGTTTATCCGAACACGTCCATTCCCAACAAAATGTCCGGTTTACCGAATAATCCGGACTAATGAAGCAGAGCATGTTCTTATTCACATTAAGACATAAACGGTATGTATGAGCGGTGTATAGTTATAATCCTTTAGCAAACGCCAAATTGTCGACCGTCCCAAATTGAAAAAGTTTGCAGAAGACATCAAAACGTGATGAAATTCAAAGATAATCTTCTGATATGGCAGAAAACATGTTGGGAAAAGGAGAAATTGCTCGTCATGAGCAATTTCTCCTTTACCCGCAATGTTTTCAAAAGTCGTCTGCAATAAACTGGTCCAATAATTCCGTTCCCTTACAATTTTGTTTGGATTGCGAGACATCCGGATAATCGGTGTCCGGATAAACGAGGGTCCACTGTATTGTGTTTTGAGCCGTGTTTACCTGTAATAGCAATGCTATAAGAAGTCTCTATGGCGTATTGGTCAGAGTACAGAACTTGAAATCCCATGGCCCCTCTCTGTGTGGGTTTAAATCCTGGCGAGGGATATGGATTTTCCTGAGAGGTAGTCTCCTGATTTACTTTTAAGGGTTGCACGTGGTCCTACCTGGCTTCACCTACTCTTGTGGGCAGTTGAGTACAAGGTCTGCCTCCATCTTTAACAGTTGGGCATAGCAACATAACTGAAATAATGTTGATGCAATGTAAAACCCATATAAATTGGAGGAAAAAAAAACTGTAAAACGTGTCATGAAGGTACCAATTAGAACTGTTCAAACCAGATGAATATAATGAATAACTGGTTGGGGTTTATTAAAAATAATTAAGATGTTGGAGGTAAAGATCTATTCAATTCCATTTATATTGCCTTCTGTATACTAGGATATGAATGCAGGTAAAATGTTTGATTTATGCTTTTTAATGCTTTCATCAGCCGAGAAGGAAATTTTCATCGAGACAGGTAAATTTTATAAATGTCAATCTTAACTAATTACTTTACAATAAGTATCCAAAGTCAATTAGCACCAAAAGTCTTAATTATCTTTTTTCTTTGTATCTTGTTAAAAAAGCATGTAGATATAAATTTCTGTTTCTTCTGTTGTTGGTTGACCTCAGCAATAATTGGATAATTTGATCAAATTGTGTCATTCTGGCATAGTATCAGAGTGTGTAGGCATTTATTGATCTTTCTTTATCATTAGTGAATGCATATTGTATAACAAGTGTTCATAGTCATGCATAAAACCCTAATATCTTAATCATGAAGAACCATACACATTTAAGTGTCAATTATTTCATATTTCTCTCGATGGTGATATTAACATAATATATTCTTACAGGTCCAGGCCAGTAGAAAGTATGTGAGTTCAGTGGTGTCACTTTTCCTGTTGTCTCAGGTGAGTTGTTTATACCATCACCACTTAAATGTGCTTGTTCAAAAATGAGAACAGTTGAAAGTCAAAATGAAATAAAAACAAAGTAGTTTTGGTATTATTGTATATCATTGCATGATATACAAATGAAAGAAGATATTAAAAGCATCATTAACTAGCAAAGCGTCAATATATCTTGGAATGTATTGTCAATATATATTTCCTCTCATTTCTCATTTACTTTATTCAGCTTTACCAGTCTGGGCCAGTGTTCTCGAAGCTTTAATATATTACTTTGGTTAAACTCAAAATGATTGGTCAACTATAAGTATAAGCATCAAAGTTATGTGGTTATCTAGAAATAGAATCATACTCAACGTTTTTGCTCAATTTGAGTCTAGGCAATGATTTTGACTCAACCTAGACGCAGTCTTAATTGCCATGGTAAATCTAAAAAAAAGCGACATAAAGAAATACAGCTCATCTACCTTGCTCTAAAAGTGCTCACAAAGTGTGGGTGACATTGGTGCAGTGGTAGAGCTTCCGCCTCTTGTACAGAAGGTCCCAGGTTCGAATCCCTGTTATGCGAGAATCGGCAGGACTAACCCACAGATCGGTGCGAGTACTTGTGTAGTATCCAGGAAGCAGTTATCTAGAGTGAATCTAATAAGCTTCAAGCTTCTGTCACAATTGATGTAAAACAAATAAGTTTAAACTTTTTCACCTTGCTCTTCCTTAATAATTTTGCTTACATATAAGTAAGGGTGTTTAGTACAAACTCATATTTTTTGCTCAAACGTTGGCCATAGTTTGAGTCTCGGATATCAAGCTGTCTCTATCTCAAACCATTCGTATTTCAAGCTGACAAGTCTGATATTTAATACAGAGGAGGTTTGTGTTAGAGAGCACAGCTTGACCAATGCATTGTCCAGAGTTTAGTTTCGTAGATTTGACTGAATTTATTTCATCGCTCACCACTGGTTTATTTCTTATTTGAAAGCACTTAGTTTTTTGGGATGAATATTGTGTATTGTAAATACAGTATTTCAAACCTATAGAACTATATTTATTATACAATCCACTAAGAAAGAGTGCTTTGAACTCAAGCAAAAAACCTTCATGTGATGTTATCACTCGTTTTAAAAATGTATTGGTTTAATAGTGATAATTTCATACTTTCAGGTGTTTTTGATCATACGCCATGCCCCTCTAGTGCGACAGTTAGCTGAGATTATATTCCATGGAGATATACAGACCACTAGACAGGATGCTCCGTCAGACTCTCCTAGAATGGTATTAATTGATAGATGCTATTATCTTATTCTTTAAGTCTAAACATGACGTACATGATGATATATTTTGTTAAGGGTTTACTTATTCCCCTTGTATGGCATTTTATATCTTCTCCATATCAAAAGCAATAGTAACAACAAACATAATGTATGAAAATAGAATATGTAATAGTTCTTCATTTTAGATTTTTCTACATAAGTTGTGTTATATTGATTCAATCTAAGTTAAAAATGCAAAACATCATATTCAGGTTTATAGCCTACAAAGGTCTAAAGCTAGCATGTATATTCACAAAAGAGTGACGACATAAAGATATTTAAGGGCAAAAAATCTTCAATTTAAGAAACTTTCAGACATAAGCTGAAATAATGGAAGAAATAATACTTTTGAAGGACAGAAATATTCTGTTAAAAAGGAAGAATGTTTTTAAGAAAACTCTTTTGGTCTATGAGAAGTTTAAAAAGCAAAAAAAAAACACAAAACAGCAATGAAAAGACAAAATATCTCCATCAATTTATTCAGAGAATACATCAAAACATGATAAGAAGGATGATTTTTTAATAACTTCCTAGTTCATCAAATTCATCAAATTGATTATTATTACAGAGAGTGCGAGAGTTTGCAGCCCCTGATGAGACCTTAGAGGAGACCCTCGGAGGCAACAGAGGTTTGCGTCCTAGAAATGAGTCTGTTCGAGTTAGGGAGGGAAACTCTACCTTTTACAGGCAGAGTGAAGACACACCTGAAACCACCACAGGTATTGTTGGAAAGGATTATAAGAAGAGTACTGATCTCATCAAGAAAAAGACTCATTAAGCAAGAATTGTGATCACAAATGTTCCCAGCAAATCATGATATTGAAATGATTTTATAAGACTTTTCAATCGAACATGATTTATTCATCTCTCACCTCTTGTCAGTTATGTTCATGTGGAAAAGCTGTCAGTGGCTTAAAGTGCCGGAACCAACTTCATACTTTTGCAAACAGGTTGAATCCAGGCCAGTTGCCAAGTAAATTGGTGACTGCCTTTTTATTTGACCTGTTTGCTACTCTGAGTATCATTCTTCAACAAAATGAACAAAATATAAAAGATTTTGGAAAGCAAATGGCACAAAAATCTTTTTCTTAGGAAAACACCCAGCATTCTAAGGGTTAAAAAGAAAAATTTTCAGTGCTGGTGAGGAAAGACAAGGAGCATGGAAAGATGTGTTTTCTGCATTGATATCCCTGAAATACTGCTGAAATTGGCATTAAACCAAAATACAACAACAACATCTTTAAAGGTTGAATATAAACTACTCATATGTGTCTGTGAAATTCATCTAAATGTAGTCCTTTGTAGCAGTTCAAATCCTTACAAATTATTACCATATATTGTATAAATACAGGAAATCATGTACAGTGAAGCCTCGTTTATCCGGACCCCGATTATCCGGATGTCTCGCAATCCGAACGAAATTGTAAGGGAACAGAATTATTTGACCAGTTTGTTGCAGACAACTTTTGAAAACATTGTGGGTAAAGGAGAAATTGCTCGTGACGAGCAATTTCTCCTTTTCCCACAATGTTTTCTGCCATATCAGAAGATTATCTTTGAATTTCATCACGTTTTGATATGTCGTCTGCAAACTCTTTCAATTTGGGACGGTCGACAATTTGGTGTTTGCTAAAGGGTTATAAATATACATGTGCATACAGACCGTTTATGTCTTAATGTGTATAAGAACATGCTCTGCTTCATTAGTCCGGATTATTCGATAAACCGGACATTTTGTTGGGAACGGACATGTTCGGATTAACGAGACATCACTGTAGTATGCATTGGCGCTTTATTCCATTTTGGCACTGTATAGTAATAGTCCTTTTTCTTTTTTAACCATCATTGTAAAGTTATGTCATACTGGGTATTTGTCATTAAAGAGGGTCTGCTATAGTTATATTTTTAAATGAAGGTCATCTTAGACACTGGTAATTTATACAAGGCACATTTTTAATGCAGAATTTTCATTTACCTAAGTTGAATTTGACCCAAGACATTCAATATAGTCTTAGGCACTGCCTTTATAAAACCAAGGCATGTAGTTAAAACAGGCCTGCTATTTTTCAGGCCAGGTAATGATTTCAGGCTATGGGATTTTAAATTTTCCCTCCTTGTTCATATTGAAGATGTTTAAATTCATGCTTCAAGTTATGATTTTCAAGCTTGAGTATCCCATAACAATAGCAAGCCTGTAAAAATGACATTATAAAAGCCATGTCATAAAGCATATTTTGTATTTGATAGAGAATTCAGCTGTCCAATCAAATGAAGCGGTACAAGGAGAGAGGGTGGTAACCAGTCCATCCCAGAATTCCACAGATGAAGAAAAGATCCACCAATCACGGAGACGTGGAGCCAGTGGATCTACGAGTACTGTTGATCAAGGGCAAGGAACCTTCTCAATAGAAAATAAGTAAGACTCAATAAGATTCATTCGACCCATTCTCATATATGTATTTGTATGTAGGAAAATGTTATTTTCCACTCATTAGGTTTTGATACAGGCAAGTTTCATAAATCTTTATGAGATAATTGATGGCCATACTTCTCCCAGTCATATCTCTTTATATGGAGTTTAATGCATTGTCACCACTTTTTTAGTTATGTTACATATTTTAAATTCACCAGTTCTAGGCTAGTGCTCTGAAACCTGAGGCACCAATGGGGCTCAAACCCTGGACTGGAGTTCTAAAACTGCTACCTTAACCATGGGGCTCAAACCCTGGACTGGAGTTCTAAAACTGCTACTTTAACCATGGGGCTCAAACCCTGGACTGGAGTTCTAAAACTGCTACCTTAACCATGGGGCTCAAACCCTGGACTGGAGTTCTAAAACTGCTACCTTAACCATGGGGCTCAAACCCTGGACTGGAGTTCTAAAACTGCTACCTTAACCATGGGGCTCAAACCCTGGACTGGAGTTCTAAAACTGCTACCTTAACCATGGGGCTCAAACCCTGGACTGGAGTTCTAAAACTGCTACCTTAACCATGGGGCTCAAACCCTGGACTGGAGTTCTAAAACTGCTACCTTAACCATGGGGCTCAAACCCTGGACTGGAGTTCTAAAACTGCTACCTTAACCATGGGGCTCAAACCCTGGACTGGAGTTCTAAAACTGCTACCTTAACCATGAGGCTCAAACCCTGGACTGGAGTTCTAAAACTGCTACCTTAACCATGAGGCTCAAACCCTGGACTGGAGTTCTAAAACTGCTACCTTAACCATGGGGCTCAAACCCTGGACTGGAGTTCTAAAATTGCTACCTTAACCATGTGGCCTTTCCTGCAGACAGGATTCAAAATATCTTGAATTTATTCATTACAAGTGATAACCAGGTTTAAGTTTGATACATTTGATATTTTCTACTTTTCAGACCCTATTTAGAAGCGATATTCCATGCTTTGGAGTGTACAGAGAATGACTATGAGGCCCTGTTTGCTCTTTGTCTTCTCTATGCAATGGGTCATAACGATGGTGAGTTGTTATTTAATAATGTTAACCCTAAGAATGCTGGGTAATTTTCTAAAAATAGATTTTTGTGTTGTCTGCTTTTCAGAACCTTAAGTATTTGCTAAATTTTGATGAGGAAAGATACAAAGAGAAGCAAACAGGTGATATCACAGGCCAGTTCCCAATTTACTTGGCGGCTGGTCTGGATCTTACTTGTTTGCATAATCATGAAGTTGGTTCCAGCACTATAAGGGTTAAAGGTGCTTGTTCACAAATGAGACAATTTGCAGGTCACAATAAATTCGTCTTGATACAATATGGTATTTGTATCAATTTTTTATATTAAATGAAAAATAGCTACGTATATGCACTCAGAAAGTGTCATTATATCTAAGCATGAACATATGGTATGTGATGGTTTTTAAAACCATTGCAATGCTTTCGGATCTGAATATATCCTTCATTAATTGTTGATTCCTAGACTCTGATTGTAATGAAGCATGTTTACATTTTATAAAGATATTTCATTATTTATACTCAATTAAATATACCTGCAGCTAGAGTTTCAACGAACCACAATGACAAAGGAAAACACTTATTGATGCAAGCAATGACTTCATTTGTCACAATTATTTAGGGTTTGTTTTTCCGATGTAAAAGATGTTGCAACTCATACTGCATTTTTGTTGTCTGCTTTTGTTTTGACTTTAGAGAAGCCACAATATCCTATATGATAAGAGAGGTAATAATGCAAGATGCTTTTAAGACATTAACATGCTTCTTTTTGTATCCTATTGCTTACAGAAGGTATGTGGTAATGAATGAATGTTGTATTTTGTTTTAGTCATTAAATATGTACACATGTTTAAGGGATTAAACAGACAGACTGATATATTTTGTACATGCAACGTGTGGTTTTTATACGCGTCGCGCGCATGCGCGAAGGCGTATATAGTGATCGTACGGAATCCTTCTTTACCTATAGGGGCTTAATCACCGCCGAGAGTAAGAAAGTAGTTCCAACTTCTATGCTGATTGTAATCTGTCTATAACTGCGTGAATTCTTATCAAATTAAATCGTCATTTTGTTAAATAACTCTTTCTTCCTTGGTTTGTTTTGGATGCGTCTGTGATGTGCAGGATGGTGATAAAAGGTAATGCAAACTATCCGCGTTAATTTCCAAACATCCTAGAACTTCTAGAAGAAGGTATCTAGCGGCGCCGGATTACAGTCGAAACGGCCCGATGTCAAAATGTCCTACGTTCAAAACGGCCCGAAATAAGTCAAAACGGCAAAATTTTCGGTTTAAAGTGTTAAAACAGTGTAAACCTTTATTTGGGCCGTTTTGACTGATTGAAAAATCAACAATTGGGCTGTTTTGACCATTCCATGGCCGTTCTCATCGATCTCCGGGACGTTTTGACATGGGGCCGTCTTGACACGTTCCCACAGTACCCGTATCTAGGCTGTGGGATTTCCCCCATCTGTAAAGGAATCCCCAGTTTTTTTTACTCAGTGCAGAACAAAGTCCCTATCTTTTATGATTTGCAAACTTCTTTTAACGACAGGCCTTGTGCCAGAAACTGCTTAGAAACATTCATGAAGAAAAACTGACAGTTATCAGCGATTTTATTTTGTTTCATAAACGCATGACCCAATTTCAGTAATAGGTTTCCGATTCGTTTGTTTGGTTACCAGAGGGTTGGGAACCAGTTCGCTTAGTGAAGTGAAAATACGGCTCCCGATTCTTTGCAGTAATAATATTGTTGTGAAATAAAAAACGACATTGATTAACACATTTAAGCCGTTACTTTTATTTGAAAGCTGATTTTGTAATTGAACAGGACGGTTCATACTAAACAAAAAATCTTTCATTTTTTCATTATAAGAAAGAAAAAGAAATATTGCCTGATGTATAGCCGGGAAATACACCGTGTTTTTCGTTACCATTACTGATCATGAAGTGAGCGTGTGCATTTTACAATGGCAAAATGAAAAAGAAGGTCTATTATCACCTTTTGCCCAATGTATTGGGGAAATACCTCTATTGTTTCAAATCCTGAAAGAAACACTAAATGTAGGTATTGTTGAGTAGATAAAAAATCACCCAGATTAGAATGTATGATTGTTTACTTTGTTGTTGAGATCATTTTTTAGACTTACATCTCTCCGATCCTTTTGATCTACTCTTTTCTTGTGTTCCGGTTCCTGTTCGTAACACTCGGGCATGCCTTTGATATGGCATTTAACCCAATATATATTTAATGCACTTTTAAAACTTTTCAATGATCTCTGACTGAAGCTGTATTTGTGCTGAAGTGTTTCTTAAATAACTTGTGACTGTGGCCCCTTGTAGATTGGTATCTTAACTAAAAATGCTTGTTTTCGTCTACAATATCTATGATTAGAGCATTGGGTTTGAGTACCACTGGAGTACTGGGACATGTCTTTTTTGACTTCTATTTTGATTTCTGCTATTCAACAGAAATGTATTGGTTTGTCTTCAAAAATCCCTTAGATTTCTTTCAAATCCATTCGTACGCACAAACCTCTCAGACCATACTGCGACGCAGTTCAGGCCATTCTGGCCTTTGATCATCAATACCTATCACATACATGTTTGTGTGTACAAATTGGAAAGTTTTGTACAAGAATGTTCTTGTGATTACCAAAACAATATTAGTTTACCAGTAACTTCTTAATGACTGTCATTAGTTTACCAGTAACTTCTTAATGACTGTCGTTAGTTTACCAGTAACTTCTTAATGACTGTCGTTAGTTTACCAGTAACTTCTTAATGACTGTCATTAGTTTACCAGTAACATCTTAATGACTGTCGTTAGTTTACCAGTAACTTCTTAATGACTGTCGTTAGTTTACCAGTAACATCTTAATGACTGTCGTTAGTTTACCAGTAACTTCTTAATGACTGTCATTAGTTTACCAGTAACTTCTTAATGACTGTCATTAGTTTACCAGTAACTTCTTAATGACTGTCATTAGTTTACCAGTAACTTCTTAATGACTGTCGTTAGTTTACCAGTAACATCTTAATGACTGTCGTTAGTTTACCAGTAACGTCTTAATGACTGTCGTTAGTTTACCAGTAACTTCTTAATGACTGTTGTTAGTTTACCAGTAACTTCTTAATGACTGTCATTAGTTTGACGGTAACTTCTTAATGACTGTTGTTAGTTTACCAGTAACTTCTTAATGACTGTAGTTAGTTAACCAGTAACTTCTTAATGACTGTCATTAGTTTGACGGTAACTTCTTAATGACTGTCATTAGTTTACCAGTAATTTCTTAATGACTGTCATTAGTGTACCAGTAACTTCTGGTTGGGGGTTGAATTAAAGATGATGCATTAATAAGTGAAAAAAAAGAGGACTTCTAATCATAAAATGTTAATCTTTTTTCCGCTTTGGTAAATGTAAACTACAAACAACATTGACCTAATAAACAAAGTTGCATACAAGCTGAATAAGAAACTGGATGCCTGATAAGATTCAACCCTTAGCATGCTTGGAAATTTTCTAAAAATAGACTTTGTGTCGGCTTCTGTCCAAAACCTTAAATATCTTCTTAATTTTGATGAGGAAAGATACTCAGAGTAGTAAACAGGTTAGATCACAGGCTAGCCACTAATTTATCTGATGGCTGGCCTGGATCTAACCTGTTTGCATAAGCATGAAGTTGGTTCTAGCATTATAATGGTTAAGATGTAAAATAATAAAAGGTTCCCTCATGTTGAAATACTTTTTGCTAAATATTTTCCAGTATTGCCAGGTAGTCAGTATGGCTGTATTACAAACAGGGTTCATATTTTTTGCTGATGTAGATATATCTTGCTTTTTTTGTGCTTCATTGTTTTTTCTTAGTATTTTTACCAATGTGAATATCATAACACCCTCTCATTTCAGTATGATTTGAAGAAATATTATTTTAGATAATTTCTGCACAAATATCATTTACTTTCTCATCAGATGAATTTCTCCTTTAGCCAGACGTAATATGTTTCAAGAGGAATTAACGCTCTAGAGTTCAGAAATCAGTATTTCCAGAGTTATTCTCTGTTCTATTTGAAGAAGTTTATTTTAACAAGCATTACAGCACCATAAAGATTAATCATGCCACATATCTCTTTATAGTTCAAGATGCAAAACTGCTTAAAATGCATTTCAAAAGCTGTGTTCACAATGATTTTGATTAGGATGTAATCTTAAATTTTATGTGAACAAAGACAGGTATAATAAACTACCTCTTATCATCTTCAAAAGGTGTTCATTTGAACTGACCAAAGAAATTGACTCTGCTGCCTTATGGACAGGTTTTAATATGCAGGCAGCTTGTGAATTATGTATCATAGTTCATGTATCTATATATACCACATACTATGAACTTAGACACGACACATTAGAACTACATGTACTACAAAACTATGTCCATCAATTGACCTTGTTGTCTGTTATAGGTATCCACCAGGACCTGATGGACTCTGTGTTCATGCCAACAGAAAGATCAGATGTAAGTCCTTTATGTAACAAGTAAACAATTTTATCCCTATAGAACAGGCAAGGGAATCATATGACGAATCTTTACGATCTTATGTACAAAACAAGATGGCTGTGCCCAGGCAATTTTTTTCTTTTTTACCTTCTTTTGTCAATGATGGCCACATTGTGTACCCTGCATGAGTTTTCTGTAGAATATGATAACGCATGCTTTATAATGGTGTTATGTCTAGCACTCTGCAGAGAAATCTCAATCGGTAGGAGCATATGTCCAAAACAGTAGGTCTTCAACTGTGATTTGATAGATGTAACGCCATTAGCGTATAAATTGGTTCTTACCTCTGTTGCCCAATTCCGTAATACTTCTGCAATAGATGCTGTAAAGTCGGGTATTATTACACAAATCACTCAAATGTCTGCAATGTTTCCCAAGTTAGATTATGGTATAGTGTCTATACTATTCTGATTCAAAACGTTTTATACTTTGATCCATGTACATTTATGGTAAAAACAAAAAACCATTATGTATGCATTCAGAAGAATTGTCCCAATGTTTTAAATCAATGGCATATGTGATTACACTTATGATATCATATAATACATATTTTGTGTTTTCAGTATAATATGCATTGGCAGCATGTTTTGAGATACCATTTTGAGAAAAAGAGAATTCGATTGATCAATAGATACTCTTTTGTTGCAACAGATTTGATTTAATTTGAAAAGGAAAATGTGTTTTAACCTACTTTTGAATTTCTCTCCGTTTATGCTTCCAATTTGGACCAATTCCGTATTTTTGTATTCCAGAGCAAAGATTCCTATAATGTTGCCCTCGTCGAACGTCTTATACGCATCATCACCTTGGCAACACAGCACAGTAGCAAGGTCAGACTTGTGACCTTGGAGCTGTCCATACGACTGATGAAACAGTTGGTCTACACGCCGGGCAAGTCATACATGCAGGACAGGCATCTGGCATGCATTGAAAACGCAAGGGAGTGTGGCACACAGCTGTTGAGGGGGTTTTACAAGGTGAGTGTATCATATAGCATATTCTTTCAAACTAATTTTGTAAGCACAGAGTGTTGATTACTGGTTGAAAACTGCTGGAATTTTAAGTTGTACATCATCTTACTCAATTGATAGACATGTGACACATAAATATTGTCAACATAAGTTATTTTGATCTTTTTCCCAAAAATATACATTATTCTTGAATTGAGTAATGTTGGATGGATTATAAAAACTAAGGTTTTTTTTTTCTTTCATTTTCATCATTAAGATAAAAAGTATGTCTGAAATCATTTTAATTGTTCATCATTTAAATTGCAATTTCTTGCATGACATTATTCGCACAATTGGCCAGTTTTTATAGAAGACATCACATTTTGATGCATATATGAGGGCAAAGACCTTGCAAGGCTCAGTCAATAATCATGTTGATATATTTTAATGTAATTGAGGTTCAAACCCTAGTTTCTTAAACTTGTGTTCAGATGTTTTTAAAAATCTGTATCCTATCATTAAGACATTTTTTTGGCCAATCAAAGGATGAGACTTATGTTAAAAGAATTAATATGTTGTTTAGTTCCTGCCAAATTCTAGTGTACAGTACTGGCTTAAAGTACACATGCGCTTATTTTGTCAAATAAATTGATAGAATGAAATATACATTTAGTTACAAGTGAACATCATGGACACTGAAATAAAAGCATGGATGCAAAGAAGATCCGCTTAGAAATGATTCCTCATGAATAAACCTCTATATGCCCTGCCTTTATTTAAAAATTTGCCCATTTAGAATTGCTTTTAAGCTTTTTATTTCTGAAACCTGAATGTTTGCTTCTCTGTTTTCAGAGTGAAGAAATCTTTTTGGATATGTTTGAGGATGAATACAGAGAAATGGTGGTATGTATAGTCAGAATCTTACATAAGTGATTGTTGTATATTTCATTTATATGAGTCATTTAAACAAATATGAAAGGGAGGCTAAATGTAACCGTTTTGCTGCAATTGCATTAAAAAAAAAAAGCCAGAGAAAATCTTCAGAAATGCATCTTGTTTTCTATTGATGATTTTAGGAAATTTTGTCATTTTAATGATACTCCACATATTAGTCATTTAACTTAAATTCATCCTACATATTTTTAATTAAAGGTGCTAAATATTTCAGTAGAAAAAAATGTTCAAATGTAGTGAGTAAAGATATGCTCAAAGTTGAAAAGTAAAGAGATGTTAAAAATTAAATAAGTAAAGGGATGTTCACAATATAGAAATGAAAAGAGATGATCTTTATGGACTTAATTTTTTTCCAGTCCCGCCCCCTGAATGTTGAATACCTGACAATGGATGCCTCAATTTTACTGCCCCCAACTGGGACCCCGCTTACAGGAATAGACTTTAACAAGAGGCTCCCATGTGGGGAAGTGGAAAGAGCACGAAAGGTGAGATATTCTCTATCTGTTCTATTGTTCCCTTCTTGTACCCCACTTACAGAGATAGATTTTAACACTAAGAATGCTTGGTATTTTTCTAAAAATAGCTTTTACTTTCGTCTGCTTCCAAAAACCTTAAATATCTTGTTAATTTCGGTGAGGAAAGATACTCAGAGTAGCAAACAGGTTTTATCACAAGCCAGCCATCAATTTATGTGGCAGCTGGCCTGGATCTAATCTGTTTGCATATGCATGAAGTTGGTTCCAGCACTATAAGGGTTAATGGTTCAAATGTTCTTCACATTTGTGAACCACTTACTACAGTCTTGCATGAAACCTTTGTGAACTTTTTTTTGATGTTAGAATGGTTGGTTTTTTTTACATAAAAGAGAAAGTTAAACTAATCAGAAAAATATAATTTTTTTAGCTCACCTGAGCACAAAGTGCTCAAGGTGAGCTTTTATGATCGCCCAATGACGGTCGTACGTCGTGTGCCGTCAACAATTTCTTTAAACATCTTCTCCTCCTAAACCATTGAGCCTATCTTAACCAAACTTCACAGGAATGTCCGTTGGGTGATGCTCTTCAAAAGTTGTTCAAAGAAATTGATTCCATGCAGAACTTTTGTTGCCGTGGCATGAAAGAGTGGGAATTTCTGCAATTTTTAAAAAAAATTCTTGTCTAAAACCACTGGTCAGAATTCAAAATAATTTCACAAGAATGTTCTTTGGGGGCCTCTTTTCCAAAGTTGTTCAAAGAATTTTGATATCTCAAAAATCATGGCTGCAAGGCTGCGTTGAACTTTGATCGCATTTTGTTTTCACTATATACATGTATGCTAAATTTTTTCCAAATCTCTGGGCCAATTTCAATGAGATATCATGTGAAGCATCCCTAGTTGGAGGGGAGAAAGATTTGTCAAAAAAAAATTAGTCGTGGGACCAAAATGGCTGCCATGCCCATATTTGGTAAAAACCTTAAAACAATCTTCTTGTCAAAAACCATAGGTCAGATTTCAAAATAGTTTCACAGGAATGTTTTTTCAGGGCCTCTTTTCAAAAGTTGTTCAAAGAATTTTGATGTCTCGAAAAACATTGCCGCCTGGCTGCGTTGAACTATATGTTTGGTAGATTTTTCAACAAAATACATCAATATCAATTTGGATGTCCAAATATGCCAAAATGATAACCACAAGATGGCAACAATAGATCATACTGGACAAAAGTGCAGGCTGATCTTCGTACATACAATCTGTAAAAGTAAAATAGTCAGTTTCCACATTGTAAGAATTATGTACCATTTTAATGTCCCACATCAAGCATACAGTGTCCAACTTGTAAAATGGGAATAAAAAAAAGGTCAATGCATAGAAGCACAAGAAACTCTGTGTAAAAGTTAAAAGCAATGTTTCTTACTATTCTTCAAATAGATGGTAATCTCAGGTGAGCGGTTCTAGGGCCATTATGGCCCTCTTGTTTTAAAACCTTTCCCCTCCCTTCTAGAATTTTCTCACTGGCTTTGATTTGAATCAATAGCAGGAGCCTATTATGAAATTTGAAAAATTGAGTAGAAAAAGTGTAGACAAAGGGAAAAAGTACTTTTCAATAGTCTCTCTGTATCTACGTCAAATTTTGTCATAGTGACGTATGCGGTTGAAGTGTTTTGTTTTCACTTTTCACATAGTTGAATATAAGTTGATGTTGGATTCCAAGAAAATATTGATTTGTATCCGTCTCCATTTTCAATACAACACCTTCTATTTATCACTCGTCGCTCATCAATTTTTACTCATGTGGGAAAGCTGTTGATGACAAGGAACAAGTTGAAATACAAGGAGGTGTCACAATGCCGAGCTATGTTGTTGTTGTTGTTGTTATGTAGCTTCCTCAGTTAGGTTAATAAGAGGACCCTGCTATATGATAACATGTAGAATGAGAGGCCTAGATATAATGTCTTGAATTATTGTATTACTGAATGAAATATGAAAATTGGGTAAAGTAAAATTTAACTCACAAACTTTTTCACAAATTTGTTAATGATTCACTTATTTGTACAAAATGTTGTCACATATTCAGGACTTACCTGTTTTAAGAAATTTGTAAATGTTTGCTTAGCACATGATAGATGATTGTGTTGGACACTATATGGTGATATAACTAAAGGGTTTTCTATATTATAGAACGATTTCCTGCAGACATTTTCAAACTAATTGTCAAACTTGTTAAGAATCATGCCTGAAAAACTGCATGATTGAATAACTTACCTAGAAAATAGTATGCCAAAATGCAAAAGTTGTCTAAAAAGTACATATTCTATTGCAAAGTATTAAGAGTAGTTTGTCCGATTAAGTTGGTTGGTTGTTCAAAGCTGCTAACACTATAGTAATTGAGGAAAGGAACTTGTAGTTAACCCTTAGAATGCTTGGGAATTTCTAAAATTAGTTTTTTGTGTTGTCTACTTTCTAGAACCTTAAATATCTGCTTAATTTTGATGAGGAAAGATATTCAGAGTAAGAAACAGGTTAGATCACAGGCCAGCTGCCAATTTACTTGGCGGTTGGTCTGTGATCTCACCTGTTTGCATAAGCAGGAGGTCCCAGCTCTATAAGGGTTAACCTATTATCTTCATAAAATTTTGGTATTTTTGTGACTGGTCAAATATGAAACAGTAGCAGAAGTTAAATACAACTTAAGATAAAAAATCTCTACAACATGATGTAGAAACCATTACTTGCAGTTAACAATTATCTAGTTCTATTTCAACTCTTTTGAACAATATCTTTTCAACTGAATATTGCAAAGGTTGATTAAAAAACGCCAAATGTTTGACTGTCCCAAATTGAAAGAGTTTGCAGAAGATATTTCAAAATGTGATGAAATTGAGAAAACAATCTTCATATAGGGCAGAAAAAATTGTGAGAAAAGGAAAAATTGCTCATTAAGAGTAATTTCTCCTCTTCCTACAATGTTTTCAAGAGTCGTCTGCAACATGCTGATCAAATGTGGTTATTGTTTGGTAATGGGTTAGGAGTGCAACAATTATTGTTGGTAAATAGATAAATTGCAATGAAGATTACTGATTGGTAAAGACTGAGAGATTAAAGCTGAATTCAAAAAGACCTACGCTTATTCACCAGCATTCAATTTTGCTCTACGTAAAATGCTTTTATTAGCAGAAAGTCAGTTCTGTGAAGGGTTTATTCAGAAATAGTAGTTACTTTGTAGAAGTAATCTAGTACAACAGGGAAGTGCAGATTATTGTTGCATTGTTATGCATATCCTCAGATTGAAAGATAGATCCTTTCAGTTTGTATACACAAAATCTTTTCCCTGCATCCTGTAAATTGCTGTTTGTTTCTTAGAATTTAATCAACAGTTTGTTTTGTTTATGGGAAATAATTCCCCAAGTGACACATTACTTGCAAATAAGAAACAAGTATGTCGGCTTAAGTTTTTTTTATACGCATGAAATATTCAAGAGAGGAATATTTCGGATGAACAAAACAAACTGTTGATTAAATTATAGATTACATAATATTTATACTATCAAAATGTCAAAACATACCATTAAACCATAATTTGTGTAAATGCTCCATTGCAAGTCAATCACAATACTTTGACATTTTTACTCATGCAGGGCACATTGAATTACAAGCTGCATACAATATTTTTCATTAGACGGGGAATTCCAAACCTTCGGGTCAGAGAATTAATTTTAAAAACATGCATATCATTAACATTAGCTAGGGCCTCTTTCTAATACGAGCAGGAGCGAAAAACAGGGAACAAGGCATCCAGACTCCATAATACCTACCCCTTATAGTGCTGGAATCAACCTAATGCTTATGCAAACAGGTTATATCCAGATTTTTGTCTTGTCTGCTTTTCTAAAACTTTAAATATCTGCTTAATTACTTGGTGGCTGGCCTGTGATCTAACCTGTTTGCTACTCTGCGTATCTTTCCTCACCAAAATTAAGCAGATATTTAAAGTTTTAGAAAAGCAGACAAGACAAAAATCTATCTTAAGAAATTACCCATCATTCTAAGGGCTAACATTGATGCATCCAGTGGTTTGACTAAAGGAGACTTCTCAGGGATTGTTTGTTCAGTATTTAATAAACTACATGTATATACAAATCCTTAATTATAGATACTTATAACATGACTATTTTAATGAGAACCCACAATGTAGGGTACTTACATGCAATAAAGTGCAATTATTCTTTTGCCACAATGGTTTATACCCAACATAATATAGGAAACATAACTATTTCATGCCATTTTTTGTCTTTCACTGTTTATTTCATTTTTGACCTGTAACAATATCTCTTATCCAATTACAAAACAATATCAACATTAAATTTTGACCAGTTTGTTGCAGACGACTCTTGAAACATTGTGGGAAAAGGACAAATTGGTCGTAAAGAGCAATTTTTCCTTTTTCCACATTGTTTTCTTCCCTATCAGAAGATTATTTTTCAATTTCATCACATTTTGAAAAGTCGTCTGCAAACTCTTTCAATTTAGGACAGTCGAAAATTTGGGTTCAAACCATTACCAATTTTACTAATTAACTCTTATAGTGCTGGACCGACTTCATGCTTAGCATTCTAAGGGTTAATTGATTGAAAAAGTGCTTAGCTTCTGATAGTGCTGGAATCCACTTCATGCTTATGAAAACAGGTTGGATCCAGGCCAGCTGTCAAGTAAATTGTGTGGCAGGCCTGTAGTCTAACCTGTATGCTACTCTGAGTATCTTTTATCAAATATTTGCTAAATATTTTGGATAGCAAACGACACAGAAGTCTATTTTTAAAAACAGGCCTTTATATTCTTCTGTTACAACAAAGTCAGACAGGGGCCTTTTTCTTTGAATTTGGAGGAGTCCGAGGCCCCTTCATTCTGGGAAGTTTATCACTGAACTTTTCTTCAACCTCTTTAATCCTTTACCAAACGTCAAATTTTGGACTCTCCCAAATTGAAAGAGTTTGCAGACGACAATAATCAAAATGTGATAAAATTGCAAAACAATCTACTGATAGGGCAGAAAATATTGTGGTTAAAGGAAAAATTGCTCGTTATGAGCATTTTCTCCTTTTCCCTCAATGATTTCTAAAGTCGTCTGCAACAAAGTGGTCAAATGTCGTCATTGCTTGGGAAAGGGATAAACTAATTTCCCATATAGAAATTTGTGATTGGTTGAAAAATAGGGCTGGAAAATTGTGATAATTCAAGTAAGGTATTATTGGAAACTTCTTTAAACCCTTCCTCCATATAGCAATTGTGATTGGTTGAAATTTAGGTCTAGATAATCGTGACAATTCAAGTACGCTTTTATTGAAAACCTATTGAAACCCTTCTTCTGTTAAGAATTTTGTGATTGGCCGAAATTCAAATAAGAAGCAGACAATATTAATGTTTGTAAGTGTTAATAGATACCTTTTTTCGTTTTGATTCTTAGTAAAAATGACTGTCACAAGAACATGAATAGCTCTTTGGGAGGAATTTATTCTTTTTGTCACAGTGGCTTCGAAAGTCTCAGAGGAGTCATGTGTGGCCCAGTGGTTAAGGGGGCTGGCTCAGAACTTTGGGGTCCCGGGTTCAGGCCTAATTGACATCTCTGTTTTCCTGGGAGATACATTTGGCAAGTCACTTCAGAGCCCTAGCCTAGTACTAGTGGATCGAAGAAAGCCGTTACATAACTGAAGAGTTGTTGATACAGAGTTAAACACAATACAAACAAAATCTAAAGCCCTCTGCAGTAGATGCACCATGCGGCAGTATTATGGAGTAAGGGGTTAACCCTGATAGTGCTGGAACTTACTTCATGCTTATGCAAACAGATTAGATTCAGGCCAGCCGCCAAGTAAATTGGAGGCTGGCCTGTTATATAACCTGTTTGCCACTCTGATTATTTTTCCTCATCAAATATAGCAAATATTTAAGGTGTTGGAGCAGACAACACAAAAATATATTTTTAGAAAAATACCCAGCATTCTTAGGGTTAAAACAGATCAAGTGTTTTCTCGAAAATGACTGACGTCTGACAAGTGTCTGTTATCTGCAATCTGGGTTACTAAACCAGAGCGACGCTTCTGACCTCACAGAATTCAATATAGAACTTGGTTTTTGTCCAAGTACAAAGCATTTGGTTTTTGTCCAAGTACAAAGCATTGATAAGTAGATAAGAAGTCGTTAATCCTTAGTTTGAAAGGACAAAATAAACTTAATTAAGATTCAGTTTTGGCTTAGTTGTAATGAGCTATTTTCTCTCTTGTCAACATGAGTTTTGATTTGTTGAGTGCTTCAGCTTCTTAAAAAAGCTATTGTACCAGTTTTCTTGAAATGAATGGTATCTCATAATGTCTGAGTGGTTTCTAAATTCTGATACATATGCCTTGAATAGCTTATATAATGAAGTAGCATTTAAGAAATAAGTAACTTCCTTACACTTTGGATTTGCCTGAATGTAACAGTTATTTCATTATTTCTTTGCAAATGCTATTTTAGACACTGTCAATTAAATGTTTAGTCTGGCTTTTTGTGGTGCAAATTTTGTTGGCTTGTTCTTATAAACCTGTTTACAAAGACAATATGAAAAATTGGTTACAATAGACGCACAAAGGCAAGCATTCCCAGAGTAGCAAACAGGTTGGATCACAGGCCAGCCCCCAATTTACTTGGCGGCTGGCCTGGATCTAACCTGTTTGCATAAGCATGAAATCATTTCCAGCACTCTAAGGGTCAAAAGCAAAATGAATTGTATGATTTATGATACCAATGGTATGTTAATGACTGTGGTAAGTGTTTAGTGTCATTCTGAGCGAAGGACTCCCAAGATACAAAATGAAAAGTAAACCTTCATAAAACCATGGTGGGCTAGTAATTGTTTAACATTAATTTTGTCTAGCTAGTTGCACAAAATCAAAAGTGATGTTTATGTTTAACATCTTTTTATAAATAATTGTATGTAATTGTAATGATGATGTTAATTATTAAAAGCAACTGGTAATTTTGTCAGAATTCTTTCTATTTTCATCTAGTGCAATTGTGACAGTTATAGGGTTTATGTTTAAATACTACTTCTACAGTCTCGCTGTGGAAGCCAGCTTTTATGGGTGATTCGGTAGAGTGGTTGGCTTTCTCTCGAAGTTAAGCAACGTTCATCGCGGTGAGTACCTGGATGGGTGATCCGCGATGGCTTTACTCTGAGAGGGACCTGATACATGTAACACAATTGGTGCCAGCGTTGGGATTTGGTCTGACATCACCATCATCCCCGTACCCTAAATAGTGTGTCGCATGTTCTCGATCCTTGTTTTTGCTATGTAGCAGTGTTATAGGGGCAGTAATATTTTGAATTGTAAAAGAGTCGGTAACTTCCCATGTATGTCTTTGTGACTTTAGTGACTTTGGGACAAAGTCAAGAGAAAGGTGGGATAAATGTGACAGTTATAGGGTTTATGTATAAATACTACCTCTACAGTCTCGCTGTGGAAGCTGGCTTTTATAGGTGATTCAGTAGAGTGGTTGGCTTTCTTTCGAAGATAAGCAACATACTAAGTGGTTAGTACATGGATGGGTGATCCGCGATGGCTTTACTCTGAGAGGGACCTGATACACGTTATACAATCATTCAAAATAGTATTTTTTTAGTGTCAGCGGATTTAACATATGGAAATGCTGAGCAACATGATAATGATAAATGATGTGACAATTTATTTTACAATGGGGTAATTGTCATCTGCTTCCCAAAAGCTGAAATATCTGCTTAATGTTAATGAGGAATGATAAAGAGTAGCAAACAGGTTAGATCACAGATAATTGATTTCTCAAATTATCAACTGATTTCAAACGTTATTCGCAATAAATATGTCTTATCATGCAAAGATACTTATACAAAGATAAAAATGTTTAAAGCGAGGTCAAAAGTTTTACTTTTTATTTGCTTAATTACCATGAATTCAATGCCACAAATTACAAATCAACCTAGGTTTTATTTGTTTGCTGCAAACGGCTTTATGCAAGGAGGAAATTGCTTAGAAATGCTGTCTTTTCTAACAACACTTTCTCTTTTTAGGAGAAATTACTCCTTATACAAATTGGATTATTAGTTTGTAGGTAATAACAATTACAGATGATCACAAAAACTACTTTTTAGAGTTTTACTCTCTTTTATGTAAACCAATTTCAATTACTTTGGACCCATTTCTCCAAACTGATTTGTTGAGTTCATGCTTAATTTCCCTCATGGTAACACAACTAAATAAAATTTATAATTGAGCAATTCAAGATACATTTGGGATATCTGGTTACATTTTCTCCCCAAAAGGATATTATACAGATGGTGTAGAACCGTCATCATTCAATATGTTTATCAGGATACTCTTTTACTAAACAATTTATGGATAATATTTGCGCAAGTCAAAACTGATACACATGGATAGTATCTTCAGTGAAAATATTGCAATGTGACACGTCATTGGAAGCGTCTCGGAGAGACGATTCCAATGATGTGTTACTTTGCAATATTGCTTCACCCAGTATTGAAATAAGAGGAATTGTTGCTTTAGAGTTACGCAAATCTTAAGCGCAAACTGTTTAGTAAAACGGTACCCTGGAGAGGCCTCTGTGGCCTTGTGGTTAGAGAACAGAACTAGAAATCACGACATAGGTTCAACAGTGACGGCATTTGGAATTGCATGGACGGTTGTTTCCTGGTTAGCTTACAGAATACAAATGGTTCTACACGACATTATGAGGAGTCAAATTTAGGGTCTTTCTCCATCACCGTAAGCTTGGCATCTAAACATTACTGAAATATTGATGACACAATGTTAAACCCTGATAAAGGATAGTTCACATTGAGACTACATCTTATAAAGATTCAAATCTAGAGCTAGTTTTGAAACCAGCTGGTGATAGGTTTTGTGGTTTTAAGTTCAACTCACTAAGACACTTGGCTGTTGTAAAGGGCTTACTATAATATTGCCTTGTACCCCTAAGCTATTCCACTCAACTGAATAGGACGGCTGCCAAGTAGGTTTCTTAGAACATGAAGAGTGAATGATGTAAGTGGTTAGAACAATTTAATTATCAATTCTTCCTTTCCCTTGTTCTGAGAAAGTTGTATAATAGTAACATTAACCCTTGTAGTGCTGAAACCGACTTCATGCTTATGCAAACAGCTTAGATCCAGGCCAGCCGCCAAGTAAATTGGCGGCTGGCCTGTGATCTAACCTTTTTGCAACTCTGGGTATCTTTCCTCATTAAAATTAAGTAGATGTTTATGGTTTTGGAAAGCAGACGACACAAAAAACTATTATTAGAAAATTATTCAGCAGAATTGGGGTTAAAGCTGCTTGTTCACAGATATGAGGACATTTGGATATCAAAATTTTATTTTCCTTAAAGCTGTATAACAGCTGCTTCATTGTAGGAGAGGTACTCAACAATAGTCAATGGAAATTCAATAAGTTCATAATTAAGAATTTAGAGCCAGTAAACAATGAATAAACTTGTATTCAGATCCCAAAGCATTGCAACAGTTTTTAATCCACCATATAAAGTCTGTAAATAATTAAAGAAAAATTACCTTAGCTGTCGATGTGCCTTAAAGTACCATTCATCCAATTATATCAAGATTTTTTTTATATCTTAAGAAAATGACACCCACAGCTAACTTACCTATTAGGCATTTCTAGTAGATAACTTCAAATTGTTCGTTAACGAATCCATACAAAATCTAAGGGATGGAAAATACATTAAAAATCTCTTCAAAGTCAACATTCTGCTAATCTTTAGTATAAGAATATCGAGGGTTCAATGCAAGACTATAGTAAGTGCTTCATAAACATGAAGCACTTACTATAGTCTTGCAGTGAACCCTTGAGATATGATATTAACTATTTCCTTTAGGCCATAAGTTCTTTTGGTCATAATCGCTTTTATATGAACTATTAACCCTATGATTATTGGCTCTTTCTTGTTGGCTTCACCTGACCTTGATTTTGGAAAAGCTTAGCTCAATAACCTGCAAATTATATACTTTGAAATAGTTTCTAGATTTATATTTCAGATTAGACCCATAATGCCGATTTCTATAACTCAAGAAAATATCAAATTGAGAGCCCATTTTCCCATAGAATCGGCCATCAGAAATGATAGGCTAAAGGCTTTTTTTTGTGGCAAGAGTTTCCATTAAAAAAATTCTCTGATGGTTTGAGTGTTTTCCAGATTTCCGCAATAGAGTCACACATATCTTTACTCAATAAATGAATATTTACGTATTCAATTGAAATCAAATGTTGCAATACTTTAGCAATTGACAAAATTCATATGAGGGAAAGGGCATCTCGGTTTAAATGTAAATAGATATATTCTACCAAACGAAAAGGAGCCGATATTATATTCCCGCCAGAATTTACCTGTCATTTTAACTCCGCCCCTTTCTACAGATTTCCCAACATCCACTACCTCGAAAAATCAATATCGGCTTGACGCGCTTTTACATCAATCGCATCCAGACGTAGAGTGAAATATCTACGTCCGGATCATTCGGACTAGGGTGAAAGGTGCTTATAATATTTACAGGAGAGAAATTTTGAAAGTCAAAATAGAATGGCGTTGAAACAATATAGTTTTTGTATTGTTGTATGATATGCAATTAAAAGAAGTGATTGAAAGCATGAATTTCATGAATCATCAATTTATCTTTGTAAAGCAAGAGAAACATTGTGACAAAAGGAAAAATAACCTGTAATAAGTATTGTCCCTTTTTTGTCTTACTTGTTACTGCCTTTTTCAAATGAAAACTTTTTTTTTTCTTACTATTTTGTTGTCTGATTTTGCTTTCAGTAAGGACCAATTATAAATGCCCATATGTGGGAAAGGGTTAAAAACTAGATTTGGTTTATCAACAAAAAGAATGTAATCCACCTAATGTACCTAGATCTGACCTTGTATGCTTAAACTACTTCCCATTTCTGGGAATAGGGTCTAGGTAATTTGGTCTGCTTCCATTAAATCTGTTCAAAATGATATCTGTCATACCAGGAAAAACACTTCAAATCTGATAATGTAAAGAGTTTAGAGCAAAAGGTCGAGATCTTTTTTGCATGACTCAGATTCCTGAAAATTGGTCAAGGTTATAGGCCCAGTCCATGGCCCAGTTGTTAGAGTAGCTGGGTACCATTTTACTGAACAACTTACTGAACATATTTGCGTTAGTCAAAACGGATAAACATGGATGGTATTCTAAATAAAAATACAATATTGCACTGTGACGCATCATTAGAGAAGTTTGAGCCATGGATGTTCATGTGGGCCAAAGAACATCCCTCGACTGGAAATTGAGTCATGGATGTTCATGTGGGTCAAAGAACATCCCTCGACTGGAAACTCTCTGCAGTCTTGGATCAAACGGCACTGCCAAAATGGTAAAAAGATTCACCGGCGGTTGGGGAAAATTTATTGTCAGTACATGATGTATATCAATTAGTGGAAAACAAAAGTGATCTGAAAAAACGCATAAATATCTGTTCATTCAGGGGCGCCGAAATTTGCAAAAGTTTGATATCGTAAACATTGATCATATGATCACCCGGCTGGTAACAGGGTTAACAAGTTAAATTGGTTTGTAGATTTGTATCTGGACAAATGTTCAATGAACCAATGATTAATAATGGGTAAGAGTAGATTATGTAACCATTTGGGTGGTATTGATCCTTTACTTCACAACACGGTTATGTGATAAGTCCAACTTCGAAGGCATTTTTGAAAACGATTATAAAGAAAGATAAAATATTTTCTTAATGATATTGAATAGAACCCATTGTGACTAAAAGAAAACATTGGTTTATAGCAATTTGTAACTAAGATCGATTGACTTATCTTCTACATGTGTATGACTGTTATATGTACACATGAGAAAAGGTTTACTTACTTTTATAACTTTTGTGAAACCCTTTATTCCATAGAAGATAGGGTCCTGTGTGGCCCAGTGGCAAAGGGGATGTTCTTAGAACTGGAGGCTTGGGAGTTTGAACTTATTTTTACCTCTGGTTGCGTGGATGTGCCCTTTGGCAGGACACTTCACCAAGAAAACTTTTTTTTTTTTGAGAATAAAAAGTTTCATATTTGTCATCTGCAATAACTTTCAATTTTGACCATTTATTTTTCTCGTATGGGGAATTAGGGTAAAAGCGTACTAAATTTTAGGAAATCTATTTTTGTGCTATTTGCTACACACTTCTTAGAAAAGGAAATGGATTAAATCAGCTATTGACCTCTCCTTATCTAAAATAGTTTGCAGACTATAATATTAATTATCAGAAAAAGGAGATACAAATGTAAAAAGAAATATTAGAAAAAATAATTGAGTATGATTCTACAATACTTATTTAATGACCAACATGTGCAAATTCTCCTTTAATTGTGATGTTAATCTGGAAACAGAAAATTGTTTATGTATGTACATGTAATTTATAATATCTAGGAAAGTTGTTATAACATGTTATTATTTCTAGGGAACTGTTGTCACATGTTGTTATTTCTAGGATCACATGATACATGTTATTATATTTAGAATTCAGTATTCACATGTTATTTTATCTAGGATTCTGTAATCACATGTTATTTTATCTAGGAATTTGTAAACACATGATAAGATATCTAGGATTCTGTAATCGCATGTTAATATATCTAGGATTCTGTAATCGCATGTTAATATATCTAGGATTCTGTAATCACATGTTATTTTATTCTTGTATTCAGTTAATACATGCTATTATATATCTTTTTGATTCTTTAATCATCTGTTATTATCATTAGGATTAAGTTATCTAATGTTATATTTTCTAAGATTCTTTAATCACATGTTTTTACTTCTAGGATTCTGTAATTACATGTTAATTTCACTAGGACTCTGTAATCACATCTCATAATTTATAGGATTCTGTAATCATGTTATTATTTCTAGAATTGAGAAATCATATGTCATTATATCTAGGATAAAGTAAGCACATGTTATTGTATTTAGAAATCAGTAATAACTTGTTATTTTATATAGGATTTCATAATCCCATGTTTTTAACATAGATTTCTGTATTTACATGTTATTTTATCTAAAATTACGTTATCACAAGTTATTATTTCTAGGATTCTGTAATCTCATGTTATTACCATCATGATCCTGTAATCGCATGTTACTATTTCCCATTTTCAGGCAATCCGGACATTCTTCCAGGTTAGAGAGTTGTCCTTGACCTTGATGCAGGAAGTGGAGACTCAGCTTCCTCTTACTAAAGATAAAGACTGTGTAAAGATAGACAACATACTCGATCTAAGTAAGTCTTATATAGACAACATACTTGATCTAAGTAAGTCTTATATAGACAACATACTCGATCTAAGTAAGTCTTATATAGACAACATGCTCGATCTAAGTAAGTCAAAAGTAGACAACATACTCGATCTAAGTAAGTCTTATATAGACAACATACTCGATCTAAGTAAGTCCAAAATAGACAACATACTCGATCTAAGTAAGTCTTATACAGACAACATACTCGATCTAAGTAAGTCCAAAATAGACAACATGCTCGATCTAAGTAAGTCTTATACAAACAACATACTCGATCTAAGTAAGTCTTATATAGACAACATACTCGATCTAAGAAAGTCTTATATAGACAACATACTCGATCTAAGTAAGTCCAAAATAGACAACATACTCGATTTAAGTAAGTCTTATATAGACAACATACTCGATCTAAGTAAGTCCAAAATAGACAACATGCTCGATCTAAGTAAGTCTTATACAGACAACATACTCGATCTAAGTAAGTCTTATATAGACAACATACTCGATCTAAGAAAGTCTTATATAGACAACATACTCGATCTAAGTAAGTCCAAAATAGACAACATACTCGATTTAAGTAAGTCTTATATAGACAACATACTCGATCTAAGTAAGTCCAAAATAGACAACATGCTCGATCTAAGTAAGTCTTATACAGACAACATACTCGATCTAAGTAAGTCTTATATAGACAACATACTCGATCTAAGAAAGTCTTATATAGACAACATACTCGATCTAAGTAAGTCCAAAATAGACAACATACTCGATTTAAGTAAGTCTTATATAGACAACATACTCGATCTAAGTAAGTCCAAAATAGACAACATGCTCGATCTAAGTAAGTCTTATACAGACAACATACTCGATCTAAGTAAGTCTTATATAGACAACATACTCGATCTAAGAAAGTCTTATATAGACAACATACTCGATCCAAGTAAGTCTTATACAGATAACATACTCGATCTAAGTAAGTCCAAAATAGACAACATACTCGATCTAAGTATGTCTTATATAGACCACATACTTGATCTAAGTAAGTCTTATAAAGACAACATACTTGATCTAAGTTAGTCTTATATAGACAACATACTTGATCTAAGTAAGTCCAAAATAGACAACATACTCGATCTAAGTACGTCTTATATAGACAACATACTTGATCTAAGTAAGTCCAAAATAGACAACATACTCGATCTAAGTACGTCTTATATAGACAACATACTTGATCTAAGTAAGTCTTATATAGACAACATACTTGATCTAAGTAAGTCTTATATAGACAACATACTTGATCTAAGTAAGTCTTATATAGACAACATACTTGATCTAAGTAAGTCCAAACTAGACAACATACTCGATCTAAGTAAGTCAAAAGTAGACAACATACTAGATCTAAGTAAGTCAAAAGTAGACAACATACTAGATCTAAGTAAGTCCAAAAAAGACAACATACTAGATCTAATTAAGTCCAAAAAAGACAACAAACTTGATCTAAGTAAGTCAAAATAGACAGCATACTAGATCTAAGTAAGTCCAAAATAGACATCAAACTAGATCTAAGTAAGTCCAAAATAGACAACATACTTGATCTAAGTAAGTCCAAAATAGACAACATACTTGATCTAAGTAAGTATTATATAGACAACATACTTGATCTAAGTAAGTCCAAAATAGACAACATACTAGATCTAAGTAAGTCCAAGAAAGACAACATACTTGATCTAAGTAAGTCAAAATAGACAGCATACTAGATCTAAGTAAGTCCAAAATAGACATCAAACTAGATCTAACTAAGTCCAAAAAAGACAACATACTCGATCTAAGTAAGTCAAAAGTAGACAACATACTAGATGTAAGTTAGTCAAAAGTAGACAACATACTAGATCTAAGTAAGTCCAAAATAGACAACATACTTGATCTAAGTAAGTCCAAAATAGACAACATACTTGATCTAAGTAAGTTAAAAAAAGACAGCATACTCAATCTAAGTAAGTCCAAAATAGACAGCATACTAGATCTAAGTTACTCCAAAAAAGACATCATATAATAGGTTCTAAATAGACAAAATACTTGATCTAAGTAAGTCCAAAATAGACAACATACTTGATCTAAGTAAGTCAAAATTTGACAGCAAACTAGATCTAAGTAAGTCCAGAATAGACAACATACTAGATCTAAGTAAGTCCAAAATAGAACACATACTCCATCTAAGCAAGTCCAAAAAAGACAACATACTTTATCTAAGTAAGTCCAAAAAAGACAACATACTAGATCTAAATAAGTCCAAAAAAGACGGCATACTAGATCTAAGTAAGTCAAAAATAGACAACTTACTCGATCTTAGTAAGTTAAAAAAAGAAAAAAAGACATATTCAATTGAAAGTCAAAGTCCAAATTGACAACATAATCAATATAAGTAACCCCAAATCAACCTTTCAATAATGAAGATAGACTACATACTCTATCAAAGTTACTCCAAAATAGACAACATGCACAATCTAAGGAAATTCAAATTGACAACATACTGAACTCTGTCTAAGGAAGTCCAAATTGACCTTTCAATAGCGAAAAAAAAACCAGTATACTAGATCTAAATAAGTAAGTCCAAATTGAGCTTTCAAAAGTGAAAAAACCCAATATACTAGATCTAGGTAAGCCCAAAAAGACAACATATTAGACCTTACTAAGTCTAAAATAGACAACATACTAGATTTAGATAAGTCCAAAATAGACAATATACTTGATCTAAGTAAGTCTAAAATAGACAACATACTAGATCTAAGTAAGGCCAAAATAGACAACATACTCTATCTAAGTAAGTCCACAAAAGACAACATACTAGATCTAAGTAGGTCCAAAAAAGACAGCATACTACATCTAAATAAGTCCTAAAAAGACAGCATACTAAATCTAAGTAAGTCTAAAACAAACAACAAAGCCGATCAAAGTTATTCAAAATTAACCTTTTTATGGTTTAGATAGGCAACATACAAGTCCAAATAGATTTTTACATTGACTGATTCTAGCTTGGTTGACTATTACTTATGGACAGTCAAGTTTGAGATTTTTCTCAATCATTATGTGTCGGGATTGCAATATGACTGAAATAATGTAATAGCAATTAAAACCCCCATATAGAATGAATTGAATTTACTACATAGATCTAGGTTAGTCCAAAATAGACTTAATACTAGATCTGAGTAACAAGGAAGTGAGTTGATTACTTGGAAATCTTCAATACATCCTCATAGGAATTCCCGATAAAGAACAAATGGAATTGTGTCTTCTTTAAGAGATAATTGGCACTTAACCCATTTTATTGTATAATCTTGCTCTCAATTTTGTACTCGATGTTGACCGAGTTATTTATTTCAGTATGTGGTTAAATGGCATGTCAACAACTGTTAAGCTATTTTAAGGCTTCTCTTGGATTCACCAGTACTAGGCTAGGCATCAGAAGTGTTTTGCCATAGGACACATGAAGGAGACCAGCTCTACAGTTTAGGCTGGAACTATTAGACCCGGGTGACCAGTCTATGGTTTAAACACTGGGTAGCACAGGACCCATGTTGGATCCAGTGTAGGGTCATACCATGAGAAGGGTCATATGCTTAACCCTTTACCAAACGCCATATTTTCGACTGTCTCAAATGGAAAGAGTTTGCAAAGACATTTCAAAATGTGATGAAATAAAAAAAAATCTTCTGCTAGTGCAGAAAACATTGCAGGTAAAGGAGAAATTGCTCGTGATGAGCAATTTCTCCTTTTCCAACAATGTTTTCAAAAGTCGTCTGCCACAAACTGGTGAAATGTCATTATTGTTTGGTAAAGGGTTAACTGTTATAAGCCCTTTACAAACGTATAAGACTTACTAGAATGTTGACCTTTGGCAAGTCACTTCAGAGACCTAGCCTAGTACTGAAGGATCAAGGAAATGTGTTACATAACTGAAAAATTGCTGATACAGTATTTAACACCATACAAAAAAATAAAACCTAGAGTGTTGTTCTGAGTTCGCTTTGAACAGTTTCAGACCAATGCAAGACAGTTCTTTTCTTTCACTTTGTATAGGATATATTGAAGGTTTAATGCATTACTTAAGTAAGTACTTCACATTTGTGAAGGACTTACTATAGTCTTGCATTGAATCCTTGAATTACGTATTCTTGTTCTATGTTTTCTACATGTCATATTAAAATTGCACTATTTTATTGCAGATAACAGTGACTTGATTGCTTGTACAGTTATTACAAAGGACAAGTAAGTAGAGATTTGTTCATTATGACCCTTGTCCCCTTTAAAAATCTTAATTCATTCTTTAAAATTCCAAGCTATTTATCTTTTTGTTACAATTGTTTCTTAATTTTTCTGCAGCAGATGTTAAACTGAATTATTATGGGGTTGTTATGCGTCCTTGGTAGCCCAGTGGTTGAGTTGGCGGACTTAAAACTAGAGGGTCCCAGGTTCGAGCCCAACCTACCCCTCTGGTTTCATAGGAGTGACCTTTGGCAAGCCACTTCAGAGCCCTAGCCTAGTAATGTTGGATCCAGGAAGGCCCTTTCATAACTGCAAAATTGTTGATAAGATGTTTAAAACCATACCCCAAAAATGAAGTAGTTATGCATTATCTTAAGAGTTTCTTTTCTGTCTGACAACAAGAACATAAAAAACAAACAAAGGTTTTTTTGTGTCTCAGATAAACCCATTGTTTAGAATAACATAAACACAACACTTTCTAGGTAATCCATTGTGCCTAGTATTGGGTTTCTTTGAAACAAAACACCATCTGTTTGTTATTAACCCTTATAATGCTGGGTAATTTCTAAAAATAGATTGTTGTGTCATCTGCTTTCCCAAACAGTAAATGTCTGCTTAATATTGTTGAGAAAAGATACTCAGAGTGGCAAACAGGTTAGATCACAGGCCAGCCGCCAATTTACTTGGTGGCTGGCCTGGATCTAACCTGATTGCATAAACATGAAGTCAGTTCCAGCACTATAAGGGTAAATATAGTTTTCTCTCCTTGATATCAGAACAAAGCAATATTTTTTTCTTTGTTTGTCTTTCCAAGAAAACAGAAGAGGTTCCTGGTGATAGATTCCCTGCAGATGATACTAGTCGAGCCAGATATCCGTCGTCTTGGATGGGGTATTGTCACGTTTGTGGGATTCTTACAAGTGAGTCCTTCACCTTTACATGTACTTAATGGGTGGAAAATCCCTTTCCCTCTTATTTGGTATATTGTTTAAAACTTGTTCAACAAGTTTGATTATGTTGTGGCATCCCATAGTTCAACCTAGTTCTGCCTTTTTTGTAGCAAGCTTGCTTTTTCAGTCATATTGGTTTCTTTTTGGCTTAGAATGTTATGAGGGTAGGCCTTTTCCCTCTTATAAACATAATTTAAAGCAATTACATGGCCACTCTATGAAACATTGTGACATTACACCAATGTACACAAAATGTCTAAAGACAGCCTTCTAGTCTGGGTTTTATTTAAACTGCTAATGTACTACAATATTTTGTTTGTCTTTCTGTTTGTCTGGGTTTTAAATTTCCTGCAAACTTTGATTTATGTAGGCTATACAGACTAGAGACTTTGACCTGAATTATCTGTGCTGACCCCAATGACAAAGGCAAACGGTCAAAAGGTCAAATAGCAAGAAAGAAATTTAAAAAAACAACTTTTCCAATGTCTATGAACATCAAACTGCATGCTCTTCTAAAGATTTCATCTGAATTCATGTGAATCACAACCAATTATAGATGTAGCTCCTGGAGAATGGTTAAGTATAGTTTGACTGGCCTGCTTCCTAGACTTTAAGAATTAGTGCTGGGAAAAAGAGTTACATTACCAACTCTTTGAATTTTAGACCATGGAAAACTTTGTTATTTGTAAAGCATTAACATGGTGTTGTTTATGTAGTATATTGCTTGCAGTTTAATTTAGTAAATGCATGGCTGCAGTATATAACCAGCTGTTTTTCAATGCCAACATATGGAAATTTGTGACTGTTCAAATGTATAGGCATCAGCAGACATCAAGAAATAGCTTGAAAGAAATGTTTTTTTCTCAATGATATTAGGTAGAAACTATTGTGGCAAAACATGGATTGCTTTTAATGATAAAGAGAAAATATCTTCTTCAATTGTCGTCTTTTCATTGGTATACTCATCCGTCTACTGTTATAATTTAACTAGTTTGATATACAACTGGGAAGGGGTTTGCAAAAATTGAAACTATCAATAGATGGAAGTCAACCCAATAAACCTGTAAGAAATAGCATTGTGATTGTGAGTCATCTTATGCAGGCGTTTTAACCCTTAACCCTTTAAGGTATAGAGATTAGGCTTATCAGTGACACCATAGGTATAAACCATCCGGTTATCGGAGACCATTAACACATACATAATCAGTAACCCTAGGTACAGTGACACCATAGATATAAACCATCCGGTTATCGGAGACCATTAACACATACATAATCAGTCACCCTAGGTACAGTGACACCATAGATATAAACCATCCGGTTATCGGAGACCATTAACACATACATAATCAGTCACTCTAGGTACAGTGACACCATAGATATAAACCATCCGGTTATCGGAGACCATTAACACATACATTATCAGTACCTATTTGCACAGGATTATCTCCGATAATAGATATGGATTGGGGTATTGTTAATCAAACCAAAATAAATGCAGTTTACGTTAATCTAATAGATTTTCACAAAGAATAAAAGACGACGAGAACAGAATTTCCTTTAAGTTGATGTTTTTTTCTTTATTTAGTGATACATACATCTCAGGATTAAGGTGTAGAAAATTAAACAAACAAAGAAACTGTATATTGCGGTGCAAATTATACAAAATCAAAAGTTATAAAATGACTTATGTGTTCTCTCTGAGAGATCCCTAATTTGTTTTCCTGTTTTGTCATCAATTGCAGGGAATTTTGATGATGAAAAATGCCATTCATGATTTGAGATACATACTTTGTCTTCGTATATTAACAAAGCTAAATCGTTTTACTTCAATTTCCATTAAAACCTTTTCCAAAATGAGAAACAAGAATGTTTTGAACGCAATATTGCTTTGTAAAGTGTTTAAACCTGGTCCTCTAATACATGTGAAATGGTTAATATCAATTCATAATGGCAACGAAACATGCTTATATTTCCGTAAAATACGTGTCCATGGGTGATGAATATACCAAAAGCTCTTTGTTGTAGTCAAAGTCAGAGGAATGATATTATTTGCTTGTCCATGAACTGGTAAAATTTATCAGCATTTCATCATCTTCAGGCTCAAAAGACAGATCAAATGACTGCTCTGAATCTACGTTGATGTCTGACCTGTGATCAGAATCACCAAAACTGGCTAAATTTTTTCAAATAGCCAACTTTATAACGTCTGTTATTCAATGGCTTTATTTTCAATCGCCTTTAAACTATGAACAATAGCTCCTTGTCATAAACATCCTTCACAGGTCACGTGCATTCGGAACACCTCTGACATTTCTTAAAATAACCTGGGAGGTAATGGGGAGCCATTTTGAAAGTAGGCCATTTACGAAGGGCATGTCCGTTTGCAATCGTATCTACTCGGCAATCCCCGACACAAGCCAGGGATTGCTGAAAAGAGCCGATTGAGAAAATATGAAACAAAGATGTGGTGATATGATAATAGTGCATGTGTGCATGTTGTAATCATCTGCATTATCCGCCGGAAAACAGCCGAATTACCCCAGGATTTCTGGTGTATTCATGAACTGCTTACAAGATGTATCTACCGACTTGTGACGGGGATTGCCAAGAAGATGCGATTGAGGTCGCGTGCCGTATTCTCTTGTTTAAATTGGATAGTATTTTTGGAAATGAGTAAAGTATTTAAAGAATTGCATGAAATTCTTATTGAGTTTTTACAAATCAGCATTGTTTTGATCTTTTATGAATGGATATTGAAGGCCACCCATTAATTGGGTTGGTAATTTGAATTCCCTTCATCTCAATTTGATAGCGTCTTTTTCAGAAGGGTGTAGTGAGACCATTATCAAAAGATTCTCTATAAAGCAAAAGTTTAAGCTTTGACCCCCTGATTTTATAATCGAAAAAGGAAGAAAACATATTTATTTTAGAGGAAAAAGAAATTTGGAGAAAGTGACATGAGTGTTAATGTGTGTAATTAATGGTTAAAGTTCAATCAATTTTTCAGATGTCAAAAGTCGTTTTATGCGGTCATAGATAAAACATCAAAATAGGTTTTATACGGTAATAGGCATAACGGCGAAAAGTGTTTTATACGGTAAATTCGTGGGTAATCGATAAGGCGGCGAACGGTGCTATATACCGTAAAGGGTTAAAATGCTGGGTAACCTTCTACAAAAAAAATTGTGTCTTCTGCTTTTTAAAACCTTAGATATCTGCTTTTTTTTTGTTGAGGAAAGGTATTTAGAGTACCAAACACAGGCCAGCGGGACTGGCCTGGATCTAACCTGTTTGCATAAGCATGAAGTCAGTTCAAACACTATAAGGGTTAAAACAGGTTTATATAAAGATGAGCCAGGGGTACTGTGTGGCTCAGTATCTAAGGTGATGGACACTCACCAATACCAATAGGTCTTGGGTTTGAGCTTCACTATCATCATTGTTTTCTTGGCAGTGTCCATTGGTAAGACATTTGAACAGAGCTTTAGCCTAGTACAGGTTGGTCACAGAAAAACTGATATCTAACAGAAAAATTGTTGACACTGTTGTAAGCCCTATACAAACATCAATTCAGACTGTTTTCATAATTATTTGTAGGGGTTTTAGGTTAATAGTTTGTGAGTTTAGTGATTTTTTTGTTCCAGAAGGTAGAAACAAATGTAAGAGACTAAATACAAATCCCTTCCATATAGATATATAAGACTCCTGTTATCCCCATACATTATAAATACTCTCATTGATTCCACCGCTATAGAATATTTAACAAACCACTATGATAAAATGAGAATTTGCTTGTGATTAAAAAGTGTTATCCAGTAAATTGTAGAACATGCTGACTGGATTTTCTACCATATGACCAGATACTATCCCATATGCCCAGATACTCTCCTATATGACCAGATACTCTACCATATGACCAGATGCTCTCCAATATGGCCAGATATTATCCAATATGACACGATACTCTCGAATATGGCCAGATACTCTACCATATGACCAGATATTATCCCATATGACCAGATACCGGTACTCTCCAATATGACCAGATACTCTCCCATATGACTAGATACTCTTCCATATGACCAGAAACTCTCCCATTTTACTTGATACTCACCAATATGACCAGATACTCTCCCATATGACCAGATACTCTTCCATATGACCAGATACTCTTCCATATGACCAGAAACTCTCCCATTTTACTAGATACTCTCCAATATGACCAGATACTCTACAATATGACCAGATACTCTCCCATATGACCAGATACTCTTCCATATGACCAGATACTCTCCAATATGACCAGAAACTATCCCATATGACCAGATACTCTACCATATGACCAGATACTCTCCAATATGGCCAGATATTATCCAATATGACCCGATACTCTTGAATATGACCAGATACTCTACCATATGGCCAGATACTCTCCCATATGGCTAGATGTTATCCCATATGACCAGATAATTTACCATATGACAAGATACTCTCCCATATGGCCAGATATTATCCAATATGACCCGATACTGTCTAATATGACCAGATACTCTACCATATGACCTGATACTCTACCATATGGCCATATACTCTCCAATATGACCAGATACTCTCCAATATGACCAGACACTCTACTGTATGACCAGATACTCTCCAGTATGATCAGATACTCTTACTGTCTCACATAGGATCCAATACTCTCCGATATGCCCAAATACTATCCCATATGACCAGAATGATACTCTCCCATATGACCAGATACTCTCCCATTTGGCCAGATACTCTACCAATGACCAGATACTTTCCCATATGGCCAGATATTAGCCCATATGACCAGATACTCTCCCTTATGGCCAGATATTATCCCATATGACCAGATATTCTACCATATGACCAGACATTATCCCATATGACCAGAAACTCTACCATATGACCAGATACTCTCCAATATGGCCAGATACTTTCCCATATGACCAGATACTCTCCAATGTGGCCAGATACTCTCCAATATGACCAGATACTCTACCATATGACCAGATACTCTACCATATGACCAGACATTATCCCATATGACCAGAAACTCTACCATATGACCAGATACTCTCCAATATGACCAGATACTTTCCCATATGACCAGATACTCTACCATATGACCAGATAGTCTCCCATATGACCAGATACTCTCCAATGTGGCCAGATACTCTCCAATATGACCAGGCCTTGGTTTCACAAAACATCTCAACTTGAGTCCTCAACCTCAGATTTTCACTCAGCTGAGATTTCTCAATTTGTGTGTTTCACATAAAATCTCAACCTCAATTTAAGGCTCCTCAGCTGAGGAACAATTTGAGTAGGATTGTACGGTGCTTAAGTGGCCCAAACTAGCAATTTCTTATGAGGGATGAGGACGAACTCCTTTGTTTTGAAATCTCTTAACCATATTACCAATGTATATTGTTTTATGATTGTTGATTTTAAGATAAGTGAATGAAAATTACCAGTATATCATAATCAAGTAGTTTTTACTGACAATGATGTTGTTTTCTCAAAAAAATCGATCCGTTCAATTCTTTGTTATGGCCCTGTGTTGGTTTTAAAAGTTCTTATAAAGCACCCGGCTATAAAATGTATGCACTTTAAATATGCATACACGAATGAACATAGAACAGTGTATTGATTGTATGTTTCTATAAATATCCATATTCAGATGTACGTAAACTCACTTGATGAATGAATGCAAAAAGATCGCCTTCGCAGAGAAGCCAACTCGGGGCACTTGCATCAGGGTCGACCCGCATGACCACTGCACTAATGTGACATGTTGCTTTGAGTGCATAAATTAAGATTATTGATTAATATTTCATATCTAAAATTGTGCAATTCTAAAGGGAGACCACTTCAAACAATTTCTAAGAAGTTTGCATCAAAACTCGTTGTTAAGGGCATCACTTTCTTGCTGAAAGAAACCTTAAAATCAATCTAATACCCACTTTGACTTAACATTATGCTTTTGACATAAGTTCCAGAAACAGAAATTAAAGCTATCTCTGTGGCGTTCACAACCTCAAAGAAAAATGCAACCAAAACAAAGTGCTAGTTTGATTCCGATCAGTTTCGACTGGCAATGCTATCATTTATGTGCTTGTTATTCTGTTGTTCTTCTTCATCGGTCCTCCAAACTGTACTTTCTAACTATCTTTAACTTGGAAAGCTAAAATTTTCCTATAAAATAGTGTAGAGACCGCACAAACCCGAAGGTTGCGGACAATCAAACTGACATTACGTAGTTGAGGATCGATTTGAGGTAGGTACCTACTTCCCTCAAATATTTGAGGAAAAATTTCAGATTTTACGTGAGGAAAACTTTCGTGAAACGGAATTTGAGGTAATATTTGAGGATCCTCAATATTTGAGGACGTACTTAAGTTGAGATATTTCGTGAAACCCAGGCCTGATATTCTCCCATATGACCAGATACTCTTCCATATGGCCAGATATTATCCCATATGACCAGCTATTATCCCATATGACCAGATACTCTCCACTATGACCAGATACTCTCCTATATGGCCAGATATTATCCCATATAACCAGATATTCTCCAATATGACCAGATACTCCCCTATATGGCCAGATATTATCCCATATGACCAGATACTCTCCAATATGACCAGATACTCTCCTATATGGTCAGATATTATCCCATATGACCAGATACTTTCCAATATAACCAGATACTCTCCAATATGATCAGATACTCCCACTGTCTCACATAGGACCCAATACTCTCCCAATGACCAGATATTATCCCATATGCCCAGAAACTCTCCCATATGACCAGATACTCTCCAATATGACCACTTATGGCCAGATACTTTCCCATATGACCAGATACTCCACCATATGGCCAGCTACTCTCCAATGTGGCCAAATATTATCCCATATGGCCAGATATTATCCTATATGACCAGATACTCTCCAATATGGCCAGATATTATCCCATATGACCAGATACTCTACCATACGGCCAGATACTCTCCAATATGACCTGATACTCTACAATATGACCAGATACTCTACCATATGGCCAGATACTCTCCAATATGACCTGATACTCTACCATATGACCAGATACTCTCCAATATGATCAGATAGTATCCTATATGGCCAAATATTTTCCAATATGATCAGATACTCTCCTATATGACCAGAAACTCTCCAATATGACCAAATATTCTGCTATGTGACCAAATAATCTGGCATATGAGCAAACACTCAGCAATATGGTCAGATATTCTCCCATATGACCAGCTTTATTTTCATTTGGCCAGATATATCCCCATATATTCTGCCATATGACCAAATACTCTGCCATATGAGCAAACACTCAGCACTATGGCCATTTACTCAGTAATATGGTAAGATACTCTCCTCGTTGGCTAGATAGTCTCCTATTCAGCTAGATAAGACTCCCATGCTGTTATTTGATTTTAAGTTTATTTTACTTTGTGTTGCTAAATTTTACCTCCCTCTTTTCTAAATTCCAAATACCTGCATAGTTCATTTAACCCTTTATTTCACTTTATCACATCTGCCACATTACTGTGACTTAAAGATGGATTGCTTTCAATGACCCTTTTTGTATTTGTTCATGATGCATTCTACAAACTTTTTAAAGATACTATCTCACAGATTGTGTTATTTTGAGCAATTTATCCTATAGTGACATTGGTTTCTCAAGTCTAAACAGCCATAATGATTCTTTTATGAAGTACATGTAATTGGATAAACCTTGCTGCAACTGTTCCAATTGTACCATGTTCCTTCATATGATTATAGACAACAGAGATCGTGTAATGGATCTTAACCCTTTACCAAACAATAACGACATATATCCACTTTGTTGCAGACACCTCTGGAAAACACTGTGGGAAAAAGAGATTGCTCGTAACGAGCAATGTCTCCTTTTCTCTCAATGTTTTCTGCCCTATCTAAAGATTACTTTCCAATTTCATCACATTTTGAAATGTCGTCTGCAAACTCTTTCAATTTGGGATAGTCGAAAATTTTGGTAAGAGGTTAAAATGGCATAAAATGCAGACCAACCAAGCAAGTGTTTCAAAAAATGGAAAGTATGTACATGTATACTAGACAAGGGTCTGAATCTGGTCAAATTTCATACAGCAACAATGCTGTACTTAACTTAATCACATAAGTTGTTTGGTCTTCCTTTGTCACCTTTCAGTACCAGTGATTCTAATGGTTATTTACCATGAATACAAATTGAGAGCATTCACCGATGATATAGTGCAAATGACGATTGATCAGTCAAGGATGATCAGTGAATGACAAAGAACATGTACTTTAAATGTTGGATGTGATTGTGTTTTGAAAGGTCGTTATGCTCTGTTTGTGTGCTGATGAAGGTAAACCCTTTACCAAATGCAAAATTCTAGACTCCCAAAGAGTTTGCAGATGAATGTGATGAAATTGAACAGTTATCTTCTGATAGGGCGTTAAGCGCAATTCCTCCTTTTCCAACAATGTATTCCAGAGTCGTCTGCAACAAACTGGTCAAATGTCGTTATTGTTTGGTTATGGGTTAATGCGATTACCTTCTTCCATGAATGTCTTGTCCATCATGTATTTCTGTTTGTGACTTTTGTGGTATATTTTTGCAAACTGAGAGGCTATGCAAAATTGTTTAGGCAAATGCATAGACACTGCTCCTGGGTACCGTTTTACTAAACAGTTTACACTTAAGATTTGCATAAGTCTAAAACAACAAGTCCTCTTATTTCAATATTGGGCAAAGCAATATTGCAAAGTAACACATCATTGGAAGCGTCTCTCCGAGACGCTTCCAATGACGTGTCACATTGCAATATTGTACTTTCAATGAAGATACTATCCATGTGTATCAGTTATGACTTACGCAAATATTTTCCTTAAATTGTTTAGTAAAACAGTACCCTGATCAGTAAAAGATATAATTGTTCACAGTTCTCATGTTTTTGTTGTTTTAAGAGGTCTTTTTGTTCAGTACTCACTGTATCACAATAAACTGAAAAACTGTTGATATGATATAAAATGCTTTACAAACCAAACCAGTACACTACTGATTGAGCTAACCTTGACACTTATCGAGATCTCTCTATCATGTTAACCCATTTCCAAACAATAACGACATTTTACATCTTTGTTGCAGACGACTCAGGAAAAGCATTGTAAGAAAAGGAGAAATTGCTCTCAACTAGCAATTCCTCCTTTTTCCACAATGTTTTCTGCCCTATCTGAAGATAATTGCTCAAATTCATCATATTTGGAAAAAGCGTCTGCAAACTTTTCCAATTTGGGACAGTCTAAAATTTGGCATTTGGTAAAGGGTTAACAAGGGGATTCAGTATGACTCATGCATGGCAACCGTATATTATCTTTTATCTTTTTTCATAGAAAACTGTCAATGCTCTTTCCTTATATGGACAACGTATGTATGATTTACAGGAATTTATACAAATCATTGCAGTGTGCAAAGGTTTATTTGATGTTGGTTATTCAATAGCATTGTAACCTTTTTAAAGTTGCTTGTTCACAGAAGACAAAAATTGAAATTCTAAAAAAGAGGATGTTAAAACAATACATATTTTGTATCATTGTATGGATTTTGTATCATTGTATGGATTTTGTATTATTGTATGGATTTTGTATTATTGTATGCTATACAATTAAATGTAGTTATTGAAAGTATAATGAAGTCAGGAGGCATCAATATATCTTTGTACATACAGTCTTTATGAAGTAGATTTCAAAATCATTACAATGCTTTTTTATCTGAATACCTCTTTATTTTCTGTATACAGGATCGTAACTAATTTAGTTTCCAATGGCTTTTCTCCAGTGGGTATCATACAACATAACAGTTGTTGGGCAGCTTTAGAAATTTTATTTTTTCTTATTTCCAAATTTTCACACATCTGTGAAAAAGCAGCTCTAAGACACAAACTAAACATTTATTCTTTACAACACTTGCTTTGTGGTTTATGCAAATGAAAGGTAAAAACAGATAACCAAAAAGAATAGTTCCTTTACATAATTTGATGAAACAGTTATGACAAAAAGAAGAAATTGCTCGCTTTGAGCAAGTTCTTCTTTTATCACAAATGTTTCTGAAATCATCTGCTACAGGCGCATGGAAACAAACATTTATACCTGCTTACCACAGCTATTTTGGCTGTAGGAATAGGAAATAAACTTAAACTGGCTTAATAAACATAAATTAACTCATTTTATAGTGTACACCAAAAAACCTGTGCAGGTAAACTCATATATAGTGAAATAAAACCTTGTGAGAAAATATAGTTTGTTCAGAGCTGAATGAAATACTAGTCTTGTCAATGGAGGTTAACCAATTTGGGGAAAACATGCTGGAACCAAAGGCCAAGGACTCAAAACCAAGGACCTCAGCAAACACAGAAGACATTTTTATAATCACCAAAATGATGGAATTTTTGGTGTCTTGGATAAAAACCATTGTGACAATAAGGAAATTGTTCTAGATTAGCAATTTTTTCTTTTGTTACAATTGAGTTATTACCCTTTTGTTCCAGTTGTTGATTGTTATGAGTTATTCCCCTTTTTTGTTATAATTGTTATGCGTAATTCCCCTTTTGCTGCAATTGTTGTGAATTATTCCCCTTTTGCTAAAATTGTTTTTAACTGTCTCTATCAACAGGTGCATTTCGATGGTTCAGTGGAAGACTATAGTAATTGCTTCACAAACATGAAGCACTAACTATAGTATTGTACTGAACCCTCGATTTAGTCCCAAATCTATGAAAGAAAGCAATACTTAATACACACTGGAATACAACCTTGTTTTATTTATTCTTCCTTAGAACATCGAGGTGACTGGAGACAAAGAGGACTCCCGTTCCCTCCACATCACCGTTCACAAGCCCGCGTCCTCTCACAATATTCGCACCATACCCTTACTGACGGCCAGGTTCATCTTCGACGATCACATCAGGTGTATGGCCGCCAAACAGAGGTTAACGAAAGGTCGCTTAAAGGCCAGGCAGCAGAAGATTCATATGATAGAGCGACTTTTGGACATTCCCGCGGAGGAGGTAGTAGGACATTTTGGAAGGTCTGGACCTATACCAGGTACGGATAGTTGAGTCTCAGTTTCTTTTAGATTATTAAATTGTCCAATGGTTATTTGCAGTTCAAATTCAAAGTAGATATTAATTTGGTAGTTTAAGAAATAGTACAAATGTATGTACTTTGTTTGATTTGGTTAAAACCATTGGAATTGGTTTTGGAACCAAACACATCTATTTTTGATTTGATTCCTGGAGACATAAGCAGTACTTGCCCAGAATGTGGATTAATTAAAGGTCACAAAATCTACTCCAGGTAATCAAAGTTTATCCAGAATTTGATGTGGACATATGGATGTTGGTCAGTCTTAGACATGGACGTTCAATGATTGACCCCTACTGGTACCTTTGGTTTTCTTGGAGTGTCCTTTGGCAAGACACTTCAGAGCCCAGACTAGTACTGGTTAATCTACATAACATGACATAACTGAACAACTGTCCTCATGGAGGTTTCCAAATTTAAGCCATAGAATGCTGTATTATTTTGTAAAAATAGATTTTTTTGTTGTCTGCTTTCCAAAACCTTAAATTGCTTAATTTGTTGAGGAATGATACTCAGAGTAGCAAATACGTTAAGATCACAAGCCAGCCACCAATTTACTTGGCTGCTGGCCTGGATCTAACCTGATATCATAAGTATGAAGTCGGTTGCAGCACTATAAGGGTTAGACAGGTGCCAGTTATATACATGTTATATCTAGGGTCTAATTAAAAACTTTTGTAAGACCTCAATTTTTAAGAAGAACTTATTTAACTAGTTTATTTAACAGTGAAGATGAAAATATTTCAAGGTATGTCAATAACTCAATAACTTTTATATGTATATCCAGTACTTGTCCGAAATGTGTATTAAAGAAAGGGTGTAAAGTGGACCCCTCTAATGATTAAAGGACTTACTTTATAGTGTTGCAATGAACTCTTGAAGTATAAAGGAAAGGCTTAAGCAAGGGTTCAGTCCAAGTTCACATTCTCCCTCCCTGGTTTTTGGTTATAAAATGGCCTTTTAACAACTTTTTGTAATAGTGGATTTCTCTTCTAATTTAGGACGTAGTCATCCTGTAAGAGTGGTTGCAAGCTCTGCAACAACAGCAACTACACGAGAGAGGACCACCCTGCCTAATCCTCTTGCAGTCCCACACTCAGCTAGCATGCCTCAAATGTCACATGACCACCCATCCAGCCAATCGTCTGCCAGTTTAAACCAGTTGTCAGAGGTCAGTGATGAGAGCAGTCAGGGGGCCCAGAGTATCAGTGACGGCGTTTCCGTGGAACAGGGTCAAGAGTCGACTCGGACTGACGACACACAAGACAAGTCTGATAACCCTGATGAAGAGGTGGAAGTAGCAGAAGAAGCTACGTCAGAAATGGCATTTCAGACTTTGAACCAGACGGTCAGTGAGATGTCCGGACGGCATGATTCCAGCTCCCATGAGAGCAGTCCTGCTCCCCAGGAAATTCCAATGGAGGATATGTCACGGAAACACAAGTCAAAGAAGAAACAACAGATCAGTCGAGCCAGGCAGACCAAATCTCGACTGACAGCAGAACTAAAACAACATGATGACGATTCAAGGAGCAGTTCTCAAAGTCCCAAAAGGAAGACATCAGCTAGCAGTATAAAGGCCAAGTTACGGGGTAGGGCAACTTCATTAACCTCTGAAGGACACCAAGGGGCGCTGAGAAGTCGTAGTAACACACCAGAGAAACGTCACCATAGTGACAGTAGCCCACTCCCCACAGGGAGTAGATCTACACATTCCCATCAACCCAGGCAAATGAAGTCAACGGAAATTCAGACTAACCTTACACTTAGAACAGATATCAACGACAAAACATCCAGTAATCGAGAGTTAACTCCCCCTGTTGGACAATCACCCAAAACTCTCTGTTCTAGCCAATCACCAATAGTCTCTCTGGTGAATGAATCAGAAGGTGGGATAGAGAAACAAGTTCAGGATTCCCCAAAATTACTCCCACCTGCGGAAAAACTGCGTAGCTTGAGTGACATCTCCCAGTCAAGTACCTGTAGTGACTTCGAAACATCATCCATGAGCAGTGACAGAAGTTCTGACAGCTTAGGACCACCTTCTTTAGGGCTCAATGTGAGGACAGCTGCAGGCCCTGAACTCTCAACCGCGTGTGTTTCTGTGGAAACGGCCGGAGGAAGTTTGTCGAAAGATGGGGCAGCAGATCAGCTGACCAAACTGGCCAAGATAGTCACTCAGTACAAGTTTGAGAATGAGGAAGATGAGACAATGGATGGACATGCTTCTATAGACACAACTGGTTAACCTATTTCTACATGGTTCAACGTGAAGTCTTCTATAGTATGATATGAATCTTTTTTTTTTTTGTGGCCACAAAATATTGATTGATTTTGACATCAGAGACATGGGCTTCTTTCTGAAAATAAATTACGCTAGAGATCATTGTATGCACAATGAATACAAGAAAGGCTCTTTTAAAAAAGAAACTTACATATTATATAATGTTTCCTTATCAATATATAATAGGTATTATAAACTCATTACCCAATATGATCTCAGTTCAAAATACAAATCTACTTTGGAAAAACATTGTGACAAGAGAATGAATTGCTTGTTGTCACAAGTAATTTCTTCCATTAATCAAAAATGTTTTCAATAAGTTTGACTCTTAACTAACGTTCATTTTCTAATCTTCTTATAAATTTGATTGATTAAATAATGATTTGGAGAATTTGCACAAGACCAGCAATTTCACTGTGTTTTACTATGGTTTCCATGTTTATTAATCAATTTTACAGTTAAAAATGGCTAGTTCAAGTCATTTGGATAATTGGTTTAATTGCTGTCTGTTACTATAAGTTTCTTCTTATACAAATCTTTATCAAAGTCTCATCATGGTTAAAATATACATTATGTACACATAAAAAGATTGACAGACACAATAAAACCATGTCATTCAAACTTGAATTATAAGAGACATTTAAGACTTCATTGTTTTCAAGATTGAACAGGGAGTATAAGTTTCTGAAGTTACTATCTGCAGTTTATCTTTTACTACCTTGTATAGCAAGACATAAGACATGTTTTATCAAGTCACAGGTAACTTTGTTGCCTTTTATATAATGAACTGTTTATATTTATTCTATGTTTTAGGGATTGATGCAATAGATTCTGTCAACTGATCTTCGTTTCAGAGGAATATTGTTGACTTTTGTATCTTAAAGAGCCTTTGATTGATGAATAATTTAGCTTTGATTTGTAAGTACAATCGTGTATATTTGTTATTTAGTAATGCTTACTTACGACTCATTACCTCATATAACATTGTGTAACTAGTCTAACGTAAAAGTAATTGCAAAAGAACAACTATAAAAAATTACCTTTACTTTGTGATATTGGGAAAGGGTCAGTTCATATAAGTTAATGTTATAACCTTTTTTATTACAACCATCTATAAATGGTTTTGCCTCAGGCAATTTTAAAGATTGTGAAAAAATAAACTTCCCTTATGTTAGGATGAATTCTATGCTTTTAACCCTTTATCAAATGCAAAATTTTAGAATGTCTCAAATTGAAAGAGTGTGCAAACGACATTTCAAAATGTGATGAAATTGGAAAATAATCTACTGATAGGGTAGAAAACATGGTGGGAAAATGAGGAATTGCTAGTAAAGAGCAATTTTCCATTTTCCCGTAATTTTTTCCAGAGTCTTCTGTAACAAACTGGTCAAATGTCATTATTGTTTTTTAATCATACCCTGGTGCAGTAAAAGAAAGAAATAATAACTACCTAAGGTGTTAGGAAGTCGAGATATTAGATTATGTGTGGAAGCTTTTTTACAATTTGTTTTTTTGATCTCTTAGTTGTACTGCTTGATCATAAGACCCAATTTATAAGTGAGTTGTTTCTGTTTTCTGTCTAGAAATTGTAGATAGAGCAAATAAAGATTGAGAAAAAAAACGAATAAAGCAAACACAAACCATATGATGGATAATTTCATACTTGACAGAATGGATAAACTTTTTTTTTTTTTTTTTTTTCTTTAAACTTTTCCGCATACAGATTGTACATAATTGGATAAAATGACACATTCTTGATTAATTATGCTTTCAATGGTCACTTTTAATTGTATGTCAAACAACAATACAAAAACAGTTGTTTCAACAATTTATTATGAATATGTTTCTGTTCTATAAAGCACCTTTAAGGTATGTGTTTTTGTTTTTAGTAGGGGATAATTGAAGATTTTGTGTCATGAAGGGGAAGTGGGACGATTTCTTCTCTCTTTTTCTGTTGTCATAATGGATAACTCTTTGTTTCCTTTATCCATAATTTTATTCACCTGCAAGAAAGAAATCAAGAAATCAATTTAACCCTTACAGTGCTGGAACTGACTTCATGCTTATGCAAACAGGTGGCTGACCTGTGATCTATTATGTTTGCCTTGTATCTTTCCTCATTTAAATTGTGTAGATATTTCAGGTTTTGGAAAGCAGACAACACGAAAATCTTTTTTAAAAATTACCCACCATTCTAAGGGTTAACAACTGGAAAAATGCTCATAATGGGCAATTCTTTTTTGACACATTGATGTCTTTCCTGGTATTTTTCCAACACCCCAAAGGATTTTTTTTCTTTTAGAAATTCTTTCATTGTTATCAGATTATGTTTTCGAAATACTTGTAGTAAAATTCCATTTGAGGGAATAAGTCGACCACGATGAAATAGTTTGTTATGATAAACAAACATGTTTTCACTTACAATTGAAGTGTTTGGTGAAGTGTGTATATTAATAGAATAATGTCAGAATCTAGGTCATGATTCAGATTTCACCCATTGTTATTGTTATAATGTGAATAAAGACATCTATGAGATGATATGTAAAATAACTTGCCTCTTAGATTTATTCCCTTTAAAACAATTATTTGCTACACAATGGTTAAATCCCCTTTCTTCTTTTAAGAATGCAAGTAAAGACTTCTTCGAAAAGGTATTGAATGCAATTTCAATAAAAGATAAATAAATGTATTCTTGTATCTTACACATAGTTTGAGCAATTGATGACTATTGGAGGATGAAAAGCATCTCATGAACACACCAGATTTTCATAATTGTCTCTCTCTTTAAATGAACTTCTAAAAGAGCTGAAAAAAGCGTTCTTGCAGACTAGACAGTGTTACAGCAACAACAGGTGACTGTTAAAGAAATGTCAGAGTGCATGATTATGTGTTTGTGTCAGAATGCATCAAAATGTCCTTTTGTTACAAAGATGTGTTATATTGCATGGGTATGTGGTTTCGGTTACAATGTGTCAGAATGTGGGTTCTTTGCCATTCCTGGAGACACCAGTACAAGGCTATGGCTCTAAAGCGAATTGCCAAATACCACTCCCACGTAACCAGATGGTGGGGCTCAAACCCGGGACTAGCAAGTTCTAAGTCCGCCACCTTAACTTAAAGGGGGCCACGCAGGACCCCTTTGATCACCAATAGACCTAAATATAGCTTGCAGATACAAATCGTTTTACTGTACATGGACAGAAAGTATTGTTTGGAAAATCTGTTGCACACAATAGAAAATTGTCTCGAATTTCTTTGAAACAGCATTCGTTTGGGGAATAAAAATAGAGTATCTAATCACTGTAGCTATCGTAAGACATTAACGTCATGCGGCAATGTAGCGAATGTGAGAAAACCCTGCAGTCAAACCGTGCAAATGCTCCACCGACCGAGCTATCAGTCTCTACCTTATGAATCGAGACTCATATTACATACTCCCCCGTACAATTGAAATTCGTCTCGAATTTCCTGGGAACATCCTTCGTTTGTGGAACGAATGTGGAGTAGCTCTCGTGGATTATTGACGTTCGGTGCCAATGTAACCAATGTGAGAAAAACAAACAGTCGGACTCGAACCCGGAACCTCCGCAAACTGTGCAAACGTTCTACTGACAGAGCTATCTGACCTGCTTACACATTTAATTCTATCTTTTAAATGAGGCCCCTGCTACACAACCAAAGTATTTGGGCCACGTCACGGGAAAAGGGGCACTCGAACATAGCAAACAGTGTAGCCCCAGACCAGCCGCCACGTCACTGGCGGCTGGTCTGGGGTTACACTGTTTGCCATCTTAGAGGACATCAAGTTCTACCTTTAAATAAATACAAATGATAACTGTCGTGACTAGATGCTGGAATAATAGCGCTAACAAAGAGCTGAGTCAGTGGTTTTTATTTATGTCCGAGTGCCCCTTTTTGCGTGACGCGGCCCATTTGTTGCTAGATAATACCACAAATGAAATAATGAACTTTCAGACTTCATTAATGCCGTCTGCTGTTTGTTTCACTTTCGTCTGTTCAATAAACCCAGCATAAGAAAACGGGTCAAGTCTTAGGAATACGTTCTTGAGTTTTGATTGGCGCCATGTGATCCATGCTTATTTGGGTTTACATCTCGTCAACAGTATTTCAACTGCATTACGACGGGTGACTCGTAATCGTTGATTATCCCAACATTAGTCTTTCATATATTGGCTATCATGCGATTTAAAAGCATTGCTATTTGGTCAGTCGAGATTGTAAGTTCTGCGATTTCGATGTGGGTTTTATTTTTTCAGATTTATCTTTTCTAATACATTTTTAGCTTAACCTATAGTTTCCTTAGATCAAAAACAGTACTAATGCAACGTTTTTATGTGAGATAGCCCGATGCATTAATGAAGAAAACTTGCAAGTACATGTATACTGTATAGAAATCACACTCGTTAGATTATATATTTCGATTTCGATTTACTCAACTTGAATTGGGCTTCTAAAAAAAAAAAGAAAAAAAAAGTTAACTGCGACAAAAGAAGAAATTACTCGGGAGGCTCATTGTCCCAACATTTTTCTCGAATTGTCTCAATGGGTTCTGTTCTCGATGTTCAAACCTAATTCCTTTCTTTTCAATTTGCGTCGTTGACTGGTTATTTCACTTTGGAATCGTCCTCATCATACCTTTATAAATCTTAACACATCTTAGCGATCATTGACATGTATATCTTATGCCGATTTCACATTCAGGAAGTGACATACATGTTCAGTTTGACCAACCACAGATCGACAGATAAAGATAAACCCGGCAAGTGCGATAACGTCTTATTCATTTTCCGTTTCCCGTTTGATTTAACCCTTTACCAAACATTAACGGCACTCTCTTTGTTGTAGACGACTCTGAAAAAAATTGTGGGAAAAGCATAAATTGCTCGTAACGAGCAATTTTTCCTTTTCCCACAATATATTCTGCCCTATCGGAAGATTAGTTTTCAATTTCATCACATTTCGAAATGTCGCCTGCAAACTCTTTCAATTTGGGACAGTCCAAAATTTGCCGTTTGGTAAAGGGATACATACGCGTGTCAACGAACTGTCAACCAGCTTTCGGGTCGCAGTCAGTTTTAACAGTTTAACAGTTTATTATAACTCACAAACGCACATGGGATCCAACATTGGATGAAATTCTTGTGGTGACAGTGATCGATGCAGCGTAGCAAGGAGAGGACACTGTGAGGAGTTTGGGCCTGTAGAAAGTTGATGGCTTTTTTTTTTCGATGGCTGATCGAGTCCCGATTGGTAAGGGAATACATGTGGTCTTCCTCACAAATGAGCCCGCCTTTCTGAAATTACTAAAAATGAACTTTGATTCGGTTAAAGGTAGAATACCAGCCTTGCGTTCAAAAAGGAAAAACGCTTTCGGCAAACAATTTGACTCACGGAAATCTTTATTGAACAGAAAAAAACTTTTCACAAACGCTTACTTTCATAAGGGAGATAAATCAAATCCGATAAAGGAGAATCACTGTGAGGATTTGGGATTTTGGTTACGAATATGTATGAGTGCGAACATGGTCCTGACGTAACAGAATTGTCAAACTATTCCTTTTGTGGATATATGGCAAGTTTCTCATGATGTTAATTTAAATCAAAACAATCGTAAAACGTTAATTTCAATTTTATAAGAAACACCCTTTATTCATTACACAATCAATGAACACATTTTAACAAGTAGTGAAAGAATCAAAAGTCACCCATTTTGTTTTGCCAGTTTATAACAAACTCGCGCAGGATTACCTCTGCTAGTTTTCAGTACATTTGAATTGGAAACGATTGTGTCCGTGTACGAAAAGCTACATCACTGTCAAAATAATCAATTTTAGAGTTGATGACAACAAACATCTCAGATTTCTTGTGGTGTAAAATTAGACTGAAACAACTGAAATACATTCATTTTAATTTTATTATGAAAAACCTTGTTTTCATTGCAAGATCAATGAAAACATTTCAACAAGTAGCGAAAGAATCCAAAGTCCACCACTTTTGTTCGCCTGTTTGCCATTCGCGAGTCAAGCTCCACTTACGTTCGCGAGATCCACGATCGCTCGCGGAGATAATATCGTACAATTTTACGGAATTACGGTAATTCGCAAACAATTCGCAAAAGTTTTCCTTATTGAACGCAGGGCTGTACCCATAATCCGCCATTTTGAAACTCATTGGTTCGTCGTATTACTTCGGTCCCGCTCGGCATACGTCGCTCGAGTCTCGGACTATTCGGTGAAGAGCGAAAGGACCAGGACCCGACCAACGTGTATCGAACACGACCGAAGTAATCCGACGAAAGAATGAGTTCCAAAACTGCGGATTATGGGTATTCTACCTCAACCCATTGCCAAACAAAAACGGCATTTGACCAGTTCATTGCAGACGACTCTGAAAAACATTGTGGGAAAAGGAGAAATTGCTCGTAGAGAGCAATTTCTTCTTTTCCCACAATGTTTTCCAGGGTCGTTTGCAACAAATTGGTCAAATGTCGTTATTGTTTGGTAATGGGCTAAGACATTGACTTCATACTTTTGGCTTCATTAATCTAATGAAACTTGCATTTTTCCTTGCCCCACAATGTTTCATACCCGATATGAAGATTATTTTTCAATTTTATCACATTTGGAAATGTCGTCTGCAAACTCTTTAAATTTGGGGCAGTCGAAAACTGGGCGTTTGGTAAAGGGTTAAGAGGACCTTTCAGGTCTTATCAAATCATGTAGGGGAAACATATTAGCCTTCTTAACCTCACCATACATGTACTGGGATTTCTTAGAGAGCGACCGTGACCTACAGTCACCCGTGTTTGAACAGTGAAATTAATACGTCGTTCAGATCAATTTGTAGAGCGATTAAATAAATATTGAAAGCGATCCTTCTTCGATGTATAAATCTATCTCTGCATTAACCCTTTACCAAACGCCAATATGTTCGACTGTCCCACATTGAAAGTGTATACAGACGACATTTAAAAATATGAAAAAAATGAGAAATAATCTTCAGATAGGACAAAAAGACATTGTGGGAAAATTTGAAATTGTTTGTTTAGAGCAAATTCTCCTTTTCCAACATTTTTTTTCCAGAGTCGTCTGCAACAAACTGGTCAAGTGTTGTTACTGTTTCGTAATGGATTAAGACATTTACCTCATACAATCTCGCTTCAGCACATATGATGAAAATTGCATTGACCTTCGTGTCAAAGGAAGGGATTGGGCATAATGTTTAATTGCTTACTTTGCCACAATTGCTTACTAGCTATAAGGAATTGTTGTTTTCAATGTTTTACTTTTTTCATCCACTGTTGCTTTCAAATTGGAAAGTCCTTAGGGATGATCGCATGATTTTCTCATACGGGTAGCATGATAGCATATCTACAGAGTGAAAAAAGGGAATCATGTGTGTGAGTTTGTTTTCTATCCTATTTTAAGGAATACCTTATCGTTCTAACAATATACCTTCTTGATATGCTAAGCCCATATAACGAATAAATAAGTCTATAGACAATTAAGTATAGATACTAAAAAGATCAGAAGTGGCATCGTTATACATTCAAGGCAATTAAAGTCCCCTTCTATTTTGCGAAAGAGTGTGTATACATGTAGATGAAAAAGGATTTAAGATGAAGCTGTGTTAATGTGTATTTTCGTTTTGTTTCCGTGCAAAACTAATTGACCACGTGATTCGCAGAAATCGGCAAGATGCGTCTTCAGTTTATACAAGAGAAAATTGATGCAAGCCTCAAAGTCGCCCGCAAAAAAATTGATTTGTCTTCCTAAACAAAACATCCAACATAACATTAAAAGAATAGAATAGAAATTTATCTATAATACGTGCAAACATATCTCGTCATTCACACTCATAAGAACTCGGCTAATGAAAACAATTGTCGAGGGAATAGCTGTCACAAAGTTTAAACATAGTTTTGTGGCTGCCTGTTTCACCAAAAGTAGAAGAAATTAATCTGAAATGACTCATTATGAAAGACAATCAGATCTAGTCAACATATGTTGGTGGGGCGTTAGCCAGGCGGTGTTTTTAAAGAGACTATTTCTTATAATCTTGCTTTCATGCTTTAATAAATTCCGTTCTTTTAATTGTTTTAAACTTTCTGAAAACAGAAACTTTTAAGACATTGTAACAAATCAAGATATATATGACTTTTGATACTTATCTTTACCGTTTATCACTTTGACTTCTTCCAAATTTCACAATATTAATTTTGTGCAGGTGTTTTGAATTTGGAGAATTATCTTATTCCAATAGGATCAAATGGGTTAAGAAATATGCAACAGAAGAATTTGACATGCAAACCCATATATATAAATTGAGTATTTCTAAACTTTTATGAAAGTTGTCTTTAATTGTTTCAATTTTTGCCAACACAAAGTATGTATTGAAAACTGCTTGTTTAATGATATTGAATTTGGGAAACGATGTAAAACAAACTCATGATAATGCTCTTGCAGCAAAAGCTAGAATCTTTTAAGGCGAAAGAATAAAAACAAGTTCAATATAAACAATGTCTGTGTCTCATTTGTAATACATTGTAATTGTCGTCAGTTTAAGTTTACAAATTGGATTATTCTTATAATCTCATATACAAAAAGCCTACACAATGTAAATGGTCATGGAAACTGTACCAGTGTTCCTTTTGTTTAAATGTCTACCAACAATGTTTAAACAGATAAACCTGAAACCTGTCATTTGTATGACAGTTTGGGAAATCATTGTGATTGGAAAAGAAACTCCTTATAATGAAGCACATTTCTCCCATTATTATTTACACATGATATCCCCCCCCCCTTTTTTTTAAACAATCAATATATAATCATAACCTTAGATGTACCCTATGATGAGATTTTTTTTTCAATATTGACATAGGAAAGGTAAAAAGAATTTGGCGAATTACTAATGATAACAAATTAGATATGTCTTTTAACCCTTTCCCAAACGACAAATTTTCGACTGTCCCAAATTGAAAGAGTTTGCAGACGACATTTCAAAAAGTGATGAAATTGAAAAATGTTCTTCAGATAGAGCAGAAAACCTTGCTGGAAAAGGAGAAATTGCTCTTAGCGAGGAATTTCTCCTTTTCCAACAACATTTTCCAGAGTCGTTTGCAACAAAGTGGTTAAATGTCGTCATTGTTTGGTAATGGGTTTAGAATGTTATTAATATATATCAACATGGCATGATATGGGGGAAAAAGGCAATAACCTTTCATTCTAAAGAACGACGAAAATAGATAAAGGCAGCATTAATAAGATATGAAGACAATATTTCAATTGCATTATTGGTAAGTTAAAACCATAGCAAAAGAAAAGCAACAAACAAACTGTCTACTTATTACTTATAACTTCATTTCTTTGAGACAGCACTGATAGCACATCACAACTTTTAAGTGAGTATTAGCACTAATCAGTCCAAGCCTTTTGGAATGTGTCATCAAGTAAAGTGATGTGCACCAACTTCGTACAGAAGACACATTTGTCTTATGAAAAAGCAAATTATTACATATAACAACTTTCAGAAAGAGCAGGACTTGGGACATTCTATGTTGACATAGTTAGAACTACACTAAGACCACATCTTCACATTTTACAGATATCTTACTACTGTTATTTTTTAAACACAGACTTCGCATCACATTTAGGCTTGTTGTTGATACTATCGAGCTAAGTGACTTATACTTAAATGTACGGTACGAACGTAATATGGGACGAATGGAAAAAGATCGAAGCGTTTTTGGCATCTGTATATATACTTTCTGATTTTGGACTGTTTCTTTACCGAAAGAAATTGAGTGATTTAAAGGAAAGATTGACGATAATTCTGACTAAAGGCTGAAAACCGCATTTTTTAATCTAAAGTTTTAGCTACGATCGAATGGAACCTAGACTTAAGCATATATAACTTATTATTAAATCGTAGACAAGTATATACAATCAATGCTAAAGCGGTTAAAAATAAATGTTTAACGGAATAAATTGAGAGGTCGGTATTTTAACATTACAAAGGCGATTCGACAGTAGCCTGGAGTCCTGGCCCATGCTAACCCGCATTAGGTATACGAACGGGCCAGGACCCCAGGCTAATTCGACAGTTGAGATTATACGGGCACCTGCAGACGTATTTCATTGGTCAAATTGATTGACTGTCATCTCGTCGATTATGTTATAAAATATAGGGTTTTAGAATATTTATCAGAGAGCCAGTTTAATGGACGTCGTCAGACGACTTTACACATTGGACTGGCACTCGGTACCATCTTTTTGATAAAGAAAACCGATTTTAAGACTAACTAAAAGAGATACAGGCTGAAAAATGGACCAGTTATTGTTTGAAATGGATCTTATTTTAAACTATTTCTCCAAATTAAAACCTTTTAAGAACACAAAATCAAACAGAAAACATTTTTTGAAACAATGAATAAAGGAGAAAAGGTCAATGACTAAAAAAAGAAAAGCCTTTGTTATGAATAATTTTCAAAATAATGATAACAAAAATCAATATAGCATCCCTTTCCCCATATACACTAACCAAAAGCTTCTACAAATATGATCGCCGCCTTCTGGCGGGCGATCAATAAAGAATTAACGGAATCTTCGTTTTTTTAAACAACTGGAAGGTTATTTTATTTGTCAAACTCACAACCATTTTGATCACTTCACATGACGGAAATAAGGTACCATTGTTTACAAAGTAATCCGTTAAAAAAGTTTATTGATTTTTTTTACATCAATGTGACATATCTTTCCCATATGGTTATGAAGGAGGCTATGAGCAGTGTACAAGTTATCTAGTTAAATGCAAGTTTGTGAATCTTTCGTATAATTGTAATACGTAAAAGATATTTTATTTAAAGAAAAAAGATAAAAAAAATCTCAATCTGTGAGGTAGCCCTTTTAAGCTTTTATACATTTCCTCGATTGACATTGAGCCGAGCATCCCTGTATGAATGGATTATCGTTGAAACGATGTTATACACCAATAGAACAAACACACAAGACAGCCATGGTTGACCTGAATTCGCCCCCGACAAAATCAGCGGCTTTGTACCCGGGCTACATTGATATGTAAATGGGGCGAAACTAGGACACGTCAACATTTCTCTGAAATCGCCCACTATTTCTAGTGGATACCCTTATAATGGGTATCAATTAGACCGTTTTTCTGAAGATAATTTGGATGCTATCTCTGTTTGACCTTTATACGGACGACATGGTGTTTGTTTGGATATTTAGGAACTCTATCTCCCTTTTAATCCTTTACCAAACGAAAACGACATTTAACCATTTTGTTGCAGACGACTCTGGAAATCATTGTGGGAAAAAGGAGAAATTGCTCGTAACGAGCAATTTTTCCTTTTCCCACACTGTTTTCTCAACTTCCAAAAGATTATTTTCCAATTTCATTTCATTTTGAAATGTAGTCTGTAAACTCTTTCAATTTGGGACAGTCAAACATTTTGCGTTTTGTAAAGAGTTAACCAATTTTGCAACATCCCAATATGAACGAGTAAGCAATATGATACTCGGATTCGTGATTGTCTAAGCGTAAGAGCTGACATCCCAAGTTCGATTCCCGGTAGTGGCCTTTTATCGCTGAGTGTCCTTGGGCAAGACACATTTTCCTGATTTAATACTGCTAGATTACCTATGCAATATGTACCAAAATTCTCAATGTTGAGGGCTGTAGTATAAAGGTGAAGATTTATATAATCCTCATCATAAATACATGACCATTTCCAATTTCTATATTTCGAAAACGCTGAAAATATGTCTTTTCACAAAATTAAGCATTTGTCCTTTTCAGTACTTTGAGTAAAGAAATTGCCCCACAAATAGTCATGGGAGGGAGGGAGGGAGGGAGGGAGGAGGGAGGGAGGGAGGGAGGGAGGGAGGGAGGGAGGGAGGAGGGAGAGGGAGGGAGGAGGGAGGGAGGGAGGGAGGGAGGGAGGGAGGGAGGGAGGGAGGAGGAGGGAGGGAGGGAGGGAGGGAGGGAGGGAGGGAGGGAGGAGGGAGGGAGGAGGGGGAGGGAGGAGGAGGAGGAGGGAGGGAGGGAGGGAGGGAGGGAGGGGGGAGGGAGGGAGGGAGGGAGGGAGGAGGGAGGGAGGGAGGAGGGAGGAGGGAGGGAGGAGGAGGGAGGGAGGAGGAGGGAGGAGGGAGGGAGGGGGAGGAGGGAGGGAGGAGGGAGGGAGGGAGGGAGGAGGGAGGAGGGAGGGAGGAGTGGAGGGAGGGAGAGGAGGGAGGGAGGGAGGAATGTGAGTTATTATAGTGTTCAATGAAATACTATAGTAAGTGATTCACAAACATGAAGCACTTACTATAGTATTGCATTGACCCCTCATAATATCAATTACATGTACCCGAGAAAGGGGTATTCTCTCCGTGACAAGGAAAATTGATCTAGAAATTTAACTCTTCTTTGTTATAACGGATAATACACCACCCTTTGTGGCCATTCTATTCGAGATGACGTTCGAAGCATGTTCGGAGATGTCTTTGTTGAAAATTTGAAAGCGAAGAAAGAAAACAATCGAAGAAACTATCAAAAACGGAAAGTGTATCATATCAATACATAAAGGAATGAATAGAAAGTAATGAACATATGAATCGATGAATGTAACCAAGATTATTGAATGTCTTTTAAATACCAGTGCGAGTAGATGGGATAAATCAATTAAGACATGCATGAACCCAGAGGTAACTTACCAGATAACTTATAAAGAAAATCGGTCCTGCATAAAAGTATGGTCCCTAACAGTTTCTTTCCGGCAATTCCGGATAAACACGAAACGAGATCCGGGATTTACCGGGTTATTTTGGCAGTTTCAGGCTCGAAGGCTGTCATCGACCATCGATAAGGTGACCGATCCAACCGCGGCAGTTTCACAAACTTTTCACGGTATTAACAACGACAACCATAACCAAAGACCTTAGGTCTTTGCCATAACTATGTATTTCCTATGGGAAATCCTTGCGCTGCGAACATTGCATTATGTTTCATGATTTATGTTTAGTTTCAGACTTTTCAACGTATATCTTTCATTACATAAATTCCAGACCGGATAAATTGTTTATCTATTTATCGAACTGGCCATAACTGTTACATGGAACACCCCGGACAGCTACACAGTCTAACCCGGATGTTCGCAATAGTGCCCCGGCTAGCCTGGAGTCCTGGCACGGGCCAGGCCTCTAGGCTATGCCCCGGCTTTCCCCTCAATCGGAACTACTCGGGTATTTCCGTGAGCTATGAAAAACAACTCGGATATAAGTGTAGGGTTACAGTTTTTCGGGTAAATCGGCATCCGGCGATTAACACATTTTCTAAGCGTGCACGTTAAGTAGTTCAATGTGTATGGAAGTGTTGAACATCCTTTTAATTCATTTTTTATCAGTAACTCATACCAAATGGCGAAATTGTTGTTGTGACATGTATAGTTGTTTCCTCAATCAAATTTAACGTCTTTTAAGATTTCACATTTAAGATCTATTTCTAAAAGCGAAAGTGAAGTGACGTCATTCTCGCGGGAAACAATATGGCGTCATCCCTATTATTTCAGTGGTGTTTTCATTGGATAAACCCGATATGTAAAGATTGCTTTCCCCGGTCTTACAAAGTGCTTACACGGATCACCTCAAGACAGGCCAGGTTCTTTAGCCTTTATAATGCTGGGTAATTTTCTAAATATAGATTTCTGTGTCGTCTGCTTTACAAAACCTTAAATATCTGCTTCATGTATTCAATGAGGAAAGATACTCAGAGTAGCAAACAGGTTAGATCACAGGCCAGCCGCCAATTTACTTGGCGGCAGGCCTGGATCTTACCTGTTTGCATAAGCATGAAACCGGCCGCATCACTAAAAGGTTTGATAAATGTTTATTTCAATTAGAAATATTCTACCGGCTGACCTACGAAATGCCAATAATTGTTTCTTGAAAAGCCGTAAACACAATTAAACTTTGAATCTCTCTTCATCAGTTATGAGCCGTACACCATAATGTAACTGAAAAACTGTTGTTGCGATGTTAAACCTCACCAAACAAACAAATAATTACTTTCATTACTGTGATTTTTTATACTTTCTGAAAGTATTCTGTTTTATTGTGTATGTATGAAGAAAATTTGTCAACATCGTGGAATATACTGTTTTTAAAGCACATGCGACAGACGATTCCTGAACCATTACTACAGGGAAAAGAATTTGTCGCGTTGATCAATTTCCCCTTTCATCACAATGATTTTTTTCCATTTGATTTCATTTTCATATTCGTAGTATATTCGTATTATGTTTCTGTTTTCAAATTTGGAAACCCTGGTTTCCTCTAGTTTAGTAAGCGGACAACTGCAGGAATCTTCAGTTGTGTGTCCCAAACACGTGCAAATTGATAACAAGGTTATATAACACCATGAACTATAAATAGAGTTTTTCGTGGAACGGGAATTCGTTGAATGATACCATTTGCATTCAAGCAATTCCTTTGATAGCACAAACAACCCTTTTGAACGCACAGACTCTAATAAGGGACGATTTGGTATTGGAAAATTGCGATTGACTTTGAAGTCTTGGCCCGTGCGAATACCGAACACTAAGTTAGTTTGCGGACATACGCACGGGCTGGGACCCCAAGCTATTGAGTTATGAAAACATTGCCCAAAATAAGCTTAGGACACGCGGGGGTCAAACCAAATTGTCCACAATAATGTGAGAAAAGAACAAACTTGCCTATGACGATAATTTATATCCAAAATGTTTTAAAATCACTATTTTTGACAACCCTAATCATGTGGTTTGGTAGCTTTTCATAAAGGTTTCTCGTAAACCGCACTACTTGAACAATGGCTTTTTCTTTTAGGTGCATCAACTTTAGATTTAATCAAATTGTTTGTCAGCTATTCATTGTTTCAATTTTGAGGTCTCCTTATTTTAAAACTCGAATTCCGCAAATGTACGCGGGCATATTTTAATATAAATCGAAGCAAACAGGTCTTAAATGAAGGCAACCTGTTAAGAAGACTGATAAAAACTGAATTTTAATCGTGAAATTTGTGAGACGTGCGCTACAAAAGGGACGAATACTCGCTTCAAGCAAATTCTCCTTGTCAAGTAATTAAACATAGATAAGTTAAACTAAATAAAATTGGTTTAGTTTAAACTGCATTATTTTACATCGATTGTGACGGAAGTTTGAAGCTTATTAAATTCACTCTCGATGACTACTTCATGGATACTACAATAGTCCTCGCGCCGATTTATGGTTTAATCCTGGCAATTTTCACCTTGACTAACAGAGTTTCGAACAAGATGCCGACGATCAACCACTGCATCAATGTCGGCCACAGAAAATGTGTTTGATAACTACATTTAAGACCAAGCCGAGAAATGGGCCGAGAAGCTTGCATATATGAACTGTTGTTGAAATTTGAATGAATTATTATTGAAAACGGTGTTATCCCCAATTAACCAGATGCTACTCATCATAAAACTATTTACTTAGATGTATGAGACTAAGTTCAATAACCTTTTACATAATTTGCAGATACACCCGAGGCGCCCCCTTCCTTTGTCTATACTCCCACGATGCTAGAGGTAGAAAGCAAGGAATTGGGTAGCTGTTTTATTATTGTTGTTGTTGTTGTTGTTGTTGTTGTTGTTGTTGTTGTTGTATGTATGAGCATATTGCGATTGTTAAACCCTTTCGTTCAGAATGTGTCAGTATATCCCAGTATGTATGAGCATATTGCGATTGTTAAACCCTTTCTTTCAGAATGTGTCAGTATATCCCAGTATGTATGAGCATATTGCGATTGTTAAACCCTTTCGTTCAGAATGTGTCAATATATCCCAGTATGTATGAGCATATTGCGATGGTTAAACCCTTTCGTTCAGAATGTGTCAATATCCCAGTATGTATGAGCATATTGCGATGGTTAAACCCTTTCGTTCAGAATGTGTCAATATCCCAGTATGTATGAGCATATTGCGATGGTTAAACCCTTTCGTTCAGAATGTGTCAATATATCCCAGTAAGTATGAGCATATTGCGATGGTTAAACCCTTTCGTTCAGAATGTGTCAATATCCCAGTATGTATGAGCATATTGCGATGGTTAAACCCTTTCGTTCAGAATGTGTCAATATCCCAGTATGTATGAGCATATTGCGATGGTTAAACCCTTTCGTTCAGAATGTGTCAATATCCCAGTATATATGAGCATATTGCGATGGTTAAACCCTTTCGTTCAGAATGTGTCAATATCCCAGTAAGTAAGAGCATATTGCAATGGTTAAACCCTTTCGTTTAGAATGTGTCAATATCCCAGTATGTATGAGCATATTGCGATTGTTAAACCCTTTCGTTCAGAATGTGTCAATATCCCAGTATGTATGAGCATATTGCGATTGTTAAACCCTTTCCTTCAGAATGTGTCAATATATCCCAGTATGTATGAGCATATTGCGATGGTTAAACCCTTTCGTTCAGAATGTGTCAATATATCCCAGTATGTATGAGCATATTGCGATTGTTAAACCCTTTCGTTCAGAATGTGTCAATATCCCAGTATGTATGAGCATATTGCGATGGTTAAACCCTTTCGTTCAGAATGTGTCAATATCCCAGTATGCATGAGCATATTGCGATGGTTAAACCCTTTCGTTCAGAATGTGTCAATATCCCAGTAAGTATGAGCATATTGCGATTGTTAAACCCTTTCGTTCAGAATGTGTCAATATCCCAGTAAGTATGAGCATATTGCGATTGTTAAACCCTTTCGTTCAGAATGTGTCAATATCCCAGTATGTATGAGCATATTGCGATGGTTAAACCCTTTCGTTCAGAATGTGTCAATATCCCAGTATGTATGAGCATATTGTGATGGTTAAACCCTTTCGTTCAGAATGTGTCAATATATCCCAGTATGTATGAGCATATTGCGATGGTTAAACCCTTTCGTTCAGAATGTGTCAATATATCCCAGTAAGTATGAGCATATTGCGATGGTTAAACCCTTTCGTTCAGAATGTGTCAATATCCCAGTATGTATGAGCATATTGCGATGGTTAAACCCTTTCGTTCACAATGTGTCAATATATCCCAGTATGTATGAGCATATTGCGATGGTTAAACCCTTTCGTTCAGAATGTGTCAATATATCCCAGTATGTATGAGCATATTGCGATGGTTAAACCCTTTCGTTCAGAATGTGTCAGTATATCCCAGTATGTATGAGCATATTGCAATGGTTAAACCCTTTCGTTCAGAATGTGTCAATATATCCCAGTATGTATGAGCATATTGCGATGGTTAAACCCTTTCGTTCAGAATGTGTCAGTATATCCCAGTATGTATGAGCATATTGCGATGGTTAAACCCTTTCGTTCAGAATGTGTCAATATCCCAGTATGTATGAGCATATTGCGATGGTTAAACCCTTTCGTTCAGAATGTGTCAATATCACAATATGTATGAGCATATTGCGATGGTTAAACCCTTTCGTTCAGAATGTGTCAATATCACAGTATGTATGAGCATATTGCGATGGTTAAACCCTTTCGTTCAGAATGTGTCAATATCCCAGTATGTATCAGCATATTGCGATGGTTAAACCCTTTCGTTCAGAATGTGTCAATATCCCAGTAAGTATGAGCATATTGCGATGGTTAAACCCTTTCGTTCAGAATGTGTCAATATCCCAGTATGTATGAGCATATTGCGATGGATAAACCCTTTCGTTCAGAATGTGTCAATATATCCCAGTAAGTATGAGCATATTGCGATGGTTAAACCCTTTCGTTCAGAATGTGTCAATATATCCCAGTATGTATGAGCATATTGCGATGGTTAAACCCTTTCGTTCAGAATGTGTCAATATCCCAGTAAGTATGAGCATATTGCGATGGTTAAACCCTTTCGTTCAGAATGTGTCAATATCCCAGTATGTATGAGCATATTGCGACGGTTAAACCCTTTCGTTCATAATGTGTCAGTATATCCCAGTATGTATGAGCATATTGCGATGGTTAAACCCTTTCGTTCAGAATGTGTCAATATCCCAGTAAGTATGAGCATATTGCGATGGTTAAACCCTTTCGTTCAGAATGTGTCAATATCCCAGTATGTATGAGCATATTGCGATGGTAAAACCCTTTCGTTCAGAATGCGTCAATATCCCAGTATGTATGAGCATATTGCGATGGTTAAACCCTTTCGATCAGAATGCGTCAATATCCCAGTATGTTTGAGCATATTGCGATGGTTAAACCCTTTCGTTCAGAATGTGTCAATATATCCCAGTAAGTATGAGCATATTGCGATGGTTAAACCCTTTCGTTCAGAATGTGTCAATATCCCAGTATGTATGAGCACATTGCGATGGTTAAACCCTTTCGTTCAGAATGCGTCAATATCCCAGTATGTATGAGCATATTGCGACGGTTAAATCCTTTCGTTCAGAATGTGTCAGTATATCCCAGTATGTATGAGCATATTGCGATGGTTAAACCCTTTCGTTCAGAATGTGTCAGTATATCCCAGTAAGTATGAGCATATTGCGATGGTTAAACCCTTTCGTTCAGAATGTGTCAGTATATCCCAGTATGTATGAGCATATTGCGATGGTTAAACCCTTTCGTTCAGAATGTGTCAATATCCCAATATGTATGAGCATATTGCGATGGTTAAACCCTTTCGTTCAGAATGTGTCAGTATATCCCAGTATGTATGAGCATATTGCGATTGTTAAACCCTTTCGTTCAGAATGTGTCAGTATATCCCAGTATGTATGAGCATATTGCGATGGTTAAACCCTTTCGTTCAGAATGTGTCAATATATCCCAGTATGTATGAGCATATTGCGATGGTTAAACCCTTTCGTTCAGAATGTGTCAATATCCCAGTATGTATGATTGATATTGCGATGGTTAAACCCTTTCGAATGAAAGACTCATAAAAGTATTGCGCTAAACTGACAGTAAAAAGAACAAACAGTACAAACGTCAAATTTCTTATTTGTACTCATAGCTGTATACGCATTGACGTTGTTTGAGCCTCATTGAACTAACAGACGACTCAAATTATTACGTGTTTATTTGAATTCAATGAAAGACTTCCCCATTGATATCTTTGTTACATTTCCACGAAAGATGGGCGTATTACAGCTCTAATTATTGTACCTATTACTGCGAACATAATGCCAAAATGCCTTGTTGGTTGAAAGCATTACCAAATATATGCCTTTATGTTGATCCCTTAATATACTTCTTCATAATAAAAGCAAACTTTACACTGACGCATCTGTAGCAGGAGACAGAATCTGTAAAAAAAAAAAAAAGAAAGAATTGCTCATGAAGAGTACATCATCCTGGCTTTTGTTGGAATGGTTTTTACCAAATACCACCATGAATTCTTTTTTCTTTAGAGGAAAGATACTCAGAGTAGTAATTTATTGGGCGACTTACCTGGATCCAACCTGTTTGCATAAGCATGAAGTCAGTTGCAGCATTTTAAGGGCTAAGGAAACAGAAATACACCAAAAAGAATGGTTATCTAAATGTTCAACACTACCATACTCAACGTGGACGCTCATAGAGGTGCATTTCTCAGGTAACGGTTGCTGAATTCTCTCTCAAACGATATACTAGTATTGCATTAACCCTTTCCCAAACGACAAATTTTCAAATGTCCCAAATTGAAAGAGTTTGCAGACGACATTTCAAAATGTGATGAAATTAGACAGTAATCTTCTGATAGGGCAGAAAACATTGTGGGAAAAGGAGAAATTGCTCGTTACGAGCAATTTCTCCTTTTCCCACAATGTTTTCTAAAGTCGTCTGCAACAAAGTGGTCAAATGTCGTTATTGTTTGGGAAAATTTTAAAAGACTCGTAAAAGTATTGCGCTCAACTATCAGTATTTCTGCAAAAACGTGAAATGGCTTATTTGTACTCCCAGCTGTAAATACATTGACGTTGTTTCAGCGTCATTGAACTAACAGGCGATCGATTCTAATTAATACGTGTTTATTTAGATTCAATATAATACATCCTCGTTGATATCTTAGTGACATTTCCACGAACGATGAACTAATTACAGCTCTAATTAGTTCCCCTATTACCACGAACATAATGCCATAATGCCTTGTTGGTTGAAAGCATGTTACAAATATGTGTCTTTATGTTGTGTCCCTTAAGCCTTCCTGGCAAAAAAACCCAAACCTCATATTGCTGTGTTTATAGCAGAAGACGAAACATGTAGCAAAGACATAATTTGCACTGAATGGTAAATTATCCTGCTTTGACAACGGTTTCAATCAACTATCGCTACAATCATGATTGTCTTTAATGTTATTTTCGTCGTATGCTGTTGCTATCAAAAAAGACCATTACATGTTCCCATATAGGGAAATGGATAAAATCGTTAGCTTTAACTCTTGACCAGTTGCAGACGACATCTTTTTACTTGAAGCAGACGACGTGATAAAAGCTTTGTAAACATGTGAAAAAAACTTTCAGTTCTGCTGTTGTGTTATGTGAGTAGATTGAAAAAGCATTGTGGCAAAAGGATATGTTTGCTATATCTACATTCTGCATGGCTATTGTAGAAAAAAGATGGGGATAATAAGAAATACATGTACATCATGCAAAAAGATTTGATTGTGTTATTGCGTACTCCACGCCAAAGAAGGTGCATTTCTCAGGTAACGGTTGCTGAATTCTCTCTCAAACGATATACTAGTATTGCATTAACCCTTTCCCAAACGACAAATTTTCAAATGTCCCAAATTGAAAGAGTTTGCAGACGACATTTCAAAATGTGATGAAATTAGACAGTAATCTTCTGATAGGGCAGAAAACATTGTGGGAAAAGGAGAAATTGCTCGTTACGAGCAATTTCTCCTTTTCCCACAATGTTTTCTAAAGTCGTCTGCAACAAAGTGGTCAAATGTCGTAATTGTTTGGGAAAGGGTTAAAAGACTCGTAAAAGAATTGCGCTCAACTAACAGTATTTCTGCAAAAACGTGAAATGGCTTATTTGTACTCCCAGCTGTATACGCATTGACGTTGTTTCAGCGTCATTGAACTAACAGGCGATCGATGCTAATTAATACATGTTTATTTAGATTCGATATAATACTTCCTCGTTGATATCTTAGTGACATTTCCACGAAAGATGAACTAATTACAGCTCTAATTAGTTCCCCTATTACCACGAACATAATGCCATAATGCCTTGTTGGTTGAAAGCATGTTACAAATATGTGTCTTTATGTTGAGTCCCTTACGCCTTCCTGGTAAAAAAAACCAAACCTTATACTGCTGTGTCTATAGCAGAAGACGAAACATGTAGCAAAGACATAATTTGCACTGAATGGTAAATTATCCTGCTTTGACAACGGTTTCAATCAACTATCGCTACAATCATGATTGTCTTTAATGTTATTTTCGTCGTATGCTGTTGCTATCAAAAAAGACCATTACATGTTCCCATATAGGGAAATGGATAAAATCGTTAGCTTTAACTCTTGACCAGTTGCAGACGACATCTTTTTACTTGAAGCAGACGACGTGATAAAAGCTTTGTAAACATGTGAAAAAAACTTTCAGTTCTGCTGTTGTGTTATGTGAGTAGATTGAAAAAGCATTGTGGCAAAAGGATATGTTTGCTATATCTACATTCTGCATGGCTATTGTAGAAAAAAGATGGGGATAATAAGAAATACATGTACATCATGCAAAAAGATTTGATTGTGTTATTGCGTACTCCACGCCAAAGAAACACGGAAGCAAATTGCATACAGGCGTTCTTCTGCTCCGATTTCTTGTTGTAATTACATGTACATACCAACCCAACTGCACTTTTCCATGTCGTCTGCAACTGAAAATGTCAAATGTAGCAGACGGGAAATGTATACGGCGCCCCCTCTTTTCCGTCTGCCTCGATCAATAACCAGAAGTGACACATTTCCGAGAAATCGCAATTAATTCGACGTAATATCTGCACACGACAATCAATTCCAAGTACACTCCTCACCCTATCTGAACAGTTAACATTTCTGTACTGCCTATACTGATTACCCTAGGCTGAATGATCCAGGAGTAAATGTTCCTTTTAATTGGCAAATAACAGCCTGGATCATCCGACTTATCCATTATTCGTACTGATTCTTGCAGGAAAAGACTAAATGACGATGAAGACTTCACGCGGTAGACTGGTTGATACAGAAGTAAACGTTCCTTTTCAGTAATATCTAACAGTTTTGATCATCCGACATCTTCTTTTTATCCATTATTCGTAAGGTTTCTCGTGGAAAAAGATAAAAAGACGGTGAAATCTGCTCGTTATTGTTAATTGTCGCTAATAAACCAGAAGGAAATGAATGACATTGTTGTCGTCTTTTAGATATAACGTTTAATTTTAACCCTTAGAATGCTGGGTATTTTTCTGAAAAATAGGTTTTTGTGTCGTCTGCTTTCCATTACCTTAAATATCAGCCTATTTTTGTTGAGGAAAGATACTCAATTTTGGCAAACGGGTTGGGTTACAAGTTTTACAAACTTGTATATTCGACCCCCAGGTTCCGGGTTGACGGTGATTCTAAAGTTTGGGTGCTTTCCAAGGCGATCATTCTTGAAAGTCTTTATTAAGCGACTTCATAATCAATATTAGAATATTCAGTCGGTTCAAATTAAATTCAACAGTAGACGGACGACAAAAAGGCAGAAACAAACATACCTACTTTAAGGTACTCGGAAGAAACATTTCTGGCAAAAGCATGATATGTTTATTAAGTGCAAGTTATCCATTTATCACAATAGTATCCAAAAAATGCTTTATGAGATGCGTCAAATTGGCCCAGAGTGGATAACTTTGTTTTTATAAAGAAATACGTTTAAGCATATGGATCGGCGTAATGGTTGGCGTGGGGGACTAGAGACCCGTCAATCTGGGTTCGGCCATCAGGTTCACCTTGGACGAGACACATTTTCTAGCCTAGTACTGATAGGTCATATAGACAACATGTACTGTAACACTCTAGACTGAGTCCAGTACTTTAGTTGAAAAACAAAACAGAAACAAAATACCATATCAACAAGGGTCAAAGTCTTATTACGACTGTTAGAATAACACATCTATTGTTCTGACCAACGTTACAAGCGCCGGATACATTAGAAACTAGATCACAAGGTGGTTGGTATTGTCAGAGACATATCTCTTTTTCTCTGGTTTCGGTATATAAGTGTTGAGTATTAAGCAACACGTTTTACATTATATCACAGTAGTCTCTTAAATCTGAACTTTTTTTTTTGAAAATCCAGGGCTTCAAACCTGAGGATCCTATAGGCCAGGTCCGACACGCTATACTCTCTGGACAAATAAAGCCTTGAATGTTTCGTATCCTAGTTTAAAACACGTTTAGAACTCGTCCTATGAATTAATTATTACAATAATATGACAGATCAGCAGAACGCCACCTCAATTTCATTTATGATTCTGTTTTTACAACAAAATACATTAACACATTACTTCCTAACGCCTCATTTATGCGTCTTGCAGCAGACGACTTTCAAAAAGCATTTTGGCAAAAGGAGAAATTGCTCGTCACAAGCAATTTTTCCTTTTGCCACAATTCTTTTTCAATCTATTCACATGTCACATATTGAAAGGCTTTTCAAATCTTTTCAAAGCGTTTCTTAAGTCGTCTGCTTCAAGTAAAAAAAAATGTCGTCTGCAGGTGGTTAAGAGTAGGATAACTGTTTATTCACGTTAAATCACATTTGCACCGACAGAAGAACCTTTATCGAAATAAAGTTCTATAATAAAATGGTAATTGCTCTCAATTTGCATTTCAATGACCACCACTCATTATCGTAGGAAGAATTCATACTTTTCCATGGCCGACTATCGCTGTTTTCAGTCTAAAACAGATTAACATAGCGTCAAAACACTAAAATGGTAATTTCAAAATTGGAAAGGTTGCGAGTTCGATTCCAATGCCGTGTCACATGACAGCTTGAAGATGCGAACATTTATAATATACAAATCGTTGTAAAAAGCTTTTAACAGGGAATAGCACTTAAAAACAAATCATAATAAAGGTTTCGACCAAAGCATTGACATTTTTCTTTACATCTTAATATCTGTGAGTATTTAATGTTCCCTTTGAAATAATTTTCAAATTATGAGTGTAGATTAAGTTTTTATGTAAGCTGGTTATATATCTGCCTATAGAATTTCATTGCTCATCTTTTTACACGTAAATTTATGTTTATCGTTCTTTTTTAATAAAGAATGATGTAGATAGATTCGGTTTTGGAAATAAAATTACGATTTGAAATTAAAGGCACATCAAAGGAGAGGAGAACTAATAAATTACTGAAAAAATATATGGATTATTTTATTATGTTCATAAACGTCATGAGAATTAGTTAAGGAATGCATTGCGACCCTATTAATGTGACTCATCTAAAATAAGTTATTTTGTGTTTCAATATAGTTGTCTCCAATTCAATCATGTTTGTCAACAACCTGTTTGTTTACATATTCAAAATAATGAATTTTGATTGGTCGGTTCAAAAATGTGTGTATCAACTGTCAAGGTCAGAGGTGAAGAATCAGGAAATCTGAATTATAAAACTTGCTAATCTGGGTTATTTCTGGTTTACTTTCACATTTAAGATGTGCTGATGGTGTTTGTTGGTGATAACTATTTGAATCTGTCCAAAAGTTTACCAAATGATATAGTTTGATATAGCATTAATCTCCTTCAATGGGCCTTTAAGTTGCTGTAAGAAACTAATCGAAGTAAACACCAGTTACAGATGAAAATATGGTAGAAATTGTCAATTAACCATTACAGTGCTGGAACCGACTTCATGCTTATGCAAACATGGTGAACACAGGCTAGCCGCCAAGTAAATTGGCGGCTGGCCTGTGATCCAACCTGTTTGCTTCTCTGAGTATCTTTCCTCATCATAATCAAGCAGATAATTAAGGGTTTTGCATTGCAGACGACATAAAAAACTATTTCTTTGAAAATCACCCAGCGTTCTGAGGGATAATAAGTTAGTAAAGAAATTGTTTGTTAATGAATGTGTTCGCTATATTTGATTACGAAGTGCATTTGAAAAATAAACAAACAAAAATATGAATATGATAAAAACCAGTTTGTGGTGAGGGAATTGTTCAAACCAGTGAAGAGTAATTAATGTTCTTAAAGAAAGATCCCGAAGATACACTTGGTATGTGTTACACAATCAGTCAAACGAGATTGTCATTGTATTTCCTTAAAGGGAGTCGTCTTTGAAACGGGAGTCCCCATGCTTATCAATAGTATAAACTCCGTAGTTTCATATACATATAAGCTCGTTTTTAGACCCATTTCTCCAAATGGAAATTTGTGACTGGTTCAAATTGAAAGAAACAGCAGACGAGAAAATAAGCAAACAATTTCTTTGTGATATTGGGCAGGAATCAACGTGTCAAAGAAGTTAACATGTTCATTATGTACAATTTATCATTTTAAGGTGATGGTAATACTCCAGAGATTTCTCAAGGTTTTTGTGGCAAAATCCGTTAGTGTAATGGGTTATAGAACGAGGGGTCAACGCAAGTTCAACAGCAGGTAAAGGTAGTCTACCCCTGATGGAAAACTTCTATTTGCTTTGTTTTAAGAAAGAATTGTAATGTTAATCATGAAAGTAAAATGTGGCAAATAAAATATGTAATCAATAATAAAATTCTTATGATACAAAACTTGACTGTATAACTACGGTGGTTCTGTTAAATCGTTGACTTTGATATCCTGACGCTTCTCCTTTAGGGTGGAATACCTTAAAACATGGGGACATGTTGCTTTTTGACCTGTCATGAAACTGAAACCCAGGGTAGAACGGTTAAGGTAGATTACCCATAATCCGCCAATTTGAACTAATTCTTTCGTGGGATTACTTCAGCTGTGGCCGCACTAATCGGTGTAAAGCGACTAGTTCTGGCACCGACCGATGAATATACCGAAAATGACCGAAGAAATCCGACGAAATAAAGAGTTTCAAAATGAGTATTCTACCTTAGGTTTTCTTTTATATTCCCGTATTTGCATTGTACATAGCTTATTTACTTAAGTAGCTTTAAAAGATTTTCCGAAAATGTCGTTGACAATCAAAAGCGTTTGACATGACAAAAAGTGTATGATACGATATCATTTAGATTTTCACAAGGGTACCGTCTTACTAAACGACTTAAGGAAAATATTTGCGTAAGTCATAATGGATATCATATCAACAGTTTTTCAGTTTATTGTGATACCGTGAGTACTGAACAAAAAGACCTCTTAAAACAACAAAAACATGAGAACTGTGAACAATACTATCTTTTACTGATCAGGGTACCGTTTTAGTATCTTCATTGAAAGTACAATATTGCAATGTGACACGTCATTGGAAGCGTCTCTCCGAGACGCTTCCAATGATGTGTTACTTTGCAATATTGCTTCGCCCAATATTGAAATAAGAGGACTTGTTGTTTTAGACTTACGCAAATCTTAAGCGTAAACTGTTCAGTAAAACGATACCAAGGTCAATTATAGAACCTTAAATCCTCTTAACGACGTTTTTTTTTGTTTTTTTTTTTCTATTAGAAAAACGAAAAGACCACCAGATAAAAGAGGTTAATAGCAAATAAATGGTGTTTTTGTGAATTTTTAGCGTCGTTTACTAGAGACATGTATAAGTTACGATTAATTCATTTTTAATCATGCCTTTCCGTGATACATCTGCAACAAAAGGTATGAATTTTGGGTAAAAACCTCTGTGATAAAGTTATGAGAAGACGTCTAATTCATATTTTCGAAAAATGGTTTCGGACGCCATATCCTGTAAATTTGTCAAATGGTTTTATATGGTGACAAATGAACAACTTAACGGTCGTTACGATTATTATATGTACTGTATGTCGTCAACCATTTATCAATTTCTCTCCTATCCTGGACATTTCTGATATCACAATAAGTGTTGAAAACGTCAAGATTCAATAAGACGAAACCGGTCGTAACAAGTATTTTCTTCGTTGTCACAACTGTTGTGTCCTATATAACAAAAAGAAAATCATTAATCATTATTTTTTATTGTCGACTATTGTTGATATCATTTCGATCTATTCATAAAATGACGTTAGAGGTACAGTGGTAGTTCGTCGGCCTCTGTAGCGAGAGGTCTCGTGTTCGAACTCCGTGGTCGACAAGGGAAATATACCGGTAATAGTCCACAGATCGACACGAGTACGGGTTCAGTATCCAGAAAGTAGTCACCAAGAGTGAATTGATTCAGCTTCCAGCTTCCGTCATAGCAATCGATGTAAAACAAAATTAAACTATAATGCCGTTTGGCATAAGTGGTACATCTTTCCATGATATAAGAGTTCCAGCTGAAATAGAAAATGTATCTCTTTTTTTTCTCTCTGTTTTTTTTTTCATAAAAAAGTAGATATTTCTCTTCTGTCATTTCTTTGATTGTCATTCCCATTATATTGTGGTTCATTTGTATTATGAAAATGATACTTGGTAGGGAACTTGTTGGTCTTGGTCATTCAACATATGAAATACGTGGATTTCTATGTGCCCATTGTGTAAATAAGGACACAATTTAACATTTATCGAAAAAGGTGTATATTTACCAAAAATATAATATTGGTAATTTGAATTATTCCAGGAAGTGGAAGAGAAATACAACACGAAACCGAAAGAAGATGTATTTCATATCAAGGGTTCAGTGCAATACTATAGTAAATGCTTCACGTTTATGAAACATTTACTATAGTCTTGCACTGAACCCTCGATATCGGAATTAGGTTATCTTGGGTAACCTGTGACGGTCGTGTTATTATCAAAGCGCTGAAGTTGCTTACGTTGCAGAAATGTTCAATTTTGGGACACAGCATTTAAAGGTGCTTGTTCACAGATGTGAGGAAATTTGGGTGTTAAAGATTAATTCGTGTAAAACTGTACAACAACTATGCTGTTATGTGATAAGTTCTGAAAATTAGTCATTAGAAGCAAAATGACATCGTTTCAAAACCGTAAAAGTGTGTATACAGTGAATTAACATGTATCTTAAAGGCCCATTAAAGGAGATTAATGCTATATCAAACTACATTATTTGGTAAACTTTTAGACAGATTCAAATAGTTTTCACCAGATAACACCATCAGCACATCTTAAATGTAGAAGTAAACCAGAAATAAACCAGATTAGCAAGTTTTATAATTCAGGTTTCCTGATTCTTCACCTCTGACCTTGACAGTTGATTCACACATTTTTAAACCGACCAATCAGAATTCGTTATTTTGAATATGTAAACAAACAGGTTTTTGATAAACATGATCTAATTTGAGACAACTATATTTCAAGCACAAAATAACTTTTTTTCAAATGAGTCTATTTAAGAGGGTCTCAATGCATTCCTAAACTAATTCTCATGACTTTTATGAACATAATAAAAGAACTCCAAATATTTTTTCAGTAAATTATTTGTACTCCTCTCCTTTGAGGTGTCTTTAATCCAAAACCGTGTCACCGCTTTTGAGATCTATCACATATAGACTGTACATGCTTAGATAAGTACACCCCTTCTGAATTAATCATGCGTTCCTAAGCTTCTTCTAATTATATACCAAACAACATTACAAAATCTGTGTTTTTTTCAACAACATTTTATTTTTATTTCAATTTTTCTTTTCTGTGAACAAGGGCTTTTAAACATGTCTTCACTGTTAGCCCTTCTTGTTTCAATGCTCGTTCCTTTGCGAGATTTCGAGATGAAACTATTCCCCAGGAAAATGTTCTTCTTTAATCACAACGTGTTCTTGTCTCGATTGAAGCGTAAAGTTAGCGAAAACAATCGTATGATTGTCATCTTGTTTTTCTTTCGTACCTCAAAATAGGCATGAGCTTTCATACCAACCTTGTAGAATCCCTGAGTTCGGGTATTACATCAGACATTAAGCTGGTACGAATAAAATGGTTTAATCAAAGCTTAAGGTATGATACCCATAATCATAATCCCTTAATCTTGAAACGCTTTCTTTCGTCAGATTACTTCGGTCGTTCTCGATATTCGCCGGTCGTGGCCAGAACTATATTAGCGAATAGTTCCGTCATCGACCGATGTACACTGATTACGACCTTAGAAATTCGACGTAACCATTAGTTTCAAAATGGAGGATTATGGTTATTATACATTAAGCTTTAATTAAACCATTTTATTCGATTATGGTCATTCTACTTCAAGAACATAACCCCATAGTTCAACACGTTTAATATATTAATTGTTTTTGAATCGATCTTAAACAAGTTCGTGCCTAAAGTATCATCTCGACTCTGCGGCCCGGGAACATAACTTGTAATCGCCTTAAGAAATCGCAAAATGGACCCCTCTATTCACGAAACTCGAACCCACGACCCTCTTCTTTCGTATCACACGCGGACATTTACCCCGACGACCTCTTACTGAAAGTCACGGTGGGCAGATACAGAAAGACAAGTTTAAAAAAGTAAAATTCATATTTAATCAGACCCTAAATATAGAGGCAATTCAAAGCTTTTGAATGTGTTTTGGCGTATTCTGTCGATAGCTCAGGTCATTGTGGATACAAGACCCTGGTAAGCAGTGGATCCTGTAAATAATCACGAAATATATACCTCCGCGCATAAACGGAACATCACTTTTTTGGTGGATGTACTCATCGCCAGTAGGGCCAAATACTTAAGTATTCGAAGATATGCTAGTATGGAAAACGTCACTATTTGTAGGAGAGCATACTGTTGAAGGACTAGAATAACACGTTTTAAAGAAAACACATGAGTTACTTAGAGAATAGATGGTTGGTGTCGTGAATCGGAAATGTTATCGGGCAAGGCTTAGGAATATTATCCGGTGAGCCGAAGGCGAAACGGATAATAACTCGAAGCCGAGCCCGATAACTTTTCCCATTCAAAGACACCAACCATCTATTCTATTTATCCTGTTACCTTTATGTATTCTTTCAAACAAACAAAATGTAAATAAAACACGAAACAAAAGGAAAAATTAAGTAGAGAATGATGTAAACATGACGTCATGGCGTTCTTATGACGTCATGATTCGTCACGTGCAAGTGTTATATGGTTAGTGCCGGATATCACAAATGTTATACGGCACCTAGTTATCGGTCCCAAAATGACACAAGTGACAGGATAAAAAAGTTAAAGTGGTGGGTTGATGGGTGGGTGGGTGGAAACTAGAGCTGTTATGCAGCTGAGAGTTCTAGTATCAAATAATTTTCTCCGCTCACAAATCACCACCTACTCTGTTCGGCAACCGGAAGAGAATAAGTGTAGTTCGTTAGATAAGTTTCCTTGCGCTTTCTTCTCGAAGTGTGTCAAGTTGAGATTTATCACCAGTTATGACCTTGAAAGGAGACATTAATATCTCGTATATACTTAACTCGGGTAGCCCACGTTGTATAGAATATCTGCAGCCAAATCGTCCGTACTAGTATATATGTACCATACCAAACAATGAACAGTCGTCACATGTGGTCTATAAGTAAACAACTTAGATTACCTAGACTAAGTTGTACTATACTAAACCGGTTTATCATGGTACAACTATTTTAAGAAACGCTGAGCCGGTCACATGTACTTATACGTTCTTCATGCACCGATTTTGGTTCACGGATCATTATTTCACGTACTAACGAATAGATGGTCGTATGGTCACATGCTTTCTCTATGGCTCTTATTAGGCCCATGATCCCAATCGAAAATGTACAAAGTGCATCCAACAGTACAGGCTTTATTTTACCGGGTTGCCTTGTGATGCCGCGTATTAAAATACAATCATGTCCTACAGAGGTGACTCAAAGGTAAACTAATGGGTCTGGTTTCGGTTTCGCATTGGTAAATATCCAGGAAACTGTCTATGGGCGTTCCTTAAAAATCGAAAACCTTGCCAGGTTTAGAGCATTGATCAAGTTATCATTTCGATATTTCGAAACTGACCTAGAACAAAATTCTTAAAATTAGATGGCGTTGTTAGTGGTCAGTATGTGGCTGGGTGTCGCGATTTACATGGTAAGGACGAATGTGTAAGCGGGCCGGGTATTTCAGTTCGTAAAGCATTCACACGTTTTGTGGACGTCCCGGGTTTGAGTCCCAGTCTGACAGCATGTTTATATGACCTTGGTTACATTGGCGCCCTACGTAAATGACACACGAGAGCTACAGTGATATATACTATTGATTCGTTCCCCAAACGAATGCTGTTTTTAGGAAATTCGAGACAATTGTGTGGGGGAGGGGAGTATGTAGTAGAGGTCTCGATTTATAAGGTTGAGTTAAATGTTTAAGCGGGCCGGATTGCTCGGTCTGTATCGGTCGGTAAAGCATTCGCACTGTCTGTAGAGGTCCTGGGTTCGAGCCAATGTCAGGCTGCATGTTCATATCATCTTGGTTACAATTGAATTTAAAATTTGATTTGAAAAAAAAAATGCAACAGAATGTCATTTTTAACCCCAAACTCTTAAGGCAGATGGCTCTCCGGCCGCTAAAATTTCCCTGTGTCAGAGTTCGAACCCGGCTCTCGAGTTTGCAGACGATATTTCAAAATCTTAAGAAATTGAATATCAACCTTTTGATAGGGCAGAAAACATTGTGGGAAAAGGATAAATTGCTCGTTAAGAACAATTTCTCCTTTTCCCTCAGTGTTTTCCAGAGTCGTCTGCAACAAACTGGTCAAATGCCGTTATTGTTTGGTAATGGGTTATCACGAGGTGGATATCTTAATTTACTAAAGTCGCTGTGTTTGGTGCTGCAGGACAGGGGCAAATGCTGCGTGTTGGTAAAAGTTATCGGACTTGGCTTCGGTTTGATATTCCTACGCCTCGTCCGAGAGCATTTCCGATTCAAGACACAGACCATCTATTCTCTGTATCATCTTGCACTGACCAATATCAAAACTATTAAGTAAACGATTAACCAATTACCAAACAATAACGACATTTTACCGTTTTGTTGCAGACGACTCTGGAAATCATTGTGGGAGCAATTTCTCCTTTTCCCCCAAAGTTTTCCGCCCTATCCGAAGATTTTCTTTCAATTTCATCACATTTTAAAATGTCGTCTGCAAACTCTTCTTATTTTGGTCAATCGAAAATTGACGTTTGGTAGAGGGTTGCGGGAAATACTTGAAATCGACTCTAATCTGATCATATTAATAGTTAAATCAGCTCAAGACAATATAGGGTTCTAATTAATAAAAAAAAACCAAACACGTCGTTTCAGGCAAAACAAGTAATTTTATTTTTAAAACATCCAACTCCCCTTGACTTGTGTGTATCCAATAAATAAGGAGAATCATACATTCAATGCATCAACAACGTATACTGAAATCCGAGGGAATCATTTATAGAAGTTGATCTTAAAAGTACTTGTTCACAAATGAGAAGATTCGAATCCCTAAATAAAAATACCGTTGAAATCATACAGTTTTTGAATGATATACACTTAGAACTAGCCATTGAAAGCATATTTATTTAGGGAAGCGTCAATATGCGGTAGATCTGAAAAACGTTTCAACGGTTTTCATTTTACTTTAAATACATAGAGAATAGAAGGTTGGTGTCGTGAATCGGAAATGTTATCGGGCAAGGCTCAGGAATAGTATCCGGTGAGCCAAAGGCGAAACGGATAATAATCCGAAGCCGTGCCCGATAACTTTTCCCATTCAAAGACACCAACCATCTATTCTATTTATCCTGTTACCTTTATGTATTCTTTCAAACAAATAAGATGAAAATAAAACACGAGAAAGAAGGAAAAAATATCTAGAGAATGATGTAAACATGACGCCATTTCGTTCTTATGACGTCATAATTTGTCGCGTCGGTGTGTTATATGGTCAGTGCCTGATATCACAAATGTCATACGGCACCTTGTTATCGGCCCCAAATTAACACTAGTGACAGGATAAATATTAATTCACTGTATACAGGCTCTGACAATTTTAATATCAAACTATTCTTCTTCCAATGGCTATTCTCCATTACGTATCAAACAACGGTACAGCTGTTGAGTAGTTTCTAACATTATTTTTTAGACTACGAACCATTACATTTGTGAACAAGAAGCTTTAAATTAAGTAAATAAACAACTATGAACCAGAAAGCGTTGCAATGCACTTCACAGACCAATTTTCTCAGCACAATAAAATCAAATCATAAAATTGAAACATTTAATGTTTTGAAGGTAGGTGTTAACTATTACGTAATAATGGCGTTGGAAGGTTCATGAATCCAAAAGTTACTGTACAAAATGATCAATTTAAAACCCACCATTTATTTTAAGAACACAAAGCAAAACTACCAAGAACTCGCTAAGCTTCAACATAATGAAATGTTTTCACTAACATTGTGTATGTTTTAACTTATCTTTAGATAAAATGATATTCTGTTCTTATATAGGATAGTGAAATGTTGAAACATATAAACCAGGTAGATTCGAAACTTATAAATCAAATAGGGAGCATCTAAACAGGGTGAAAATGGTGAAGCACATTTTATCAAAAGACATACCATGCTCGTTGAAAGGGAGATTGAATACAAATGGAACGCTTGCACAATCATAAGTATACATTTACTTGATTATCGTCCATGCTCAAATGGAGGATTGTCAGATTTAGATTGTCAACTAGGCAGTGCCATACTCTGAGAGCGAATAAGGGTCATTTTCACACAGAATTTCAAAAACTTCGAAAAAAACACACATTTCTGTTGTTAATCGTAATAACCATATCGTCTAGTAACAACAGTATAGGGTTAAGAAAAACAGTTCAATGTCTAGAAGAATATCGTATATCAAGACTCCTAGAAAGTCTGTTTTCCCTTTCTTTCTTTCTTCATTTATTTTATCTTCGGTTAAAGCATTATACATTCGAATGCTTCAATCTGTGAAGATCTTAACCCTTATGGTGCTGGAACCGACTTCATGCTTATGCAACCAGGTAAAATCCAGGCCAGCCGCCAAGTAAATTGGTGGCTGGCCTGTGATATAACCTGTTTGCTACTCAGAGTATCTTTCCTCAACAAAATTACGCAGATATTTAAGGCAGACGACTCAAAAATCTATTTTAGAAAATTACCAAGCATTCTAAGGGTTAACATTGAGATGAATCACTATAAGTCTGGGGTTTGTATCAAAAAGGTTCGTAGGATATATTTCTCGTAAACGTAGGTATAAAGAGGAAACAAAAACCTCAGAAAAAACGTTAGCTTAGACACAACGGAATATGAGTCATGCCTGTGAAATCTGTATCGCACTTTCAAAGGCATGTCTGGGTTTTTGAGGGGTTTTCTTTCTTCCATTCACAAAACAGTTACTTTTGAGATAAAACGGATACGACAGTTTTTAAACGTAGAAGTAAAGTTACAAATCTTTATGAGAAAGGCCCTTGATTCTGGTATACTAGGATATGGGTTTTTGTCCTAGCTACAAAAGGGCTATGTAACTGTTTTATGATACACAGTAAATGGATCTTTCTTGTGTCCACTCAACAACACTCAAAATGATACCATTTTCACAAGGACACGATTTTAATACGAAATTACAGTCGGCAGTTTTATGTAGCATAAATAAATAATAAATAATATTAACATACGAGTACGTCTCCAACCTGACGTTATACGCATGTGTACCTGATGACATTTAAAAACATTACGACAAAAGATTTTTTTCAATGTGAACCAATTATTCTCTGGTGTCAAAATAGTTTTCAGCGGTTATCAGTTACCGAAATACAAATACATTATGCTGCTTTCGTTTCATGGTGATTTCTTTTCTTTTCATTTTGGTATGTTGTTTAAATTTCATCTAAAATAACACTTCTCCTTATCAGGAAGCAGTTAAAATAAAATATAGCTTCAGGGTTCGATTTCAAGGCTACTCGTCCTTGATTATCAACTTTGAACTTTCTATCATAAGTGGATAAAAATACCAGCTGGCCCTGCCATGTTTTTCATAAAGCTTTCTTAACTCAGACAGTCGATCATGGATTAACTCAAACATTAAAAGTATTGATTAGTCAATATTCGTTTGAGTTTATCCCGTTTTCTAATAGGTAAAATGGCTAATTTTGAATTCATCGCGTCATCATTAGAATATGACAACATAACTATCCAAATACAGTAATGTCTCGTTAATCCGAACACGTCCGTTCCCAACAAAATTTCCTGATGACCGAATCATCCGGACTAATGAAGCAGACCATGTCCTCATACACATTAAGACATAAACAGTCTGTAAGCACGTGTATACTTATAACCCTGTAGCACACGCCAAATTGTCGACCGTCCCAAATTGAAAGACTTTGCAGACGACATTTCAAAACGTGATTAAATTCAAAAATAATCTTCTGATATGGCAGAAAACATTGTGGGAAAAGGAGAAATCGCTCGTCACGAGCAATTTCTCCTTTACCCACAATGTTTTCAAAAGTCGTCTGCAACAAACTGGTCAAATAATTCCGTTCCCTTACAATTTCGTTCGGATTGCGAGACATCCGGATAATCGGGGTCCGGATAAACGAGGCTTCACTGTATAGAGATATGAAGTCTCGGCGTTTCTATATCGGATTAACATATGTAGTACACTTCCCTTTTCTTCTAACTGTAAATATGTTTATTTCTATTCAAATGTTAATATCTTGTTTATATCCAAATCTTAAAATCATGAAAACCTTTGAATTCAAAACAACTCGTGTTAACGAAATGAAACCCCTTCAAACATTCCTCCAATCTAATATCATCGAGTTTATCCAATGAGAATTACTCAGATTACGGAAATACCCGAGCAGTTACGCATATCGGTAGTCAATATTAACAATCCTCAAGTGTCCTTTTATTGATTGAATTTGAAGACAAAGCGGGCAAAAATAGTCAATCTAATTTTAATGCTAAATAAATAAGTCTCAAGAGTTAGACTGTTCCTAACAAGAAGTCAATATTGATTTCTTTAAGTTGATTCTTAAATCAACATGAAAACATCAGTGTAGAAGGAAACTTACTACTTACGAGCAACTTCATATCGATAAAAGGATTTCTTATAAGAATATACATCAGATGATGTTGTAAAATTGCTTTGAAAAAAAAAATGAAACGTTCTATGAATCCGAGCCCCTCTTTTGATGATAAATTAGGACAGAAAACATTGTGGGAAAAGGTGAATTTGCTCGATAAGAGCAAGTTCTCCTTTCCGAACACTGTTTTCCAGAGTCGTCTGCGATAAAGTGGTGAAGATGACTTTTCAATTTTATCACATTTTGAAACGTCGTCTCTTTCAATTCGGGACAGTTGAAAATTTGGCGTTTGGTAAAGGGTTAAATGACATTTAGAACATTTGTATAGTACCATGGTACGCGAATGCACGCCTAGTACAAATAGCCTATCCCCTTTTACTGGGAGGACCTAGCACGGTCATTTGATATGAAATATGCATATCATAAGTGTATTCGACATTTTCAAACTTTTGAGATAACAATACGTGCAGAGTAAATCTGACTCAATACAGAGACTTGTAAGGTATTATGAAAACATGAGGAGTGGGGGAGAAAATAGGGAATTGATCAAACTGTTTAAAAAATAATTCGGTTTTATTTTAGTTTCCCTATACATAGTAATAATGATAATAATAAAAAAAATCTTTATCATTATTATCAGTATTATTATTATCAGAATTATCATCACCATTATAAGATTTGAAAGGAATTACGAAAACAGGAGGAGTTGGGAAAATAGGGAATGGATCAAACAGTTCAAAATGTTTCGGTTTGATCATAATTTCCCTGTACATGTTTATAACAATTCTTCACCTAGTTACGGATGAGGTACGAACGGATCACCTTAATGCAGGTATGGATAGTCTTTGACAAAGCTCTTTAGTCGAGGTGGGAGCGGTAATGACACTACAAGGTCTGGAATGTCCCTGGCTCGAGTCGCCGGTAAACTCCGATTTATCGTCAATCGGGCTATATGCTTCAGAGAGGGCACTGATTTCAATTTGGGTGCGCTAAGGATGATGGGTAAGTCTTTTTTGCCCGACCGGTCAACGAAACGGCACTGTTGAGATCGCTCGGCCGAGGTCAACCGCACATAGTAGTCTATCAGATCTAGAAGGGTGTGGAAGGAAGGCATTTTGTTTTTAGATTTCTCGTCCGCGTCGAGCGAGAAGTTCCCTCGCTCATACGTGATTCTGATGCTTGTAGGACCGCGTTTGGTTTTAACACTGACCGTGTATATATATCGCGGGTCCGAACTGTTCCGCACTATAAACGTTCCAACGGCACTGGATTTCAGAAGGTGTTTTGCGTCCGTACTGTTTAAATCCGGATAGAAGAAATATCCTAGTAACAGCGAAGCGATCGTGTGTACATGGATGTAGAGGTCTTTTTCACAGTAATACTCGGACCCACGACCTCGTCTCGATACGGCACTTGTCACACGGTCATCACAACAGGTGCATCGCCTGGCTGGGTTCCGGTCTGCAGGGTTCTGACCTTGGTCTGCGAGCTGGGTGCCAGCTTCAGCAGCAGGATGTGGGTGGGGTTTGACGCACATACACGTCCCTGCCGCCCTTCTCTCCGACATACTCATCTCCCCGGGGCCACACATAGGGAGTCTGCAGGGGGGCCTCTGGAAAATAGGCGAGGAAAACAACACAGTTAGTCCAACTGGTTAGTCAATAGATCAATCACAATTATGTAATCCGTTTATCGTCCAAATGTGATTAACTAATGATATACTTGTTAGTCAATCAAGCGTTAACATAGTAAACTGTTATTGTGAGTAACTATAAAATATAATCTCCATGTAGTTTCAGTTACTCGATTGAAAATAAATATCACTATTCTAGCGTAACTTTTGTATTACCACACTAGCAAGATGTAGTCCACTCTTAAAGACAGACGCCACAATAATGAATCTATCGAGAAACACGAAGGGTTAAATGTTGTTCACGGAAACCGAGTGAATCGCTTTTCTAGGAATGAAGCGGTCTATTTATAGACGAGGGAAAATCCCCGATAGTGAACTTTTAACATCGGTGTAAGACATGGCCTCAGTTTGAAATATTTGAGATAAAAAAGAAAGATTTTTGAACGGCGTTCGTCTTTTCGAGTATCATTAACTCGTTTGCCATTAAAAATAAATCGTATGAAATCATCTAAAGCAGAAGAAAATGCTAGGAAATGTACCATTATAGTAAAAAATTTAACACTATGCTTGCATTAAATACAACTAATATTATCGCTTACTCTGTAGCCAGTCTAAATGTATCTATTAATAGACCCCAGCAATTTCATTCATATGTCAGCACAGTCAATACCTTAAAATAATCCAGATTAACCGAAATTCAGCCAACGCTGTTTTCTTAAAATTAAATGTTTATTTCGATTACTTTGGTAGTGTATAATACGAACTCTTTATTTAAGATATTCGTCACCAGTCTGCTTGATTTCCAGTTTTAAAAGGCCATATATGGGGAAAACACGAGAATACTTTGATGACCGAGTTAGCGACACATTTCCTCCTTCCAAAGATATTTCATAGGCGTAGGAGCGTTTCCAATATTGGGGCAACTTCAGATGAGGACTGGTCTTAGAATAAATGTTCCTAAACTTTTTCACAACTATTCATGCATTTACAAATTCAATAACATTATAATAATTAAAAGAAAGCGTATGAAAATGTGTATCTTTAATTAAAAAAAAAAGAAAACAAAAGAAATGGATATGTCAGGTCTCGATCTCACGCGGAAATCAATTGTATTGATCTAAACAAAAAGTGGCAATTTAGCCAACAATTGACGACAATGCATATTGAGTCTGACTCCTTAGAACACGTTTTACACCACTGTTTTTATCAATGAAATCTTCCTGGATATTTTGTGAGCTGAGTTTTCATTGGATAAACCCGATGTGTTCAGATTGCCATTTGCGATGATGACGTCAAAAAGAGTTTGGTTATTAATCATAACAAAAGGCGATTGTATTAGATAAAGCACAAAAATACACATTTATTTTTATTCTGCTGTTAAAGTTCGTTTCTTGCATTTTTCTTTTCAAGTATTTTCATTTGCCATTGTGAATATTGGGGGGGGGGGACAAAGTATACTCTGGCCCCCCGGTCTGGATATTGGGGGCCGCCCCCCTCCCCCAGCTCCTACGCCTATGTATTTATCAACATAGCCAACTCGGATACTTTATGTTCTATTGCATTATCTACGCTTTGATCATCCTGACTAAACCACAGCATGTTAATTAATTCCCCGAAAATACTGACTGAAAGAACCAAAACGGACACATTGTGATGCCTTTTCGCGAAGTGCTTGCCTATAACCAAAATAAGAATTACTTACTATATCATATTGATCAAAAGTCCAATATTGAATGATCATTTAACTCGTTAAAATGTCTTTATCATAGACTCATGGCGACTTTACTTGCTGTAACGTTATAACAGAGGCAAAGATAACATTATCACTTATGTTTATTAAATCGTTTTATCGAGATATATACATCACAAACACAGATGTCGCAAACAGGAGTGTAGTTCGACACACATTTGAATGTTTCCGTCCGTTAACATCATAGTGAATCCTTGAACAGCAGGAAAATCCGCCCTCCTTGTATAACCGTATTTCTGTTTCAATGAAGGATATATGACCGTTTAACCTTGAGCGACTATGTATTTAAACCAATCCCTCATATGGGAACATGTGACTGGTCCAAATTCATAGCAACAGCAGACAACACAAATACAAGAAAAGAAATCCATTCTTTTGATAAAAATGGGTGTAAGACATTGTCGCAAAAGGTTTGTTCATCAAGAACAATTTATCGTCTGGGGTGTTCTAAAGAAAAATCGTCTTACAGCAGATGTGTCAAATTGATGTATACATGTATAATAGTGCAATGGGTTTGAGGCAAGTGCAAAATGAAACCAGAAACCCTTGACTAACTGATAACTAAATAACATTGAGGTATAGTGCGAACAAATTCACCTGACGTTGAGTTTATGCAAGAATAAATTAGTTTGGGATGACGCTGTATAAATCAATAATCGCCAAGAGATCGTACACCGCACTGAGGCTACCCAATCGTATCTACTCGGCAATCCCCGTAACAATTCGGTAGATATACCTCGTAGGCAGTACATGAATACACCAGAAATCCTGGGGTAATTTGCCTCATTTCCGGCGGTTAACGCAAAATGCACACAGGCACTAAATAGGTATTTTAGATATACACAAATTGGCTATTTATCACAATTAAATGGTTTTTTTTACCCTTTTCATAAAAGATGATCATATCAACACATCTTTGTTTCATATTTTGTCAATCGGCTCTTCTCGGCAATCCCCGGCTTGTGCCGGGAATTGCCGAGTAGATACGATTGCAAACGGACATGCCCTTCGTTGCTGACCTACTTTCAAAAATGGCTCCCCATTGCTTCCGAGGTTATTTTAAGAAATGGCCGAGGTGTTCCGAATGTGAGGCTACCGTCAATCCAATCGGAACTACTCGGGTATTTCCGTGAGCTGTGAAATACACCTCGGATATAAGTGTAGGGTTACAATTTTTCGGGTAAATCGGCATCCGCCAATGAACACCTTTTCTAAGCGTGCATGTTAAGTAGTTCAATGTGTGGAAGTGCTGGACATCCCTTTTAATCACTTTTGATCAGTAATTCATACCAAATGGCGAACTTGTTGTTGTGACATGTATACTTGTTTCCTCAATCAAATTTAACGACTTTTTGGATTTTACATTCAATATCTATTTTTAGAAACGAAAGAAAGTGACGTCATTTTCGCGGGAAACAATATGGCGTCATCCCTATTATTTCAGAGGTGTTTTCTATTGGATAAACCCGATGTGTTCAGATTGCCGTCAATCGTATCAACTCGGCAATCCCCGTCACAAGTCGGTAGAAATACCTCAGGTCATGAATACACCAGAAATCCTGGGGTAATTCGCCTTATTTCCGGCGGATAACGCACATGCTCACAACATGCACGCAGGCACTAAATATTTATCTAAATACACACAAATTGGTTATATATCAAAATTGAATGTTGTTGGTTTTTTTACTCTTCTCATTAAAGATTATCATATCAATACATTTATTTCATATTATATTATATATGCGGGGATTTCCGAGTAGATACGATTGCAAACGGACATGCCCTTCGTTGCCGGCATAATTTCAAAATGGCTCCCCATTACCTCCGAGGTTATTTTAAGAAATGGCCGAGGTGTTCCGAATGAGGCTTCCGTGTGTGTTCAAGTACAAAACATTTTCGGACAGTCCCGAAAATATTTAGAAACGAAACGTAGTGTGAAATCATGCTAAGAGGTTATCAATGTCAGGTGAATTCATTCGCTCTATACATTTTGTTCAGCTATCAGATAGGGTTATCCGACCGCCGGGGTGTTATATAGCCTTTATTGGGATTTATTAATGTGGTCAAATTGAAAACATGGACAGAATATGGTTTTGAAGGATGAAGAGAGAATTTTCTTTAAGGTAGAGTACCCATCACGCGTCATTTGAAACACATTTTTTCGTCGGATAACTTCGGTCGATCTCGGTATACATCGTTCGGTGCCGGAACTAGTCGCTTTACACCGAATAATTCCGGCACTGACCGATGTATACCGCGATCGACCGAAGAAATCCGACGAAAGAAAATGTGTGTGATGTCTATCTCGATATAACGATTTAACTCTTTACCAAATACCAAATTTTCGATTGTCCCAAATTGAAAGAGTTCGCAGACGACATCGCAATTCCTCCTTTTCCCACATTGTTTTCAAGAGTCGTCTGCAATAAAATGTCATTATTGTTTGGTAATGGGTTAAAAAACAATTGAAACAAACAAACTTCGCTCAATGCACATCATCATGACAAGTAGCATCAGTGACGTCAACTACTTGATACACTGACGTCATGTTCACGTTCACAATTACATTACGTCATGCCGTCTACTCAGGAATCAGATAGCTCACATCCGTTAACAAACAACAAAACAATCGAATATTGGTTTCCTGTTTTGGTAAGTGCTTACATCATTTCAAGTCAGCCAATAACAATGTAAGTTTATGAAAATGAGATTTTAACAGTTCATTACCGCACGCTAGTCACATGTCATGCTTAACTCAAAAATTGGCGCTTTAACCCTTTACCAAACGCCAAATTTCTGACTGTCTCAAATTGAAAGAGTTTGCAGACGACATTTAAAAATGTGATGAAGTTGAAAAATAATCTTCTGAAAGGGAAAAAAACTGTGGGAAAAGGAAAAATGCCCTTTACGAGCAATTTCTCCTTTTTCCGCAGTGTTTTCAACAGACGTCTGCAAAAAAGTGGTTAAATGTCGTTATTGTTTGGTAATGGGTTAACAGACGTTTTATAACTCTATTGTGACAAAATGGGGGGGGGGGGATACTGGACACAAGCCATTTTACCTTTTGTCTCAAACGTCACTTGACAATTTCATGCTAATAATGGAAACAGATTACTTGTTAATTACATCTTTCAAAAGGTCATACATGTTAATTATATCGTTAGATAATTAGGTAACGGTGAAACGTTTATTCCGTTGCCAAAATATGCCACTCTCGAAACTGAAACAATGCAGGCCTTGGCCACACAAGAATGTAAACTGAAAGTGGGTCATACATCGTTAGCTATGCCCTAAATCGAGGGTCCAAAGCAGTCCTTTACTAACAGCGTCACGTTTGTTAAGGATTTACTACAGTCTTGCATCGAACCATGGAAATGTGAACTGCCATGGGCAGAATCCATTTATCGTAAGCGTTAATTAATTCAACCCTTATAGTGCTGGTAACGACTTCGTGCTTATGCAAACAGGTTAGATCCAGGCCAGCCGACACTTGAATTGGCGGCTGGCCTGTGATCTAACCAGTTTGCTACTCTGGGTATCTTTCCTCAACAACTTTAAATAGATATTCAAGGTTTTGAAAAGTAGACGACCCAAAAATCTATAGTTTTAGAGAATTACTCAGCATTATAAGGATAAACTCTGGAGCATGAGCTACCAGAGCGTGTATATTAGTAGTACTGCGACTTCATCATATATTCTATAACACCTCACTTTGCCCCATCTACTATGTCATCTTCTTTCCAAATCTTAAACAGCTGCTTATTTTTTAAGAGGAAAGATATCCAGAGTAGCAAAAAGGTAAAATCAAGGTCAGCCTAAAATATCTGCTTAATTTTGATGAGGAAAGATTCACAGAGTAGTAAACATGTAGGATCACAGGCCAGCCGGCAATTTACTTGGTAGTTGGCCTGGATCCAACCTGTTTGCATAAGAATGTAGTCTACTGCAAATAAGATTATAGAAATCAGTGTGGAAATATGATTCATTGCCCACAATATATAATTCACATCGATTTTATCAAATATTAAAAAAAATTGTAACCATTTTGGCCGCCTTAATTGCTTACAAATTCATCGTTTTGGGATGTTGGATAAGAGCTTTGCAACCAATATAAGGTCTAATACTTGTTACGGACTACCCAAAAGTAGCCCAAATTTGGAAATTTTGAGTTTCGACTTCTGGTCCATAGTTTAGCTAGTAAAAGATGGGCTGGTAGAACACTGATGTGTTTCCTGTATAGATGACGGTCCTGCAATGCTCCCCAAGTTTGTTTTGATTGCCTTTTGCAGGACTTTTTTGGGGGATTTAACAACACAAATGCCGGTACCTCGGCCAGATTTGACAGCTTGTGCATTGCTTTTCGGACGGTACCAGTACATTTTGCTCCGTGTAAAAAAATTAGACGATTAATGTGTCCAATTTATAACAGTTTTTGATAGTTTAATGGACCAACTTGGTATTTCTGTATATAGCTAAGGGTAAAAAACACTATTCTTTCCTCAGCAGAGTCTTGAAACTACCTGATTTAACATTGGAGTCAATGAGAAGTCAAGATCTCGAAAGTAACAGGTGTATGACCATAAAGCAATTATATGAGGGAAAGAAAAAACGCCCAAGGTATGAAGGTGTGACTTCTTTTAAGCATGTGTTAGCAAGTTCTGTGACCGGAGCTGGTGAGCGCAATTCATGATTTCGTGTAAAAAGGGCATGTTATCTCGTGCTCGCGCATACTTTACCATTTACCAAACGCCAAGTTTTCGACTGTCCTAAATTAAAATACGACATTTCAAAATATGGTAAAATTGAAAAATAGTCTTCTGATAGGGCAGAAAACAATTGTGGGAAAAGGAGAAATTGCTCGTTAAGAGCAACTTCTCCTTTTCCCACAATGTTTTCCATAGTCGTCTGCTGCAAACTAGTTAAAAGTCGTTATTGTTTGGTAATGGGTTAAACGCTATCGCATCACAGGTGTATCACAGTTAACAGATATAAAGACACAAACTGAACGAGCGTCTCTTTAGCGTAAAAAGCTTGAACTGAAACCGAAAATAAGGAAGACTAAATAAATCACACCTTTATTAGCGTTTTACATAAATTTTACGTCAGTTTGTAGGGGTTTTCCTCATACAACTAAAATCATCTGACAGGAACAATTGTCGCGTATACTACAGACATTGATTCTATTTTGAAAAAACATTCTGACAGATTAATTCATCTTACCAAACCGCACACTTCTTTTACAAATTACCAAACTATAACGATATTTGACCAGTTTGTTGCAGATGACTCTGGAAAAAATTATGGGAAAAGGAGAAAGTGCCCCTTTTTTGTCCTATAAAAAGATTATTCTTCAATTCCATCACATTTTGAAATATCGTCTATAAACTCTTTCAATTTGGGAAAGTTGAAAAGTTTGCGTTTGGTAAAGGGCTAACATATTTGGGCTTTCCCATTATTGCCTGCACATGAAATATGGTGACAGTCGTCTCCATACCTAAAATGGGCGCACACGGGTGTCAGATAGGAGCCCGGTCGTATTTGCGAACTTTCATATCCTTTAACTAGGGCATGTCGAAAAACCGATACGATAATATGGCGAAAAACAAACATAGTGAGTGACCTGATTTAGAATGCGATCTGAGACTAATCGGTGATGCCGATTTATTCTGAAATTTGGATAGCTTATTTTTTTTTTAAATCAAAAACGAAGAAAAACACCCAGAAAATGTTATTTATGCGACCCTCCTCTATACATACTCTTATCAATTTAGCAATATTAAAACAACTATTTTGACTTGACTACTTATAATTTGTTAAGTTGTTTAACACTTGTCTTTAAAACGCGCGAAACATTCTTTAATTCGTAGTTATAATGAATCGAGCAAAGTGACGTAATTATGTCTGATTTCGACATAATTCGACGGATTTGGTAGCCCCCTTAAGTTCCACATTTTGTAGACACAATAAATATCGTGGGAGGACTTTTAAAAGAAAAAGGCGTGTCATCTTTTCACAACTTTTTAATTTATTCAAATCTAACGCGATATTGCATGTTTACCGTTTGTGGGTAAATCTTTTTGTAAAGCATGTTTTGCAAAACCGTTTTAATTCATTACTAACCAACGCCACATTTTGCCTCTTGCAGCAGACGGCTTTCAAAAAGCATTGTGACAAAAGGTGAAATTGCTTGTCACAAGCAATTTCTCCTATTGCCACAATGCCTTTTCAATCTATTCACATTTCACAACAGCAGAACTGAAATGTTTTTCACATCTTTTCAAAGCTTTTCCAATGCCGTCTGCTTCATGCTATAGATGTGTTTTTGATGTTTAATGCTAAATAAAATTATATTTTATGTTATGTAAGTAAAAGAAAATGTTCTCTGTATGTTGTAAAGAGCTAGGTGGCCTGTACCAAATCGAGGAGTGTATATGAACGGTTTTTGCGTGTTATTGGGTCTAAAATCGTGGGAGGGTTTTCACATGATTACAAAGCACTTGTAAAGTCGTCTGCTTTAAGTAAAAACGAAATGTCGTCTGCAAGTGGTAAAAAGCTTAGTGGCCTGAACCAATACAAGGAGTGTATATGAACGCTTTTTGTGTGTTATTGGGTCCAAAATAGTGGGAGGACACTACAAAACAACAAGGGCGTTGTATAAATAGGCACTTTTACCCATCCTTCATTAATACTTACTATTTTTAAATAAAGTGGCTTCTACCTATGAAATGGCAACATAGATTCTAAAGTAACATATGACTAGACTATTGACAGCTTCCTTACTTTACTTTAAACATATTTTATTGCCATAACATTTTACAAAATACGCATGTACATACAATCAAATAAACGAGTAATAAGGCAAAAGGGTTTGGCCACAAGTTCTACCAACTTAGATTCGGCCATCCCCTTGGCAGGCATTAACATATTGTAATTATGAAGAATAATTTCATTTGTACAATGTATTTGTTAAATGATTGATTCATTAATGTTCATGTAATTTTGGAAAAACATCTCTACTATATGACAATAAGGAGATAACAATTGAATTGAAAAAGAATGATTTGGAAAGAGAAAAAAATTAATAAGTGAAATAAGTGATGTGAATCGGTGCTACTGGGGCCCAGGTTCAACGACTGAAGGAATGAGTTTTTTTTTTGTTTTTTTTTTGATAAAATACTACAAGAACCTTTTGCTATCCTTAATGAAGGTGTGTACTGTAAGGAAGATTATAAAGTTGTCTTCATAATTAAAGTCTACAGAGCCAACAACAACTATTGACGACTTCCGAATCCCGTGCGTAACGGTAAAGACAAGATATAGATCAATTGTTTTGCAGATATAACAACCTGTTTACGTTTTTATTTCGTAAACAACATGCTTAACAATGTCTTACAATAAGAGGTGCTTTTTTTAGATACCATAGTTAGATTTGGTTTCGATAACTTTTAACCGCTTTTGTCAGATGATGTTAGCAAGGTGCACAAGAAGGAATTCCTGCGTTGTTTATCTATAAACATGCTTTTCCACAGAATCGCTGCCAGGCGCAAAGGCCAACTTCGCACATTATTTAACGAAAATACTGGATTTCAGCATTCTACAAATAAAGAAATTGAAAGTAGTTTTTGGTTGGGTAACGATGGGTGATGATACCAAGTTGTTCACGTTTTACTCCCAGAGCACAAATCTTTGAGTTAGTCCCTTTATACCCTTAGGGTACAAAACCTCTCACGCACAAAGTCCATTTTTGTCACATCAATGCATTATATTTTCAAACTTCAATTATGCTACCCCATTTAAACATCATGTAGAAACGCTGACCTGGTAATAGGCAAGATAGGACCTTATTAGGGAACAATCATTTAGGGGCTTTGCTATAAGCGGAATAAGGGGGCCTCCGTGGCCTAGTGGTTAGAGTACAGAACTTGAAATCACATGGCCCCTCTCCGCGTGGGTTCAAATCCTGAGAGGGATATGGATTTTCATGAGAGGCAGTCTCCCGACTGACTTACGGAATGCCGATGTACCCGCCTTGACCAGCCCTTATGGGCAGTTGAGTATGGGGTCTTCTTCCATCATTAAGAGTCGGGCATCGCTACATAACTGAAATAATGTTGATGTGATGTAAAACCCATATAAAAAAAAAATAAGCAGAATACAGTACATTGGCTACACTAAAAGTTCATGCATCAAAGAGTAATCCGTGTTTATTTTGTCAAATTCGACTCATTGCAGAGGACAATACTAATGTAGCTTTTCGGGCGAATACGCGCTCATGAAGTTTTTAGAAGACTCTCTTGCTCAAGCTTTCAATTTGAACAGACTACAGGTTACATAAAGGGAATAAGTAAACAAAAGACAACATTATAGTCTAAACTACAATGAGTTAATCCTTAACAATTCATCAAATTTTCGACTGTCTAAGATTGAAAGAGTTTGCAGATGTCATTTCAAAACTTGATGAAATTGAAAAATGATCCTCTGATAGAAATCACGAGCAATTTATCCTTTTCCCACAATGTTTTCAAGAGTTGTCAGCAACAAACCGGTCAAATGTCGTTATTGTTTGGTAATGTGTTAGCCACTCTGGTTCAGTAATCGTGAATGAAACAAAGTGATAGTAGCACACACACGCACAGTCATTTCCGTATCGTAAAACTATTCGGTTTTTGTAATTAAACCACACAGTGGGTCAAACGAGTGCAAATGCCTTTAAATAACGGTAGCGCGCATGTTATCAGTGTTAATCACTTATAGGAGGGTTTGCGGTGGATTTCATAGAAAAAGATATTTATCTTCCCTTTTCCAAAAAATCTAACCTCACATTCATTCTGTCATCAACATTTTATCTATCGATAAGATAAATGCTTGTCGAAAATGTACAACTAGTTTAACCCATTACCAACCAAAATCTACATTTGTACATAAATACATGAACCCTTTACCAAACGCCAAATTTTCGACTGTCCAAAATTGAAAGAGTTTGCGGACGACATTCCAAAATGAGATGAAGTTGGAAAATAATCTTTTGATAGGGCAGAAAACATTGTGGGAAAATGAAACATTGCTCGGGACCAGCAGTTTCTTCTTTTCCCACAATGTTTTTCTGAGTGGCCTGCAACAAAGTGGTTATTGTTTGGTAATAGGTTAAATTGCAAAACCAGTTCAGGGGCCCGTTTTACTAAACAACTTACGGAAAATGTTTGCGTAAGTCATAATTGATTAACATGAATAATATCTTCAATGAAAGTACAATATTGCAATGTGACACGTCATTGGAAGCGTCTCGGAGAGACGATTCCAATAATGTGTTACTTTGCAATATTGCTTTGCCAAATATTGAAATAAAAGGACTTGTTGTTTTAGACTTACGCAAATCTTAAGCGTAAACTGTTTAGTAAAACGGGCCCCAGGGCTTCGATAAAATGAGTAAATAAAGCACCATGGTATGATTAGATTCTTTCTAAAAGCACAGTACCGTATCGGGTTTACAGAAAAGTGAGTCGACATGACGACAGAGAAGAAATCGTCACAGATTGAACAATGGCGACACTATGACTATAACGGAACGTATGTTGCCTTTTATCTATATTCTTAGATATTTACCCCTTACTTTATGATAACTCAATATTTTCTGAGGAATAACTTAGTCACTATAATGACAAAAGAACTATGGTCATAATGAGTAACTATGAAGTAAATGGTTAGCTGAAAGTATTTACATGTAGATACATTTAACTTCTATAAGGATAAAAACAATCCTAACAGTTCCCATGTCATGGGTATTATGTTCATATAGGGGCTGATTATAAGATTGAATTACAAAAAAATATGAACCAAACAAAACAGTAATATATGTCATGGATCAGACGCGTTCGGTCGATACTCTGATCCAGACCCCATTGTCTAACTGTTTGCGAGATTGTAGCCCTTATAGTGCGGGGACCGACTCCATGCTTATACAAATAGGTAAGATCCAGGCCAGCCGCCAAGTAATTGGCAGCTGAAATAGGTTCAAACCTGTTGGCTACTCTTAGTATCTTTCCTCATCACATCAAAATTAAGCAGTTGTTTAAGCAGTTATTTAAGGTTTTAAAAAGTAGACGACACAAAAATATGTTTCTAATAAATTACCAAGCGTTTTTAGGGGTAAAGAATTAACATATTCTTCTTAGTTCTAAGCACAAAGACCACTAGTGCAATGCCTAGACATATTCACCATATGAGATTTCGTTTGCTAAAACATTGAAAGATCCAGTAACGACAATTAGACAGTAGGAAAAGTAATATTTACGCCTTGATGTAAAGCAGAACATATTGTTACAGCGTTTTCTGCTATCATTTTCTATGAAGCAGGTTCGGTAAAAACATAAAATTGTTAATATGGTACATCATTTGAAGCAGAACTGTAAGTACGCTGTCAACATGGTACATCGTAGAGCTGTAAGTACGTTGTCCCCAGAAAAGACAGCATATGGCAGGCATTGTGTTTCTTATCCATTGTTTTCTATACATTTTCTCCGAAAAACTAATCCTAGGTCGACCAAAAGATCAGTTAGTCAGCCTCATGTACAACCTGTCACGTGACCTCATTGTTTACGCAAAGACTATCTTAGACCAATCCCAGTTATACATTTCAAAATATGATAGAATAATAAACTGATTAAAATGATCAAAACGATAAAATATGTCAATAAAAAAGGAATGTTTAATGGTTAATTGATTAGTTATATTTTTGAGCTTTGAGCTTTTTTCGGTATAAGGAGGAATTTGCTCATAATGAGCGAATATTTTTGTTAATTTTAGTATCAATTTCTCCAGAATATCTGATAAAGAAAGCATATAAAGTCGTCTGATTTAATAAAAGTTGAGGGAATGACGTGTCAATGACGAATTTAGAACGCCCAATCCTCTATAAGTAATAATCATGTGAACAGGGAATTTCTAAATCTTTTTCCGTGCCCTCACTTATGATTTCATAACTGGACCTTGCTTAAAGGAAATAAACAGCAGACGACAATCGCAGAGTAATAAACATAACACTTTCAATTTGGAAGAAAACATTTCGATAAATGAAGTAATTGCTCGTATTGAGCATTTTCTTCATCTATCAAAATGTTTTCTTCAATCGTCTGCTGTAGTTTTGCATGGTCAGTGAGACAAGACGATAGTTACATAAACGGCAATTTGGTTATCTAATACGTCACAGCGCTCTGTTAAACTGATACACGAATCATGACGTTTCATAACACCTACTCGGATAACGCGGTAATGATGATCATTTCTCCTTTAACCCATTACCTTACAATAACGACATTTGACCACTTTGTTGCAGACAACACATTTTTCCTTTACCCACAATGTTTTCTGCTCTATCTTAAGATTATTTTCGAATTTCATCTCATTTTGAAATGTCGTCTGCAAACTCTTTCAATTTTGGACAGTCGAAATTTTGGCGTTCAGTAAATGGTTAAATAGCTCTTGTTGTCAAAACAACTACAACAAACAGTGGGGGCGGTTTTGACGATTGTCCAATTGACGTGTCGCGTAATTCTAGAGTAAATTGTTGAAAATGGCGTTAAACCCATAGAAAACAAGGTCATATTTCGATGTTCTTTACCCTTTACCAAACGCAAAATGTTCGACAGTCCCAAAATGAGGGAGTTTGAAGACGACATTTCAAAATGTGAATAATTGAAAAACAACCTTCGGATAGGCCAGAAAACATTGTTGGAAAAGGAAAAATTGCTCGTTACGAGAAATTTCTTCTTTTCCCACAATGTTTCCAAGAGTCGCCTGCAAGAAAGTGGTTAAATGTCGTTATTGTTTGGTAATGGGTAAACCGGTCAAAGAACTCATATTTTCAGGAAGGGTGGTTAATATATAAAATACCAGTGCTAAATCGACTCATCGACCAATACACATATTAGACTATATTATATAGTATACTCGCGTTCTTCCTTGTTCTGTGTGTCGACCGAATTGTCTAAAGATAGTGACTAACGCTAAATAGTCTATAAATAGATTATACATGTATATATATCGATTCAATGAATACACTTGTGACATGACACCTCAACAATGAACTTTCCCTCTGGTTCGAAATTAAGGACATGTTCTACGTTTCTATAAGAAAATAATCATTTCATAGAATTTTCTAAATTTTTGATATGTTATTTAGAATTCTATTGTGAATTCAAAAATGAAAAGAAAAATGCAGGTCGACGAGACAGTTTTTTCGTAAAATGACAGTTTCCATGGTAACAGTTTTGGGCAAAAAGGTCAAAATGACCATACCATCTTCAAACGTAATAAAATATTTTCTGGAATGTTTATTAACACAAAAAAAAAAATGAATTCATATATATTCAATACTATATAGTTCAATGTTTTCTTCAAACTTTTACAATCGGAACAATTTTTGTGATCCAAATCAGTTTTTCAAATTTTTGTATTCGTCAAAAAACAATGAAAATTGATATGTATATTACAAATAAATGAAGATTTAAAAATTCCTTTCATAGAAATTTCTTATCTTTCAGTATGTGAGGTAAAATTTGATCTTGAAATACAAAATGCCAAAAAAAGTATTTGTTGACGGGTTAGTTTATCTGTAAAATGACAGTCTCCATGTTAACCGTATTTGAAAAACATTTTTTAAAACGATCAAAATAACTTCAAACTTGAAAAATAAAAGCTGGGGGCTTAATTTGAATGAGAAATATACTATAATGTTAATAACCTTTTGAAGTTGCATGGATAAAATGATTAATATTTATAAAAAGTTGCGTACAGCAAATTTCATTCGAATAAAAAGTTTATCCGACTACTATGCAAGTACCTCTTCGGTAACAGATTATTATCTCCCTTTGATGCGCAGATGAAGTGCGCAGATAAAACTACCGAGAACGTCCTTAACATAATCATACGATCATGAGCGAAGATTGTACATAACATGCTAGCTTCTTATTCACAGATGTGAGGAAAGTTGGATGTTAAAACTGCAGAGGGTTCAGTGCAGTACTATAGTAAGTGCTTCATGTTTATGAAGCACTTACTATAGTATTGCACTGAACCCTCGATATAGCAGCTGCACTATTGTATTATAAGACGTTCTGAAGAATAGCCACTGGAAGTAAATAAGTTCTTAATTAGGTTTTAATAGCCTTTGTACCAATAAGGAATATGTCATCAAATTCAAAAGCAATGCAACGGTACTACGTTCGTGCATAATGCGCTCAGAACGTATTTTTTATTAAATACTATAGACTTCTACAATGATGTACATACTGTTTTGCTCCAGCGACAATTTATTTCGGCTACCAAATCAAGGGTTCAATGCAAGACTATAGTAAGTGCTTCATAAACATGAAGCACTTACTATAGTATTGCACTGAACCCTCGGAATGGTCTCAAGTATGAAAGGAACCTTTAATGTTCGTATTAGGTAACACCTAATCGATCATTATGGCAAACCCGGAACAAGACTTTGGCCCGATATTTAAGTCTTTTAGTACTTCCTGCTCACGGATTAAGTACAAAATTCAAAGTCTTTCACGCAATTTTCATCCTATATTTCGTTGCCTACCGCACACTTAGTCCATCTTTTCAAGCTTCCTTTATTTCATTTCCAGTACTGCACACGGTTTCCCTAAAAATCACTTGCTGTTTCCCGCATGAACATGCATGATCAGGAACAAAAATGGCATTGTACATGTGGGCGTTAGATTCGATTTACTGAAACCGGATAGAAACCGATAAAATTAATGCGTTGATTATGAGAAAAGAAAAATTTCGATGCATGGATTAGCGATATTTATCGTAAGTATTTCACTTGATAAGCCTAATCAGAGAAATAACAATGATTCAGGCGGCGGCAATTTCAGGTAAAGTTTGGAATTATTACAAAGCAACCTGTACTTAAGTTTGTAAACATCGTAAACATGAGCAACGAACTTAATCATAGATATCAGTTTCGTTTTAAAATAGCTACAAGCGGATTATGCAACCGAAACTGACGGGAAAGAAAGAAACTTCCAAAGCTGAAATGTACGTGCTTAACCCTTAGAATGCTGGATTATTTCTTAAAAATGGATTTTTATGACATCTGCTTTCCAAAACCTTAAATATCACCTTAAGTTTGTTACGCAAATAGACCCAGATTAGCAATCGGGTTAAATCACAGGCCAGCCGCCACTTTGCAACCTGTTTGCATAAGCATGAAGTCGGCTCTAGCACTACAAGGGTTAATGATGAAATGGTAATACGGAAGTAAGACGCGGATGATAAAAACCTGGTGACGTTTCTTCGATTATACGTATTTTAACAGTCATATCTAGAGTCTAAAGCAAAACTGATTTATTAAGGATTTACGTCAATGACAAAGGGAAAACTACCCTTAAAATCCCAACCAGTACTTCCTGTTTTCGCTTTTTCCTTTCCAGTCGTCATTTAAATTTCAAAGGTGATTTCATGTATCATAAATATAACACTGGGTCCCATATTCACATTTAACTAAGACATAAAATAAACAGTTAACCCTTATAGTGCTGGAACCGACTTCATGCTTATGCAAACTGGTTAGATCCAGGCCAGCCGCCAAATCAATTTGCGGCTGGCCTGTGATCCAACCTATTTGCTACTCTATGTATCTTTCCTAATCATGATTAAGCAGATATTTAAGGTTTTTGGAAGCAGACGACAAAAACATATTTTTTGAGAAAAATACCCAGCATTCTAAATGTTATTTTCCACACGCTCGATATACGTCATACACTACGTCACTACGCTCGATCCTTACACGTTGACCGAAGAGCATCTGTCCATACATTATCCCAGACTTCACAGATTTTCAAATATCTTCTTTTTGCACGTTGCATAACCACATTTACACTATATAACTTAAAAGATAATTCAAACTATTATACAAACTTACCTGTTATAAAGCTATCATTTATCTCAATTAATAAGTCCCATCTATCTTATCTATCGAAATTAAAAACTAAACACTCTAAGGTATTCTGAAAAGTTCATATAGGCGTGACTTTTTTGTACTCGTCACTTACTCCACCACACAACGATACATACACTGAACACCGTGAATCTATTCGAAACCGCTAGTAGCATGCGTCTCATTTCACACACGTTATCGTTCTATAAATAGAACCGTTCTCGGTATTATTCCAGGAAACAGTTTTACCTAGAAGTGGTCCAACCCTTCTCTAATGATTCAGACGGTTTAGCGACTAGAACAAGCGCACGACAGACGACTTTTTATTTGCAGAAATTCTGAAGCGCTTTTTGTTTAGTTTCTATGTTGGGTGGGCTTTTGGAAACATTTTGACAAAACTAAGGTTTTCGATGATCATGATTTCAGCGTTTTGACGTTAGGAGAATTTGCTAAAGGTGAATAAACTCTCTTTATGTCGAAACGCTGTGTGGTTTCTTCGCAATTTTAATTGGTTAATTTCGCAAGCATTCTCCGATTGTTTAAAGTTTGTCTAGACGTATCTGATGGAGGTTTCTTATAACAAGGAGATTTGGGTTTTTTTTCTTTCTTTTCTAATCCTTTTGAAATAAACAATACCAGTACATGGATCATAAACATTTTCGATACAGATTTAAATTGGTTCTGAATTGAGATGAAAACAACGTGACAAGTTAAACATATATCAGTTAATCTCAGTTCAGATTTCATTATGTAATAAGGCCAGCGGCCCACACATAAAAACGAATCGTACATACAAGTAGTTTTATACAGATATATTTATATACATGTGTAAGAGGTTAAAAGAATATAACAGGTCTCCAGGCATTATTTTTCTAACAGCTCTTGCTCAAGCAACCTCGATCAAATTCAACCAGGAACTATTTAAAAACGTTTTTGTCTGGATAGAGAGATAAGAATTAAAAAAAAACAAGTTTCTTCTGAATCGACATGCTGACAAATGTTGCAAATTGAGCCAATGTAAGATGTAAGCGACTCAATCATTTTGTTAACCTTTTCGCGGAAAAATTAGTCGAAACAATCATGACTGTGAATGTTATTCTTAGATAAGATCGCTGATTAAATCAGTTTTCGATCTTTATGATTACGAAATAAATAATTCAAGCAAAGTTCTGCGAGGCCCTGGCGTTTGGGTGGTGACTTGTAACTCAGGCATCCATGGTTCGAGACCATCCAACGCTGCTTGCTTCGTGGGATTGTCCTTTGACAAGACACTCCAGGGGCCCGTTTCACTAAACAGTTTACGCTTTAGATTTGCGTAAGTCTAAAACAACAAGTCCTTTTATTTCAATATTTGGCAAAGCAATATTGCAAAGTAACACATCATTGGAATCGTCTCTCCGAGACGCTTCCAATGACGTGTCACATTGCAATATTGTACTCTCATTGAATATATTATCCATGTTAATCAATTATGACTTACGCAAACATTTTCCGTAAGTTGTTTAGTAAAACGGGCCCAAGAGCCCTAGCCTAGCATAGAGTTGGTAATCTAGATGGAACAGCTCGGTTTGTGGAATAGGTCGCTCTAGCATACGATTAGACGCTATTTTCTACGTCGATCATTTCGCAGGACGGAAAAAAATAAATCTTTGTGTACAGAATAAACTGTTCAGACAGAATAGTTTTCTATATCTATATCAAGACAAATGCACTATATCTTTGCCAAATAGTTATGAACAGATATCAAGTGCGCATCAATAATCTAGTTATAAGGAGATTTCGTGATAAGTGTCTTAATTACAATTCGTAGAAAGCATTTGTCAAATGAGATCAAAATCTTAATCCGTGAGAGAGTCCTTTTAAAGGTGCTTGTTAACATTCTGAGTAGATTTGGACGTTAAACTTAATTTCTCTATTGCTGTCTAACAGCAGTACTGTTTTGTGATTCGCACTGCTGAAAAGCCATCAGAAGCAAGTTTATTTCGTACTGAAGTGCTTAGAGCTTGTGAACAGCGTATATAATCCAGAAGCATTGCGATTTTGAGATGTACAGGTTATAGGCGAAACATGTTCAAATATATTGATACTTTCCGAATTAATTTTGCTTTCAAAATCTACTTTTACTTGTATATCAAACAACAATGCAAAAACTGTATTGTTTTATCGACATTTCATTTTAACTTTCAAGTTTAAAAATTAGTGATCAATCACCTTAACCTTATACAATATCAATCATTCTCCAAGAAATCTTTCTATAAATAGAAATATAGATTATAATGTATTTCTACGTTGTTATCTCAAGTATCAAATACATTTCACCGGCGTTCAATATATGCCAACATGGGCAACACACCATTTGTTTAAAAAGATAAAAAAAAAAATGGGATGAAATTTAAAAATAATCTTCTGATAGGGCAGAAAACATTGTATGAAAAGGAGAAACTTATCGTTAAGAGCAATTTCTCCTTTTCCCACAACGTTTTCTAGAGTCGTCTGCAACACACTGGTTAAATGTCATTATTGTTTGGTAATTGGTTAAATAAACTTTTAAAGGAGTCTTATTTATCGGTGACAGCATAACCATAAAAGGACGCAAGGCAGAACCATTAACCCATGGGGTTCGAACCCTCGTGTTTGGAGGCCTGCCCTCTAACCCTGGACCACTGTCCCTCACATGACTTATTCATGCTCTGAAATAACGACATGCAGGAAAATAACAGGGGAATGAGTATAAGGAACACCAAAGGTACGCTCTCTGTTGCAATATTGCTGGAATAACGTTGTAAACGGAATAAGTTCTTAAAGTAATCGAACCATAATTATTGAGCTGGACCAACATAACACGTGTTCAGCATAACTGCATTACTATAATTACCACGCGATTTCCGAGAATCGTATCCTCCGATCGCAGTTCCGGGAATCTTAGTGATCCTCTTCTAACCCAATATCACAACCTTTGTAGCAGGCGATATTTAAAATCATTGTGACGAAACGAGAATTTGCTCGATATGAGCAAATTCCCGTTTCCTAACAATGATTTTGAACATTAACACTCGATATGAGCAAACTTTCGTTTCCTCACAATGATTTTGAACATTGAATAAACAGATGAAGCGTTAAATAAAAAAAAAGCGGACGTTTGTCGTTTTTCGGATCGGTTGAAATATCGTCTTTTGTGAATTATCGGGAGGAGGAAGTTGTTAAAGTACACAGAATCGATAGAGTCAACTTCAAATACAGACATACATGGACACTAGAGATGATTGTCCAAAACAGTACGATTGAGCATTTATACTTTTCCATTTTAAAGAAGTTGTAGAAGATCAAAATCTGTGTTTTACCTCTTTTTCACAAACAACATATATATGGTGTTTACTATATTTACAGAGGTTTCTCCAATATTTTCACGTGAATTTCGCTTGGAAGCATGAACGAAATCAAAAGGGAAGAAAACGAAAATTTCATTGCCCTTCATAATTTCGTGAATCTTATTTGAATTTACCAGAAACAATTAAAGTTGTGTTCATATTTCGAGTCATTAGTAATATTTATAGATGAATGATTATAAGAAAACGAAAAGTAAAAATTATGAAATTGTCGGTTATTACGGTTTAGTAAAATCAATCACGTGGCATCTGTTGGGCATATACTAACTCTAGGAAACATCCTAGCTCGATAAGAAACATGTTTTAACATAATTACCTTTTTTACCTTCTCTTAATTAAAAAAGCGCCTAATGTTTTTGGTGCCATAAGGTATTTGCAGATTCAAAGACAAAAACTCACAAGGAAAAAAAATGATAACAAAGGAACATCATACAAAGTAACAAATAATAAGCAAGAATATGAATAAATATAACTTACCGATAAAACCAACATTGTAATGGTTAAATAGAACTTTACAACTTAATACGGTAGGTGTATGTAATACACGTGTCGATATACTCATAGATCTATACCCAATTGTATAATCTATTCGTCACACTGTTTTGTTAGTCTACGTTTATGTACATATAACTTAACTTCATGATATGTCGATATCTTGGAATGTACTGATATGAAGTGCGTGTTTTCTCGAGATTAAATTTGAGAAGAAGCTCATTTCCCAAGAATAGAAACTAGATCTATAGCTCTACTTGTGCGGTTTCTGGGAATATAAAGTACAAAGAATGGTTATTCAATACAACTGTATTCTTCGTATTCAATAAATCGATATAAGGTTTTTACCATTTACAGAAATTATGGAATACGTGCGTGTAAATTGTATGACTTTAATCGTAAACAAATATATGTTTCCGTTTTTTAACTGCAATTGCGTTCAGGAAGTGGGAAAATCGAGAATTTAAATCAAGCCTTAACCCTTTACCAAACAACAAATTTTCGACGGTCCCAAATTGAACGAGTTTGCAGACGACATTTCAAAATTCGATGAAATTTGAAAATAATTTCTTAATAGGGCAGAAAACATTGTGGGAAAAGGAAAAATTGCTCGTTACGAGCAAGTTCTCCTTTTACCACAATGTTTTCTAAAGTTGTCTCCAACAAAGAGATCAAATGTCGTTATTGTTTGGGAAAGGGTTAAGAAGATCCGCTTTATTTTCTATATTAGCTTCCTGCTGCTGCGGATTTTAATTTGATTAACTTCAATTCGGCGATCGTGGTTGTGACTATATGAACACATGGTTAATGGAAACTGAAATCATATTTCCTCAATTAGCACTTCCTAAATGCACAAATCACCAAAAATATGAAATCAAGTTTCGATGTAAATACCCATTATATCTATTTTCGTTTTTATTCAAGTGCGCTTTTACATGCATATCGCAGGTGACAATTAGAACGCGGGTGACGTGGTCTATCGGTTTCGATTAGCGCTTAAACCCTTTACCAAACGCGAAATTTTCTATTGTCTCAAATTGAAAGAGTTTGCAGGTGACATTTCGAAGTGTGATAAACTTGAACATTAGTCTTCTAATAGGGCAGAAAACCTTGTGGGAAAAGAAGAAATTGCTCGTTCTTCTTTTCCCACAATGTTTTCCAAAGTCGTTTGCAACCAACTGGTAAAATGTCGTTATTGTTTGGTAATGGGTTAAGGAATGACGACATAAAACATTGATCTGCCAAAATGTTCCGCCTATGATTAAAATGTAAATCTATAAAGCTTGCTAAACAATCGCTAAACAATGTCTGATATTAACATTTTTGAAGGTTTAATTATTGTTTTCAACAATAATTTGAATAGTTGAGGATTCAATGGTTATATACCAATAAAGGGTTGGGGATTGGACACAAAATCAGAACACAACCATTAAGATGATTGTTCACAGATGTGATAAAATTTGGAAGTTAAAATTTAATTTCCTTAAAACTGCACAACAACAGTACTGTTATTATGATCAGCGCTTTAAAATAGTCATTGGAAGGAAAACTAGATCGTTTTTAATTCTTGTAAGTGTATAATGAATTAACATATATCTTAATCCAAAAACGTCACAACGCTTTTAACATCTACCGCACATAAACTGGGCAAACTTAGATAAAGTAACATTTCATGAATTAATTGTGCTTCCAATCGCTATTTTTAGTTGTATATGAAACACTAATACATTTATATTGTTTTGATGACATTTTATTTTGACTTGCAAATTTTCTCATCTGTAAACTTCAGTAGAATATCCATAAACCGAACTTCTAGTTGTCGAACTCATCTGTATGTCGAAGTAAATACGGGGTCCCAAATCGTCTGTTCACTATTATTTCCTTGTATTCTAGACATGTTTATCTCGAACTCTATCTATGTTGAACCTTTTCATAATGTCCCCTGAACTTCGAGATATAGAGATAATATTGTAGAAAATTTAAGCCGAGTGCGAACCCATGTTCCTTGTTCAATCTAGGAATGCAGACCGGATAAATCAGCAATAACGAGAAAAGTAGTGAGGTTGTGAGGATATCTAGGAAACTTATGAATACGTATTTCCTAGAGTATCTACTATCCAGCTCTTCTAGGAACGTGAATGTTTAAAGTCAATACATACAATACATTATGTATCCGTATACGGTCGACATTCCAATAATGTATATAGTAATAGTCCGAATCGGATTTATTCATGTACATGAATCAACCCTTTACCATACCCCAATTTTCGTTTGTCCCAAATTGAAAGACTTTGCAGACGACATTTCAAAATGTAATGAAATTGGAAAAATAATTTTCTGAATGGGCAGAAAACATTGTTGGAAAAGGAGAAATTGCTCTTTACGAGCAATTTCTCCTTTTCCCACAGTTTTTTTCAGAGTCGTCTTCAACAAACAGGTAAAATGTCGTTATCGTTTGGTAATGGGTAACATATACACGTACACGTTTTCCCATACCAGGACCTTCTAATCGGTATGGCTGTTTTGTTGGGTTACAACGGTGGATAATTCTTTCTTTTATCAAATATTGCTTTTGAAAAATATTGCTGTTCGCGCACCAACTAAATAATAATTCTAAATGGTTTCTGTTTCGATTCCAAATTGTTTCGGACTTACAATTTCTCGCAAGGTTTTCAGTAGTTTCAAAATGAATTTTCGGACTCCTCTCAAAACTCCGCCAGCGATTGTACGGCCGAAATACTGCGAAACCTTTGCGTTGGTTCAGCAGTTAGTGTTCTGGTGTCGCTTTCAGTCGCAACTCTACGTAGACTTCGGTCAGTGAACGTAATAGGGCTTCTTCGCATTTTTTTGGGGTCTTCGTCCTAATTCCTTTTAAATCTTTTTATAAGTAATATCTATAATAATTGTGTTTTTATCTTCTTTTTTTTTTTGCAGTCGATAAGTAAAAAAGTAAAATAGGTCTATGTCGCTATACGTTTTGGATGTCGGAGTACAGTGTATCGAATCAATCAAATACAGGTAGTAAAAATTCTTGTTTATTTTTTTGTCGAATTGGAACATTCGAAATCATGCAGTATTCGAAATAAAACACCTGTCCTACCGACACCGTAAAGTCGATAGTCTCCTACAGTCATGAGTATAAAAAGGTGAGGTAATCCAATTATCTATTTCAGGTCAATTTGAAAACATTTCGTTTTCTTTGGAAAATAAAGTATTCATGATTGTTTAAATGTGTCGCCACCATCTTTAAGCGTCATTTTCGTTTCTAAGTAGATGTTCATATTATATTTGTGCCGGCAGTGACCAATCCCATAAAGGGGATCACTGTGAGAATGAACAACAGTGGAATTCTGTTGTCGTTGATTTAAATGTCTTTAAATGAGCCTTTCTATTCTTTCAAAATCATTCTTCTATAACAATAATTCATGACCCTTCTGGAGAATACCACATGCGTCCCAAACGAATTCGCTACCATTTCAGTTAGATCGTGCACAAACCTAACATAAACTCGATATACCTTGTTACCGATTGCTAGATATCCGAAATGAAAAGAATTAATCAGTCGAGAAAACTAATGGTGTATGATAAAAGGCTTTACGCACATTAAATAAATAAATTGACACGTTTTTTGTAATGATTACGTGTCAAAAAAGCGTAACCCTTTGTTCCATGAATTATACTTGACAGCGGGTCGAGGAATGACGTGTATCTTACACGCAATCGTAACTACTCGGGTATTTCCGTGACCTAAGAAGTACGCTTCGTGTATAAGTGTACGTTACGAATTGTGTGTTATGTGTCCCGGCTCATAACACGTCTCCTGTGAGCATCAACTTAAAGTAGTTCAGTATAAATGTAGTGTTGAACATCATTTTAAAGCTTTAGTTTTGGTTGGTTACTTATACATACTAGTTAAGTTATAAGTTTTAATATATATGTGTTTCCTTTATAAAATTAAATGACTATTTAGATATTACATTTAAGATCTATAGTACAATGAAATTACAATGAAAGTATTCTTGCGAGAAGCAATTTGACGGCTTCCTTAATATGTAAGAGGTGTTTTCAATGGACAAACCCGATGAGTTCAGATTGCCTTACCCGATGTCTCACTGCGATCGACTGTCTCATTAAGGTCGCGTACAGACCACGATTTCCTTAAAGGCACATGAAAGGGAATTTATGCTTCATAAAACTATACTATTTGGTAATCTTTATGTCAGATTCAAATAGTCATCACCGAAAAAATACCAACAGCACAACTTAAAAGTGAACGCCAACAAAAATAACCCAGGTCAGCCACTTTAATGGTTCAGATTCTTCATCTCTGACCTGGTCATGTGATACACAAATTTCAGTTGACACCAACCAATCAGAATTCGTTCTTTAAATGTGTAAAAAACAGCTTGTTGATAAACATGATTGAATTGAACTATATTTCAAGTACAAAATAACTTATGTAAAAGAAGTTTATTAAATGGGTCTCACAGCATTCATAAATTTATGTTCATGACTTTAATGAACATAATAAAAGAACTCCATATATTCTTTCTGTAATGCATTTGTACTCATATCTTTCCATGTGCCTTTAACCCTTTCCCAAACAACACATTTTCGACTGTCCCAAATTGTAAGAGTTTGCAGACGACTTTTCAAAATGTGATAAAATTAGAAAATAATCTTCTAATAGGGCAAAAAACATTGTGGGAAAAGGAAAAATTGCTCGTTACGAGCAAATTGTCATTTTTCCAACAATGTTTAGTAAAGTCGTCTGCAATTTAAACGAGCAATTTCTCCTTTTTCAACAATATTTTCTTCCCTATCAGAGTATAATTTTTCAATTCCATCACATTTTGAAATGTCGTTTGCAAAATCTTTCAATTTGTTAATATCGAAAATATGGCGTTTGGGCAAACCCCAGAAGTAGGTGGGTTACAAAGGAACAATGACTCTTGGTAGATAATACACCAAAACACCTCACAATGGTTACTTCCGCTATATTACCTTTACCTTCAAATAGATTAGTGGGCTAAACTACAGCCTATTTTCGAACAAGCAAGAGACATCTATGTGTGTTACCAATCCTTATTGAATTGTTCTAAATGATTTGAGTTTGGTAGCTCTACTCAGTGATTTCTTTGATTAAATCAATGGGCTTTTTTACCAAAACTTAAAAATCAATGGGGTTTTCTATAGAAAAATGATTAAAATGAATGTAATTCGTTGGGAGATTTGGGGAAATTATATGAGATATTTTTTTTTTGCGTTAAATTGTTTATATGGTTAAACACAAAGGGTTGTCAACCATTTTTCAATTACATAACTGCTTTCCGGGATCCACCATTACTAGTCAACAACTAGTACTAGGCAACAGCTTTGTAGTGACTTGCCGAATTACACTTCAGGGAAACCAGAGATATTGTTGGGACCCGAACCCGTGACCATCCATCCCCGAGTTCTAATACCGTCACCTCAACCACAGAATTGTAATGAAAAGTTTAATCCTTTACCAAAAGCCAAATTTTCGACTGTACCAAATTGAAAGAGTTTGCAGACGACATTTCAAAATGTGATGAAATTGGAAAATGATCTTCTGAAGGGGCAGAAAATATAGTGGGAAAAGGAAAAATTGCTCGTTACGAGCATTTTTTTCATTTTCCCACAAATTTTTTGAAAAGTCGTCTGCAACAAAGTGGTCAAATGTCGTTATTGTTTGGTAATGGGTTAATCGGTGTTGTCATCTCTGACTTCATGCACTGGTCAGTGAGTCCGAGGAGCAGAGTAAAACTTGAATAATACCCATACCAGCTTTATCATCGTCTCTTTAAGGCACATGAAAGGAGACTAATGTTATATCGACTATATTATTTCGTAAACTTTTTGTCGGATTCAAATAGATATCACCAAAGAAACCCAACAGCACAACTTAAACTTGAAAGCCAACGAGAAATAACCTAGATTAGCTTGTTTAATAATTTCATATTGCCTGATTCTTCACCTCTGACATGCTCACACGATACACGAACTTTCTAATCAACCAATCCGAATTCGTTATTTCAAATATGTCAACAAACAGATTGTTTAAAAACATGACTGAATTGGAGACAACCATATTTCAAGCACAAAATAACTTATGTTAAAGTAGTGTATTAAATAGGGTATCACAGCATGCATAAATGTTCATGACTTTTATGAACATAATAGAAGAACCAATATCCTTTCATGTGCCTTTAACTAAAAAGCCAATACAATCACAATCATATCTCACAGCAGAACAAGGAAGCCATTAACAGTGACAAAGAAAGAACAAAATTACCTTATCAGAAAAATAGTTACTGTCACATATTTCCCTGTGAAGACGTCTTTGTTTAACCCTTACAGTGCTGGAGCCAACTTCGTGCTTATGCAAACAGGTTAGATCACAGACCAGCCGTCAAGTGATTGGCGGCTGGCCTGTGATCTAACCTGTTTGCTACTCTGAGTATCTTTCCTCATCAAAATTGAGCCTATTTTTTGGTTTTTGAAAGCAGGCGACACAAATATCTATTAATAGAATATTACACAGCATTCTAAGCGTTAAAATGTAACAAATGTTACAAAGAGACGATATATCATGTAAACTCAATCTGCCACAGGGCTTCAATGTTAGCGCTCTATAAAGCGATTTTCCTTCCCTTGAGGAAATCGTGTTTGATTCGCAATTTGTTGCAAATAACATCGACCAGGAAACGACAGAACAAACTTATAGTTCCAAGATTTTTTTTATTCTTGTTTAAATGACTTTGGTTTAGACGCCGTTTTCAACAACAAGTCAGCTATATCACTTCATCCGTCAATGTCACTTGTATTTCCTACTTAATACTAAATGATATTGTGTACATGTTACTGAATCAATCCCTCCACCCTCAACCATTGAACCATTTATTCAGTGACTGTTTGCTTTGGACTTTGCATCGCATCAACAATATCTAAGTTACAATATAATGCGTGAGTTATCATGGATAAACATGGACTTTTCCCTTGCCTGTACGCGATAGCTAGGTCGAGAAAATCATAGGAATTCAGTAAGTCAGTCGGAACGTTACCTCTCATGACGATTTAAATCTATCGATTCCGCGATTTGAACCACAGCGAAAAGCGGCTTTGGGATCAGAGTTCACTATCACAACCACCGTGGGGGCTAATATTGGAATACCATGCCTTACAATAAAAGTGAAATTAATGTTATTTCTATCGTATAAGTTTTAATTTACATCACAAGAAATCTGAATTATTTTTTGTCCTTAATTCTGTTTTTGATCGTTTTGACTTCGCGACCATTATTCACACACAAACTTATTCATACCTGATTTCAGCTTTGTTGATACTGTTGTTATTTTCTGCTGAATGGATGCTTTATTAAAATGAACGCTTGCGAAAAGTATTACATTCAATAGATCTAAGGATTTCCGCGGGACAATTTGTTCACCGCAAACGTTTTCCTTATTGAACGCAAAGGTAGGGTTACACATTTCGATGAATCGCCTCCGGTTAATCATATACGTTTCCCGGGAACGTCAACGTTAAAAAGTTCAATATGGAAGTGTTTAACATAATTCTAAATCACTGCTTTTGATCGATAACTCATACATAATGGTGAAATAAAAAGTTCTCATTTATAAATAACTGTTTCCTTAATCAAATCTAATGGCTATTTTGAATTATATTTAAGAGCTCTATGAAAATACGAAAAAAGTATCAGGAGAACCAATATGGTGACTTCAGTATTACTTCAGAGGTGTTGTCATCGGATAAACCTGATGAGTTCAGATTGGGTGTCTTTCAACACTCAAATGATTATGATGAACTCCAGGATAGTTACATTTTGAATATTTACACAGCAAGAATCAAGACTTCATGGTGTAAGAAAAGGGTCATTATTTTACTAACGACAATCACATGAGCTATGTTATTGTACAAATGCACATTATTCCTATTCCATTACCTCCCGTTTGTCTGGTATTATTTTTGATATCTATTTATATGTTCATAAATGTGTATGACTAGACGCTTTATACGTTTATATCAATAAGAGTTTCTTCTTTTTCTATTTTATACATTTCTCACGTAAGATAGAAATTCATGACAAGTTAACTAACCAAACGTTGGGGTAAACACTGCAAACAAATGTTGCCTTTAACCAACATCGTCTAACGAACGTAAAGACCCTTTCTTCAGCGTAGACATATACTATTAGATGCAAATGTGTCCAAACGTTCAAATTGATGTAACGGGTTAGCAGACAGTTGAGTCATGTGTCTGGTATTTTCCCTATAGCTGCACCAGCTCATACGAGAGCATGCATTGAATAGGGAATATTCAATATTTACCTTTATAGTACTGGAACCGACTTAATGCTTCTGTAAACAGCTTGGTTCACAGGTCAGCCGCCAAGTTAATTGGCGGCTGGCCTGTGATCTAACCTTTTTGCTCCTTTGAGTATCTGACCTCATCAAAATTAAGCAGATAATTTAGATTTTGGAAAGCAGACGACACAAACGTCTATTTTTAGAAAATAACCCAACATTCAGATGGTTAATCTTACATCTGGGAAAGCGTGGAACAATGCACGAGTGTGCAATAAACGACTTTTGACGCGTAAACTATACTGAACGAGTACAGTAGTACTCAACACTTTTCGCAAATGTGCCATTCACACTGGGAAATATATTGATAACGCTTCAATAACGTTTCTAGAATTTTATTATTATATTCATCGAATTTTGCACTAAATCTGAATGGAGTTCTTTTTAGCGATTTTGTTTGCCCTGGCGAATGGAAACGATAGCTTTAAAAGTACCAAATTCCGTCGCTGAATGTATCAGGGTTTTGAAGATCAAAAACATGCATCAATTTTGGGGCGTTGCACGAAACGTAATGCAGGCCCGCCGATAATCAAATTTTGGAAAATTGAGAAATTAACGCAAGCAGTGCAAGAAAACTACATGTATTTCTTGTGCAACAAAATATCCTCCTCAACCGCTACTTGATCTCAAATGAGCATTTGCATCTTGCCATACCCAACTCTAGCCTAGGGTCTTGGCCCATGCATACCCTAATGCAGGGTACATGCATGGGTCAGAACACAAGGCAAACCCAACTCCTCCGTCTATTCAACAGCAAATACGCATGGTTATGGGATATCGACGTGTAAAGAGTATTCCGAATCCCTCGATCTCATTAACTCTTCACCCAGTCTGATTGGGGACTTCTAATAGGCACACATTATGGAGTACATGCGTAACGATTCCGCAGTGTTTCGGGCGTACACTCGTTCACGATGATTGCAGAGATGTCCGAAATGTATTTCGGACACCTCTGCAATCATCGTGACCGATTAATGTCCGAAATGCTACATTGGAGTAAATTTATATCTACATCTAAAAGAAATTGCTATTTTTGCGAAGATCACCCTGAAAGAAATTAAACACAGGCTAAGGGTATGGCACGTGTTTGCTTGATGTGGTTTTTCATTCGTTTCAGTTTCGCTTAATCGTACCCCTTTCTTCCAATGTGAGTGTGTTTTTTGTGTGTGTTTATCATTTTTTATTTTACTTCTTTTGGGGTTTTTTGCATTATAGTTTCCTCTATTGTGAAACCGAAACCGACGTTTCATGCAAATGTGATACGTACTTAACCATTCATAGTTCAACCAGAGAGCTAGGTCAGGTTTTAAGTTACAATATTACCCGAGTTTTTTCTTCACCAATTTAACTTGAACGACGTTATTTTCCTCAATTCTACGAAACAAAGGTTGGCACAAAGAAAACGATTAAGTCTTGCCATTGTGAATAAAGCACACAATTTTAGACAATTTTAGACTTAAGTATCAAATTACCTTATTTACATTGTCCCGAGAGCAATTCTAGGCTGAGCCTCTCTGATCCGTATTGGATTGTTGGTTTTGGATTCCGCTTCCGGTCCATAAAAATGTAATTATGGAGGATTCCCACACACTGTTTAAACTGTTTTTAAAACTATTTACACTTAATGACTCTACAACACTAGCTGGAAGACTATTCCATGTATCTACGATCCTCTGGCTAAAGCTGAATTTTCTGATGTTTGGACGAGAATGATTCTTCTTTATTTTAGATATGTGCCCTCTTGTGATTGTTGTATTCATGGGTAGAATTTCTTTGTTGATTTTGGCGAAGTTGTTGATATTTTTGTATGTTTCGATCATATCTGCCCTTAGTCTCCTGTACTGAAGAGACGGTAATACAAGTGCCTTTAATCGGACTCGGTAGCTGAGACTATGGAGTGATATAACTAGCTTTGTGGCTCTACGTTGGACGTCTTATAATGCTATTGCTTCTTTCTTATGTATAATTGACCATACTGTACTGCCATATTCGAGATGTGGTCTTACTAGGCTTTTATAAAGTGTGAGGAACATCTCTTTATCCATGTAGGAAAATGATCTTTTTCTTAGTCCAAGCATACGTTGGCTTTTAAGACTTGAGCGTTTATATGTTTTTGAAATTTTAAGGATTTATCCACCAGAATACCTAGATCTTTTTCTTCGTTCGTTTGTTGGATATGTGATCCTCCCATTGTAAAGCATGAATCCTTCTGTTGGCCAAATTGTATATGTTTGCATTTAGATCTATTAAATGTTAAGACCCATTTGACTGACCAACATAAAAGACTGTCTATGTCGGACTGAAGTGATAGTCGATCAGTATTGTTATTTACTTTTGCATATAAAATAGCAAGTCATATCAAGCGCTTGGATAATCAACTGTTGACAAGATAGATATGAGAGAAGCCCGTGAAAGTTCATTGGGATCTGATCGAGTGATTAAAACTTGAATGGTTTAAAGAGGATACCAATAATCCACCATTTTGAAACTCATTCTTCTGTCGGGTTACTTCGTTCGTGTTTGGTATTCGTTGTTCGGAGCTGGAAATCTTCGGTGTAAAGTGAATAGTTCCGTATTCGACCGATTTTGTGCCGAGGAGACGCAACATTTACTATCTCGAGGCGGTCCCCTCAATTGCTTGTTTGTAGCATTTCTGTCTCTTATCAAGGGGATTAATGGCCAATTGAAAAAGAAGTTTATGATGCGCATACATCCTCTATGATTTTTAAGTTGTGGCAGATAGTCATGTGATAGACACAATTATTATCGTTTGGAAGAAGATTTTGACATGAGTGTTATAATCATTTTGAAGGGGCTTTTTCCGCACTGGCATATCGACGAAGGGGCTTTTTCCCACACTGGCATATCGACGAAGGGGCTTTTTCCGTACTTTCATATCGACAAATGGGCTTTTTTTCCGCACTGGCAAATCGACGAAGGGGCTTTTTTCCGTACTTGCATATCGACGAAAGGGCTTTTTTTTCTCCGCACTGGCATATCGACGAAGGGGCTTAGTTCCGCACTGGCATATCGACGAAAGGGCTTTTTTCCGCACTGGCATATCGACGAAGGGGCTTTTTTCCGCACTGGCATATCGACGAAGGGGCTTTTTTCCGTACTTGCATATCGACGAATGGGCTTTTTTCCGCACTGGCATATCGACGAAGGGGCTTTTTTCCGCCCTGGTAAATCAACGAAGGGGCTTTTCCGCACTGGCAAATCAACGAAGGGGCTTTTTCCGCACTGTTAAATCGACAAAGGGAATTTTTTCCGTACTTGCATATCGACGAATGGGCTTATTTCCGCACTGGCATATCGACGGAGGGGCTTTTTGCGTACTTGCATATCGACGAATGGGCTTTTTTCTGTACTTGCATATCGACGAAGGGGCTTTTTTCCGCCCTGGTAAATCGACGAAGGGGCTTTTCCGCACTGGCAAATCGACGAAGGGGCTTTTTCCGCACTGGCAAATCGACAAAGGGGATTTTTTCCGTACTTGCATATCGACGAATGGGCTTTTTTCCGCACTGGCATATCGACGGAGGGGCTTTTTGCGTACTTGCATATCGACGGATGGGCTTTTTTCTGTACTTGCATATCGACGAAGGGGCTTTTTTCCGCCCTGGTAAACCGACGAAGGGGCTTTTCCGCACTGGCAAATCGACGAAGGGCCTTTTTCCGCACTGGCAAATTGACGAAGGGGATTTTTTCCGTACTTGCATATCGACGAATGGGCTTTTTTTTCGCACTGGCAAATCGACGAAGGGGCTTTTTTCCGTACTTGCATATCGACTGGGCTTTTTTCCACACTGGCATATCGACGAAGGTAATCGACGAAGGGGCTTTTCCGCACTGGCAAATCGACGAAGGGGCTATTTCCGCACTGGCAAATCGACCAAGGGAATTTTTTCCGTACTTGCATATCGACGAAAAGGCTTTTTTATCGCACTGGCATATTGACAAAGGGGATTTTTTCCGCACTGGCATATCGACGGAGGGGCTTTTTTCCGCACTGGCATATCGACGGAGGGGCTTTTTTCGGTACTTTCATATCGATGAATGGGCTTTATTCCGTACTTGCATATCGACGAAAGGGCTTTTTTTTCGCACTGGCATATTGACGAAGGGGCTATTTTTCCGCACTGGCATATCGACGGAGGGGCTTTTTTCGGTATTTTCATATCGATGAATGGGCTTTATTCCGTACTTGCATATCGACGAAAGGGCTTATTTTTCCGCACTGGCATATTGACGAAGGGGCTATTTTTCCGCACTGGCATATCGACGGAGGGGCTTTTTCCGTACTTGCATATCGACGAATGGGCTTTTTTCCACACTGGCAATTCGACGGAGGGGCTTTTTTCCGTACTTGCATATCGAAGAATGGGCTTTTTTTCGTACTTGCATATCGACGAATGGGCTTTTTTTCCGCACTGGCATATCGACGAAGGGGCTTTTTTCCGTACTTGCACATCGACGAATGGGCTTTTTTCCGCACTGGCAAATCGACGAATGGGCTTTTTTTCCGCACTGGCAAATCGACGAAGGGGCTTTTTTCCGCACTGGCATTTCGACGAAGGGGCTTAGTTCCGTACATGCATATCGACGAATGGGCTTTTTTCCGCACTGGTATATCGACGAAGGGGCTTTTTTCCGCACTGGCATTTCGACGAAGGGGCTTTTTTCCGTACATGCATATCGACGAATGGGCTTTTTTCCGCACTGGCATTTCGACGAAGGGGCTTTTTTCCGTACATGCATATCGACGAATGGGCTTTTTTCTGCACTGGCATATCGACGAAGGGGCTTTTTTCCGCACTGGCATTTCGACGAAGGGGCTTTTTTCCGTACATGTATATCGACGAATGGGCTTTTTTCCGTACTTGCATATAGACGAAAGGGCTTTTTTCCTCACTGGCATATTGACGAAGGGGCTTTTTTCCGCACTGGCATATCGACGGAGGGTCTTTTTGCCGTACTTCCATATCGACGAATGGGCTTTTTCCGCACTGGCAAATCGACGAAGGGCTTTTTTACGTACTTGCATATCGCACTGGCATATCGACGAAGGGGCTTTTTCCACACTGGCATACTGGCATATTGACGAAGGGGCTTTTTCCCGCACTGGCATATCGACGGAGGGGCTTTTTTCCGCACTGGCATTTCGACGGAGGGTCTTTTTTCCGTACTTGCATATCGACGAATGGGCTTTTTTCCGTACTTGCATATCGACGAAAGGGCTTTTTTACGTACTTGCATATCGCACTGGCATATCGACGAAGGGGCTTTTTCCACACTGGCATACTGGCATATTGACGAAGGGGCTTTTTTCCGCACTGGCATATCGACGGAGGGGCTTTTTCCGCACTGGCATTTCGACGGAGGGTCTTTTTTCCGTACTTGCATATCGACGAATGGGCTTTTTTCCGTACTTGCATATCGACGAAAGGGCTTTTTCCCGCACTGGCATATCGACGAAGGGGCTTTTTTCCGCACTGGCATATCGACGAAGGGGCTTTTTCCGCACTGGCATATCGACGAAGGGGCTTTTTCCCGCCCTGGTAAATCGACGAAGGGGCTTTTCCGCACTGGCAAATCGACGAAGGGGCTATTTCCGCACTGGCAAATCGACGAAGGGGATTTTTTCCGTACTTGCATATCGACGAAAGGGGGCTTTTTTCCGCACTGGTATATCGACGAAGGGGCTTTTTTCCGCACTGGCAAATCGACGAAGGGGCTTTTCCGCACTGGCAAATCGACGAAGGGGCTATTTCCGCACTGGAAAATCGACGAAGGGGATTTTTTCCGTACTTGCATATCGACGAAAGGGGCTTTTTTCCGCACTGGCATATCGACGAAGGGGCTTTTTTCCGCACTGGCAAATCGACGAATGGGCTTTTTTCCGCACTGGCAAATCGACGAAGGGGCTTTGTTTTTTGTACTTGCATATCGATGAATGGGCTTTTTTCCGCACTGGCATATCGACGAAGGGGCTTTTTTCCGCACTGGCATTTCGACGAAGGGGCTTTTTTCCGTACATGCATATCGACGAATGGGCTTTTTTCCGTACTTGCATATCGACGAAAGGGCTTTTTTCCGCACTGGCATATTGACGAAGGGACTTTTTTCCGCACTGGCATATCGACGAAGGGGCTTTTTTACGTACTTGCATATCGCACTGGCATATCGACGAAGGGGCTTTTTCCGCACTGGCATATCGACGAAGGGGCTTTTTCCCGCCCTGGTAAATCGACGAAGGGGCTTTTCCGCACTGGCAAATCGACGAAGGGGCTATTTCCGCACTGGCAAATCGACGAAGGGGATTTTTTCCGTACTTGCATATCGACGAAAGGGGCTTTTTTCGGCACTGGCATATCGACGAAGGGGCTATTTCCGCACTGGCAAATCGACGAAGGGGATTTTTTCCGTACTTGCATATCGACGAAAGGGGCTTTTTACCGCACTGGCATATCGACGAAGGGGCTTTTTTCCGCACTGGCAATTCGACGGAGGGGATTTTTCCGCACTGGCATATTGACGAAGGGGCTTTTTTCCGCACTGGCATATCGACGGAGGGGCTTTTTTCCGTACTTGCATATCGACGAATGGGCTTTTTTTACACACTGGCATAGCGACGGAGGGGCTTCTTTCCGTACTTGCATATCGACGAAGGTTTTTTTTTCCGTACTTGCATATCGACGAATGGGCTTTTTTCCGCACTGGCATATCGACGAAGGGGCTTTTTTCCGCCCTGGTAAATCGACGAAGGGGCTTTTTCGCACTGGCAAATCGACGAAGGGGCTTTTTTTCCGCACTGGCATATCGACGAAGGGGCTTTTTTCCGCCCTGGTAAATCGACGAAGGGGCTTTTCCGCACTATCAAATCGACGAAGGGGCTTTTTCCGCACTGGCAAATCGACGAAGGGGCTTTTTCCGCTCTGGCATAAACGGTGGAAGGGGCTTTTTTCCGGGCGCTGAATTAGAAGGAGTAGGAGGAAGACGAAGAAGAAGAAGGAGAGGAGGAGGAGGAAGAGGAGGAGGAGCAGGAAGAGGGAGAAGGAGGGGGAGGAGAAGAAGATGGTGGAGGAGGAGTAGGAGGAAGAGGAGGAAGAGAATAGGAAGAGAAGGAAGACAAAAAGAAAGAGTAGGTGGAGGTGGAGGAGGAGAAGCAGGAGGAGCAGGAGGCGGTGGAGGAGGAGGAAGAGGAGGAGGAAGAAGAGGAGGACGAGGAGGAGACAGAGGAGGAGGAGTTAGTGGAGAAGGAGGAGGATGAGAAGGAGAATGAGGAGAAGGAGGAGGAGGAACAGGAGGAGCAGGAAGATGACGATGATGAGGAGGAGGAGGACGAGGAGGAGGAGGAGGAGGAGGAGGAGGAGGAGGAGGAAGAGGGAGAAGGAGGGAGAGGAGAAGAAGATAGTGGAGGAGGAGTAGGAGGAAGAGGAGGAAGAGAATAGGAAGAGGAGGAAGACAAAGAGAAAGAGTAGGTGGAGGTGGAGGAGGAGAAGCAGGAGGAGCAGGAGGTGGTGGAGGAGGAGGAGGAAGAGGAGGAGGAAGAAGAGGAGGACGAGGAGGAGACAGAGGAGGAGGAGTTAGTGGAGAAGGAGGAGGATGAGAAGGAGAATGAGGAGAAGGAGGAGGAGGAACAGGAGGAGCAGGAAGATGACGATGATGAGGAGGAGGAGGACGAGGAGGAGGAGGAGGAGGAGGAGGAGGAGGAGGATGATGATGATGATGATGATGATGATGATGAGGAGGAGGAGGAGGAGGAGGAGGAGGAGGAGGAGGAGGAGGAGGAGGAGGAGGAGGAGGAGGAGGAGGAGGAGGAGGAAGAAGAAGAAGAGGAGGAGGAGCAAGAAGAAGAGGAGGAGGAGCAAGAGGAGGAGGACGGGCGGGGAAGGAGAAGGACAAGCAAATGGAGAAAAGTCTGACAGTACTTTTAAACATTTTGCCTTAAACGCTTCCTTTTATTGATTTAAACTTCAACCAGACACAAAATCCATTCAGATGTATGCGGTTAAATCTATAGACTGTTTTCTCGTCACATCGGCGCCTCGATGTGACGCCGAACTAAAACTTGGCGTTTCTGAGAAAGCATGCCCTTTAACCCATAACCAAACAATAACGACGCTTAACCACTTTGTTGCAGACGACTCTGGAAAACATTGTGGTAAAAGGAGAAATTGCTCTTTACGAGCAATTTCTTCTTTTTTCACATTGCTTTCTACCCTAACAGAAAATTATGTTCCAGTTACATCATTTTTTGAAATGTCGTCTGCAAACTCTTTCAATTTGGTACAGTCGAAAATGTGGCGTTAGGTAAAGGGTTAAAGGTAAGTGTCATTGATATGACACTGACGACATAGTGACCGAAACTATTTCCTTCTCCTTCTTCCTTCTCTTCCTTCTCTCTCTTCTCCAAATTTAATGTCCACGGTAGCGCAAAAGCGTTGCGTTATGAAGTAAAGGGTTAAGAATATTACTTTAAAGTATTTGACAAACAGGAATCAACCGAAAGAAGACTTCAAAAACCTAAGTGAGAGTAATACAGCATATTTTATGACAAAGGATTTTTTATCTAGAATTACAAAGAAAGAAGTTTTTTCTTGGATTTGTCTCTAAATATTTTCTAAGTTTGGATCCGACACCAGGAGTTACACGCATGATTGAATTCTGAAAGTTTTGCTTTTGTTGATAATGTGGGAAAAGAGATAAATTGCTCGTTTTTATCGAGCAAAGACAGTTAAAAACATACGCTGTCAATTACATGTCGCCTTGTTTATGACTTGATTAACATGTTTATATACATTGAATTAGCATCTGTTTGTATGAACTTTTGGTCATAGGCTCCTATTCATACGTATGTACTTAACACATTACCACCTTACGCCAAATTTTAGCGTTTTGCAGCAGACGACTTTTAAAAAAACATTGTGGCAAAAGGAGAATTTGCTTGTCAAGCAATTACTCCTTTTGCCACGATGTATTTTCAATCTATTCACATATCACACAGCAGAACTTAAAGGTTTTTTTTACATTTGTACAATGCATTTTAAAGTCGTCTTGTGAAAAATGTCGTCTGCATGTGGTAAAGAGTAAGTTTCTTTTGGATGGGTGACATTTCTGTGAATTAAATCGGAGGAAATAGTTATCCTAGCCTAAGGGTTTAGATTAAGTATATATTACCACCACTATTTACAATCGAACAGTAACCACAACATGTATTTAATAGTATTAAACCTAGCCAGCCACGCGAGTGTATACAGTACTCATGCACTATAACGTCCTGGGTTAGAGCCCCCGGGGTCCGTTTTACTAAACAAGTTACGGAAAATATTTGCGTAAGTCATAAATGATACACATGGATAGTATCTTCAATGAAAGAACAGTATTGTAATGTGACACGTCATTGGAAGCGTCTCGGAGAGACGATTCCAATGATGTGTTACTTTGCAATATTGCTTTGCCCAATATGGATAAAAGCGGAATTGTTGTTTTAGACTTACGCAAATCTTAAGCGTAAACTGTTTAGTAAAACGGTACCCGGTTGAATAAGAGGTGCGTTGTTCGATTTCTGACACAAGCATGGTTTATAGATTCATATTTGGGGCGAGCTACAGACATATAAGAGAGAAAGAGTTAGTAAAAGGAGCAAGCAAAGTGGTACACTACATCGTATAAAAGCATAATATAATACATAGGGCTTAATATGATTATTATCTCAAAATAACTACAAACATTAAAAGTGCTTGTTCACAGAAGAAAAATCGAAAGTCAAAATAAAAGAGCGTTGAAAAAATATAGTTTTTGTATTGCTGTTTGGTATGAAATTAAAGGTATATATTGAAAGCATAGTAGATTTAGGAAACGTCAACTTATCTAAGTACAGTGCAAACACAATTTACATGCGGTAGATTTCAAAATCGATGTCACACTTTTGGATTAGAGTACATCTTAATTCACTGTTATCACACTTTTTAAATAGAATTAAAAACGATCAAATGTAGCTTCTCGTGGCTTCTCTTTAGTGCGCATCTTATAACAGTAAAAATATTGTGTAGTTTTAAAGAAGTTAACATTTACATCTTACATCTGTGAGCACTTTTCAGGTGCGGATACGGGAATTTTAGTTGGGGGGGGGGGGGCGTAAACTCAGACTTTAACCCTTTACCAAACGCCAAATATTCGACTGTACCAAATTGAAAGAGTTTGCAGACGACATTTGAAAATGTGATAAAAATAATCTTATAATAGGGAAGAAAACATTGTGGGAAAAGGAGAAATTGCTCGTTGAGAGCAATTTCCACCCTTTTCACAATAATTTCCATAGTCATCTGCAACAATCTGGTCAGATATTGTTATTGTTCGGTAATGGATTAAGCTTGGGGCTGCCAAGGCAGGCCCTCTATGGGTACAGGGAAACGCCATGCTAGGGGGTTCAGGGGTCATAGCCCCCTGACGGAAATCGATTTTATGCTGTTTTGAAAACCTGTAAACGACCTCTCCTGAGTTAAAACATCGGTGACTTAATTTCGAGTTTTGGTGTGAACGGGTATCGGTGATAAAGATTTGTGCATTGCTTTAAATGTCAAACGCCATCGGCCCTCATCGCTTATAAATCGTTTGTAAATCGGGCATGTCAGTGGTCAATCGGCGTTTCCTAGTTGATCAAACTGTGTTCGTCGGGTTTAGTCGGCTATGGTCGGGGTTAGATATGTGGTAGATATTTGGCAAATCGTTGAATGATCGGCGTTATCGTTGACAAATAGGGACCATACCTTTTGTCAACGGTTGTTGACGGAACATTTTGTCAAAATGTATAGTTTACAGATGGAAACAAATGAAATACATAATTCGCCAACTGAAATTCTTAAAAAGGGAACAAAAACAAGCAATTCGGAATCCAGTTGCAGCAAAATGTGTTGCTTAATATTGACCAAGTCATCCAGATATTCGAGCGACCAAAATACAGAGTACTTCATATGAGTTAAAGGGGGAAGGAGATCATAGATCAGATCATGATACACATGAAAGATGATTTCAGTATGACCAGCATGCACTGTCCTTGTATGGCGATTATACTTTCCAAAACAAAATGAGGAGGAGTCATGAAATTTGACGAGGGGTTGCAAAAACTCACAACTAAACAGAACAAGACACTGTCACGTCTGGTGACGAGGGGTTGCAAAAACTCGCAACTAAACAGAACAAGACACTGTCACGTCTGGTGACGAGGGGTTGCAAAAACCCGCAACTAAACAGAACAAGACACTGTCACGTCTGGTGACGAGGGGTTGCAAAAACTCACAACTAAACAGAACAAGACACTGTCACGTCTGGTGACGAGGGGTTGAAAAACTCACAACTAAACAGAACAAGACACTGTCACGTCTGGTGACAAGGGGTTGCAAAAACTCACAACTAAACAGAACAAGACACTGTCACGTCTGGTGACGAGGGGTTGCAAAAACTCACAACTAAACAGAACAAGACACTGTCACGTCTGGTGACGAGGGTTGCAAAAACTCGCAACTAAACAGAACAAGACACTGTCACGTCTGGTGACGAGGGGTTGCAAAAACTCACAACTAAACAGAACAAGACACTGTCACGTCTGGTGACGAGGGGTTGCAAAAACTCACAACTAAACAGAACAAGACACTGTCACGTCTGGTGACGAGGGGTTGCAAAAACTCACAACTAAACAGAACAAGACACTGTCACGTCTGGTGACGAGGGGTTGCAAAAACTCGCAACTAAACAGAACAAGACACTGTCACGTCTGGTGACGAGGGGTTGCAAAAACTCGCAACTAAACAGAACAAGACACTGTCACGTCTGGTGAACGCTCTGCCGCACAACCGCGGTGCTGACTACGAAATCGGGGTTGCGCAACTTTCGGTTTAGCGATTTTAGGGTAAATTTTGCTATTTTCCTACATTTTCAGACAAGTGATCGAAAATCTAAAAACATGATTCAACCTTTATCGAATCCAACCGCCTATGTGTAAAGTTTCAGTGTTGAACTCGAGGAATTGACTTAGATTTCGTGATTTTCCTCGTCGATAAAATTCAGAATTGCAATTCGAATGTCCGCAACCGCACCACCAGGTAAACATTGTAATATTTTTTTCAATCAAACCTAAAAATGCATCAAATTTTACCACTTGGGAGTTTTGAGTATTATTATTGACCAGAACATCCATTTAGCTTAACATAAGCTGGCAAATTGTATGGTCTTTCAATTGCATAAACATAGCAAAAAACTACCCTAAACAGCCCACGCTATACCGGAGGTTGCGCAACCGAGTTCGTCGTCAGCACCGCCGTAGTGCGGCAGAGCGTTCACCAGCCGTAACTTTGTGGCGGGGGCGTCGATCCCTGATTGAAGTTTATGATAACACTTAGTCAGTATGACAGTATGAGATTAATACTTTCTTCTTCTACGCTTTCTGGGTAGTAAAGTCAACTATTTTCTCATTTGTACCACAAGTATGTCCGACAATAGACGGGAAATACACAGGGAATGGAGTATATCTATTCCAAACTCTCCTGACGGGTGAAAGCCCATACCTGTAGGGTTAGACATCGGTTGAAGGAACCTCATGCATATGGAGCACTTGGTGCTGAGTTCTCTGAGGAAGCCCCGACGTTCCTGATCAGAGTGTCGTAATTAATAATAATTTATATTACATTGTACTTATCGCAATAATTGATGCTTACTATAGCTTATTGGGGAAATTATTCGAAGGTATGGACACAAGTCTTGTACCTAGACAGAGAAAAAACAACAACTCAGAGCTTTACAAGATGCTTTAAGATAGTAGTAATGGTTTCCACCATCCTTAGCTCTTCCAAACGATTATCAAAATGTCATTTTTCATCCTCGGTGACGACATCTTTTGGACGCGGACGAAGTCCTACAATAGACATGGGTATGGTATAGAGAATTTAATCATAAACGTTTCCATATCTAGAGGTAGAAGACTACAAGGTAATGCGTTTGGAATCATTGCATCTAGAGTATGAATACTTCTTTTCGCAAAGCAGTAGAACCTAGTCGTATAAACCAAACTGGACTTGGAAAAACACAGCCATAACTAAATGATTGTTTTGATATTCTTTTAGACATTTTGCTCAAAAGAAAAAGGTTAAGTTCGAAAATCGAATTCCGATATTGGTTTGCAATACTTATGATGACGTACATAACGATCACCAATTGGAATTCTAGTAACTACAGATGAACGCCGACGAGATCATTTTGAGTTTTTCATCGATGATTAGCAGCTGTTCATCATTGACTTATATGTTGGTTATCGGTGACATATCTGTAACCAATTGGTGATATCTGTGGTAGAGAGGCAATAAAAATAAATCGGTGATTGTAAAAGATTCTCGCCGATGAAGATTTTTGAACCGTTTAAAATATCTCATCGGTATTTTAACCGGTCGGTATTCGTCTTTGTCCAATAACTATTGATTGGTGGTAAATAGGTGGCGAATCGGTGATATCGGTGGTAAATAGTTTCCCATCGGTTCCCTAAAGAATTACGAGAACATTTCCAACGATGGCAAGTGCAGTCGGGGAATTAATCAACCCTTGTATCGCATTTCTTTCTGCTATTCCCATTAGTCGGAGGATGCTGTTTCGGCTTTAATGAAACGTTCATCGCAATATAGCAAACGTATTACGAGACAGAGGACCTTGTCGCAACTTTCATCGGTTGATCGGAAAGAAGCTCATTGGGGGTGTGACAAAATACACAAATATGAAAAATTCATTTGATCAGGTAAAAATCCAACCGAGTAGTTTTCAGTTTATCAGCCAGTGTGTGTTTTAGCACAACCTCTGACGTCAAACACACATGACGTTGTTAGTACTTTCACTTTGTACTTGGAAAAAAAACACACGCTGCAAAATTGGAAAATCATTTATGCAGGGTTCGTAAAACTTTGATATAAATCTACTTAAAATATTTACCACGTGACAGTGGAAACTTTCCGCTTCTTTTCTTTCGTGAAGAAGAAACATCTGAATTCTCTCTGGTTACGTTTTTTCCTCTTCCATTTTGAGGGACCGGACATTTGGACTTATATCGTCTTCAAGGTGCGTAAACGGTTCGCGGACTTTTATTTAATGTCTTAATTAGCGGAATGATTGAAAAGGATGAGGGGAAATGATTATTAAACGGGAAAGGGAATGAACATGTGATTCTCTTATGATAATAAATGGTATTTGATCAGATTGGCTGACTATATAATGATAGATGAGCTCATTGAAAATAATTACTTGGTCAATTTTAGGGGGTAATCTCCCTTTTCATTTGGTTTACCGTACTGTAGCAAAGGGAAGTAATCCTTGAAGAATTTAATTTGCACGGACCCGGTACCATAGCTAACCAAAGTATTTGACTGGGAACCGGTCTCTCATCTATCGAATGTAGAGACTGGTACGATACAAATCTACCTGGCAGAAAACCGGCTGTAAACGGAAGGAACGAACAAAGCGTACTGTCCGTAGAGACGAACGTTTGCCGGTTCAAACGAACGGTAAGCCGTGACATGAAATTTCTTTCAAGGAAATATTAATCAAAATGATTTGAATTTCGAAGTTTGACAAACATTTCATACAAATCAGTGGATAATCAAGTCGGATAAAGGACTGTCTGCTTAAAGAATTGCAAAACAATGATCCACGAGAAACAAATGTGTGTTTCTGGTTGTTCTTGTCGTATTTTTGAAGGTTGCATTCTGACCAATCAAAACGCTCAGAATTTGTAGGCTGCCCGTTGTCTACATTGTGGAACATAGTGAAGCTTGGAGACAGCGGGGGACCAGTTTACCATATATATGTGCATAAAACGCAGACGCTTTTTATGGTATAAATTACAACATTTATATCGAAGGGGTCTACAAAATAAAACAAAATACCCATCGTCTATTGCATCTACTGAAGAATACTATAAAAACGATAAAAAGAAAGTTCCCCAAATGAATGACACATCATTGTTTTTTAAATGACTTCTTCAAAGTATCATTGTAAATCTGTTTTATTATAATAATCGAATTCTTGCTTTTATTTGTCGTCTGATATTTTTATCAATTTGAACCAGTCGCAAATTCAAATATGGTAGATTGGTTTACCTTTATAGTGCTGACACTGACTTCATGCTTAGCTTATGTAAACAGGTTGGATCCAGGCCAGCCGCCTAGTGAATTGGCGACTGGCTGTGATCTAACCTTTTTTTTTATATGGGTTTTTAGATCACATCAACATTATTTCAGTTATGCAGCGATGCCCGACTATTAATGATGGAGGAAGACCCCATACTCAACTGCCCATATGGGCTGGTCAAGGCGGGTAGAACCATCGGCATTCCGTAAGTCAGTCGGGAGACTGCCTCTCATGAAAATCCATATCCCTCACAGGATTTGAACCCACGCGGAGAGGTGCCATGTGATTTCAAGTTCTGTACTCTAATCACTAGGCCACGGAGGCCCCGTGATCTGACCTGTTTGCTACTCTGAGTATCTTCCTCATCAAAATTAAGCAGATGTCTAAGGTTTTAGAAAAACAAACGACACAAATATCTATTTTTAGAAAATTGTATTCTAGGGGTGACGATGAGAATTAAAGTTACTTCATATGGGACAGACTCCTTTGACCTTCAATGGTCTCTGAACAAAGTTAGTACAAAAAAGGACTCACCAAAACCTGCTTCCGAAAACCGGGCTAGCATATGTATGAATGTAACACATTATACGTGTTTGATAAGGAAACTCAACCTGTTCCTAGAATTCTGCTTTCTGTTTCTGGGAAATGTTAGAAATGTAAACACTTAATTGTTTCACTTTTCCAACGGCCTAATTTGTGGAAGAAGAGAGGAAAATCATTCTCCTTTATATAACAGCCTCTGTACGATGAAGTCTTACAGTCTGAGGAAAAAGGCCGGGTGAGATTGCAGTTCGGATTGTTGTAAAGAATTATTGTGAGATAGAATTGGAGAGTGATTTGTTGCTAAAGGAAGATATTTGCATAAGTTAAACCTGATGTATTTGGACAGTATCTTAAATAAAAGTACAATATTGCAATGTGAAACGTCATATGAAACTTCGCAGAGACTTTACTTTACAATACTATAATGCTTATCTCATCAATGAAATAAGAGGAAATGTTGTTATGAACTTACGCAAACTTCTAGAACTCGTTTTTCGTTTATTGAAGCTGCAAGGTTTCTTTTATTTTCCATAATTATGGACAACCATAAAACCAGGTAAAACAAAAAATCATAAAATATATTCAAGTAAATGATCAATCTTATTTTCTACTGTATCAATTAATACCTATTTTACTCCAGCATAATAGGTCCAACCTACATAAATACATATGTGCATCTGTGCATAACAGTCAACATTCCGATGGAACTTCTTAAAGAATAACTCACTGAAACCCTCTTATGTTTCGAAACGGTTTACATATAGATGGGCATTAAAATTAATCGTATCATCTGAATGCAGTCCGTTTGCCAATTTGCCTAAAATGTGGGCGTGAAAATCATTGCCTGTAGACCCTTTCATAGTAATACCTTTGATGGGACATCTTTCAAAAAGAAACTTTTAGAATTCAATGTTTAGTACAAACGGTACCATGTCGTTTCCATTCACGGATGTTTTGTAGTCAACCCTTTCCAAAACAATAACGGCATTTGACCACTTTGTTGCAGACGGCTTTAGAAAACGAAGTGGGAAAAGGAAGAATTGCTCATAACGAATAATTTCTCCTTTTCTCACAATGTTTTCTGCCCTATCAGAAGATCATTTTCCAATTTCATCATATTTTGAAATGTCGTCTGCAAACCCTCTCAATTTGGGACAGTCGAAAATTTGTTGTTTGGGAAAGGGTTAACCTATTATACAGGCATTACGCTCATTACCCGGGACAGAGCACAGCGCTTATCTCGTCTTCCTAGAAGGCCTTATCGGAGATCTTTCGTAAAATTGAACGCTTTAACCATTTACCAAACGCCCATTTCCGACTGTCCTAAATTGAGAGAAATTGCAGACGACATTTCAAAATGTGATGAAATTGAACAATAATAACATAGTGGGACACGGCATAAGCAATTTCTCCTTTTCCCACCATGTTTTCCAGAGACGTCTGTAACAAACTGGCCAGATGTCGTTATTGTTTGGTAGTGGGTGAAAAATATTCCCCTATGTGGGCATTTGTACCTGGTCCAAATTCAAAGCAACAGCAAATGACAAAAAAGTAACATAAAACAAATCTCTATGTGGTATATCGTGAAAAAAATAAGCAATTGCATATTATGAATAACAAACCTTTGCGTAAAAAAAGTAGCAAACGGTTTAGATCAAGGCCAGCAGCCGCGTAAATTGGCAGCTGGCCTGAATCTAATCTGTTTGCGTCACAGTGGCTCCTTAAGCTTTTTTCTGAAGGTGATAAATATGAGATTCAACGTGAATTAAGGGAGTGTTTGTTTGCCTAATTTATACATGTAGTTTTTTTATCGCACCTGTTACAAGAAGTATTAGAAACAATTGCAACAAAATAGTAAATATTGCTCACATCAAAGAAGAAATAAACATGTATTTTATGTCCTTCCTAACAGCGAGTATTTCAGACAATAGAAATAATGTTTCAATACTTCAATGGTTGTCCTATACTGATGCTTTTTCAGTTGACCAAGTAAAGGATACAATATGAGGTATAATTTGACACATGGTGCCCTCATTGTACATGTATATGATACGGTCGGTCCAATTTTAACGGATACGCCTCGAATTACAATCGGAACTACTCGGGTATTTCCGTAAGCTGTGAAATACACCTCGGATATAAGTGTAGGGTTACAATTTTTCGGGTAAATCGGCATCCGCCAATGAACACCTTTTCTAAGCGTGCATGTTAAGTAGTTCAATGTGTATGGAAGTGTTGGACATCCTTTTTAATCACTTTTGATCAGTAGTAACTCATACCAAATGGCGAACTTGTTGTTGTGACATGTATACTTGTTTCCTCAATCAACTTAAACGACTTTTTGGATTTTACATTCAAGATCTATTTTTAGAAACGAAAGAAAGTGACGTCATTCTCGCGGGAAACAATATGGCGTCATCCCTATTATTTCAGAGGTGTTTTCTATTGGATAAACCCGATGTGTTCAAATTGCTCGAATTACAGTCTTTATGGATTAATTGAACTAAGGATGCTATAGCGTTGTAGTCCAAAAACAATCCCACTCTAACCCATTGTTCGAAGTATAACTAATTGTATAGTGGCGTATTGTGTGTATGAACCAATGGCCAGGACCCATTAGTTGAATTGAAATAATGTGGACCTGTATAGCTATAGGTTATGATATCGTAGAGTATGGAAAATTGAACTTTCGTTATGACATTAACGCATTGACACTAGAAATTACTGTATCCTAACGATTGACTTCTTTTTGGCAACCTGTTGATAACTGTACTCGAGGGTTCAGTTTATGTGTTTGTAACGAACTATAAAATATGTTTATTTATTCATGTTTAAGTCGTCAAGATGAAAGACAAATGCAATTTGTATTAGATGCTAGACAGATAGAAGACCTGTTTTAAACCTTTACCAGACACCATATTTTCGACTATCCCAAATTGAAAGAGTTTGCAGACGACATTTCAAAATTGGGTGAAATTGTAAAGTAATCTTTTGATAGGGCAGAAAACATTGTGGGAAAAGGAGAAATTGCTCGTTAAGAGCAATTACTCCTTTTCCCACACTGTTTTCCAGAGTCGTCTGCAACGATCTGTTTGTTGCTGTTTGGTAATGGGATAAGCGGTACTTAACTATAGCCCCTGGTTAACATTTCAAATACAAAATCAGAATTGATTTTCCTAACTTGTTTAACAGGGTTTTACACCGCATCAACAACTTTTCAGTTTAATGGCGATGACGTTTTTTTATTGGTGGAGAAAGAGGCATAAATTGACCGCTAAAATATCTTAGTGGGGCCTTTTTATTTTGTCATGCTTCGAAATATTGCGCCATTGGAAAATGCAATAGCTTCATAAAACGTTTAGATTGCTCAAATACTTGTAGATCTACTTATCCCTTTACCAAACAATAACGACAATTGACCAGTTTGTTGCAGACGACTCTGGAAAACACTGTGGGAAAAGAAGGAATTGCTCTTAACGAGAAATTTCTCTTTTCCCACAATGTTTTCTGCCCTATCAGAAGATTATTTTTCAATTTCATCACATTTTGAAATGTCGTCTGCAAAACTCTTTTAGTTTCGGTCAGGCGAAAATTTAACGTTTGGTTAAATTTCAAATAAGTCCGCTGTGTCATATAAATCAAATGTTTTCTATAAACAAAGTTCCATTTTGCCGCACCAGTTTCTTTCGTCGCCTGATTCAGAAAAGCATGCCTGGGGATGCACTCTACAATACGAAAGATATAAACTTTACCTTCTGATATGACTCGACTTGACCTTGATTATATACCATACAATCAAAGTTGTTTCTTGGAAACTTAAGTTGAACGCAAGGTAAGTGATCTTGATATGGTGAAATGATATACGATGTACAAAACAATGACCATTCTATACCTCGTCTAACAGACTACGTAACGATAAAGAACTAGAGAGATGTAATGTACTAGATCACAAGCATCGCAGCTGGCTTAGGATTGTAATTTGCCAGACAAGTGAGTCGTAAAAGATCAGCCTGTTTAGTTTAAATTGCTCATCCACACCGGCACTATGGGTTTTTATGTTTTTCTAATTAATCCATTAATTAAGTAATATTCGTTTATAGAGCATAACCAGCCTAAGTTTTAAAGGGGCTTGTTTACTGAAGAGAAACATTTGAAAGTCAAAATAAAATGACATTGAAACAAAACAGTTTTTGTAGTGTTGTTTGATATACAATTAAAAGAAGCTATTGGAAGCATAATCAAATTCAGCAAGCGTCAATTTATCTATTTAAGTATCTAAAGTTTACGCGTGGTAGGTCCCAAAAACGATGTGATACTTTTGGTTTAAAATTCATGTTAGTTCACTGTATACACACTATAATAAAAATAAATTAAACCAATCTAACTGTGCTTCAAATGGCAATTCTTCAATGCGTATCATATAACATTACAGCTGTTGTGCAGTAAAGAAAAAAATATAAACTTACATTTCCTCATATCTGTAGAAAAGCATCTTTAACACGCTTTCTAAATTCATCTCCGGTAACAAATACACGAGTTTAGAGTCAGAGAAACATGTACCGAAAATAAAGAAATGCAAAAATAAATGAGCCCGATTCTACAGCTTGGACAATCATAGAGTTTGGGAATTGCAATCGAATTACCGCGTTCTACGTAAAGCTAGCTTACCGTTATCGATTTCTGAGTATTCGTGTCTTTCTTAATAAGGCGAATGACCTTCTTGCACCAAGGAAGTAAAATTCTATAACAAGAAAGCCATTACAAAACGGTGTTTATTCTACAAAGCAAAAATTAAAATCACAGAAATCTTTCTTAGAAACGGATAAAAATGTTGAAATCAGATTTGAAATATTGTTATAAAAGTAGCATGTGCTCTTTGATAGCAAACGACTTATCCCAGTACCAATTACAAATTTAAGACAGTCCCAAACTCAGAGAGTTTGCAGACGACATAACAAAAATGTGATGGAATTGGAAACTAATCTTCCGATAGGGCAGAAAACATTGTGAGAAAAGGAAAAAATGCTCATTACGAGCAATTTCTCCTTTTCCCACACTGTTTTCTAGAGTGATCTGCAATAAAGTGGTTAAATGTCGTTATCGTTTGGAAATGGGTTAATCCGCAATATATGTAGTACTTTCTGCTACAAAATCGTCTTTTAGTGGACGGGGTTTTTAAGTCTACAAACATAATTTATAGTATAAACATTATATTTTCAGATTTGAATTCGACCAAAGCCACTTACCTTGTGTGTTTCGGACATCTCTTATAAACCGTACCTGTGTCGCCTAAACAAACCAAACTAAATGTAGCATGGTTGTCCTTTAAAAGTTCTACCCCTTAACCATTTACATCATATACGCGATTATCTGTGACATGCAACTCGAGAGACAATTATGACGAAATGGGAAAGCACTTGAATTAAGTAATTACTTCATAAAAAGTCTTTTAAACATACACAAACACAAACACAAACAAACTTGAAATGCTATTTTTCTCAATTTTTCAATTATCATGTGATGTTGCTAAAACTTTTGACCATTTCAGAAATCCAAAAATAAGGAATTGGTTATTCGTTTACCAACAACATTTTAACGGTTAAATGTCTGCTGCATCAGACATTTGGAGATAGTGTTGAAAAATTAGCATTTATTGCCTTTCCGCAACAAAAACTTCATTAGCGATAAAAAGACTCCTTCCGGTTTGATTCCGATTTCAAATGTCGTCATTGTCGATTCAGGCCAGCTGTGAAACCCCTAATGAAGTATGGGCGAAGCTTTTTGAAAGCAGTTTCGTAAACATTAAAGATAAGCAAGCTTGTGTATCTCTAAAATGTTGTTTAGACGACGATTGAGTTTAAATCATTACAAGGAAACAAGGAACCGACTTCATGCTTATACAAACAGGTTAGATCCAGGCCAGCCGCCAAGTAAATTTGCGGCTGGCCTGTGATCTAACATGCTTGCTACTCTGAGTATCTTTCTTCAACAAATAAGGCAAATATTTAAAGTTTTAGAAAACAGACGACACAAAAATCTATTTTTTAGAAAATTACCCAGCATTCTCGGGTTAACCGTTCCCTCCATATGTAAAGAAGTCACTGTTCCAAATCTAAGTATAAGCAGAAGATATAACAGAATACGGGGAAAAAAAGAATTTTTAGTGGGATATTTCGAAGAACCATTGCGACAGAGGTATACAATGCACATAATGAGCAATTCATCCTTTTGGTCATAGTGGTTTCTAGTGTCCTCTGTAACATACGCAGCAAAGTTAAGTTAATATAACATGGAATAAGGGGATAACCATCTTAAACGCTAGACAACGTTAATGCTTACTTAAATGCTACATGTATTGGAACGCTCCGGTTGAACCTATGCGTATTGCACGTGCTTAACCCATTGCCAAACAGTAACGACACTTGACCAGTTTGTTGCAGACGTTTCTGGAAAACTTTGTGGGAAAAGGAGAAATTGCTCTTAATAAGCAATTTCTCCATTACCCACAATGTTTTCTGCCCTATCAGGAGAACTTTTTTCAATTTCATCACATTTTGATATGTCGTCTGCAAACTCTTTGAATTTGGGACAGTCGAAAAGTTGGCGTTGGTAAAGGGTTAACAAACGGACTAACACATAATGCACTTTGGAACGACTTAACATACACTTTTCGAAGGAGACGGCTTATTTTTAAATGCATACCAAATATGTCATATATGAATTTACACGTGTTCTTATCGGAAATCAAGATCACGTGATTTCTTCGAAAAGCGGTTTTTGCGCGTGAGATAAGTTTCGGGTACTTGTGAGATATTCAGGTCAAATCCGAAATTGAAATGTTAAACGTGACTCAAAAGTTTTGAAAATATCATAATTCCAAGTAAATGCCTCTCAATGATAGGCGGTGTGATCATGTGATATATATTTCGATTTAATACAGATTGCGAATGGCGGCGCCCATGAATGAACATGTATTTATTCTTTGACCCACATAAGCATCTCTCGTCTCGAAATCATCTGCAGGGGTTTTGAGCAAACGCCAGAATGGAAACAACATTCACCGGCGGTTGCGAAAAATTGATCGTCGAAACTTGGCGTTTATAAAATAATGGAAAGCAAAAGTAATCTGCTGAAAAAATGCATAAACACCATCTCATTCATTGGCGCCCGCCCTTTGAAATCTGCAATCATCTTGCAAAAGACAAAAGAGAATCGAAGTTGTGAAAACGTTGGTTCTTTTTGGCTGAAATATTTTCTATTTCTGTAAAAACTATTTCTTTTTCCTGCATTCAAAGCCATGATATGCTTGTAAATGAGAAAATAGCAATTGTTGGCATTGAGTAACGGATACGTTTTTTCTTGCACAAATTGTATTCACTTTTTATTGCATTATGTATGCAAATTAAGACCCAAGTCAAAGTAGGCCTTTCCAATTAGGATGACCATATAGAATACTGCGGGAAATTGCGACTAGACCCTTTTACCATAGCTTATGTGTTTTTAATTTTTTTTTTTTATTTTTTTTTTAATTCACTATGATACGTGAGGCAATTAAGCTGTTTATAAAGTATGTAGTTATGGGTAAGTTAAACATTTAATGATAAACCCAGTTATTTGTTTGTTGCGTTCGTTCTTCTACATTTTTGCTACCTTTTTTGCATCCTCCGTCCATCACGTCTACCCCTTCTCTTCCTCCTTGCTAGCATAGTTATCACTATGTCGTTACGTTTAAATTTGCAAGTCTGGGCGTCAGTTTATTAATATGGGGAGCGACGTGAGAAAACCCACCTTATGGTCAAAATTTTCGATTTTCGTTTTTTCAGCTATTATTTTAGTTTGATTCTTCTTTGTTAAAATGATATAAGTCTCATGTAAATGCGTCAAAAAATGCGGTTCCTATAAGCGTTCAAAGACGTCAGGTAAGTAGAGAAATATCACGCAAGTGACGCGACGTCAGTGTTTTGGCGAACGGCGTAATCTAAATCGACGTTTCAATTTAGGAGTTACCATATCTGAGCTCTTCATTTTATGAAAACACCTTTCTAGTTCATCCTGGTGCCAAAGCTTAGGAAACAAAATGTTCATGTTTAGATTTAATTCAAATTTATAAACAATCCAATTCAATTGGTTGACAATAACATCAAAGGAAATCAAACACTACAGATCTAGCGGTCAACAAATGCACTATTTTCACTTTTGGCCTGGACTTACTGTTACATTGCATCGATTCCTTGAAATAAGCAGGTACCTACTTGAGAAAGGTAGTCTTGTTTTATTTTTCACTAATGGCCAGAGATCCGGAAAATGCCGGTTATGGACCGTTTTCGGTTGTGTCGGACCGATTGCAACTGGCGATTTAATGAAAAAATCTGTCTGGATACCACGGAGAGATATGGAATTCTACACCCTTAACAGTACACGTTTCTCTTTTATCCAAACATTAATCCGTTAATTGTAATTCCCGTGTAAAACAATGTCTTAGGGTTTGATTATGGAAACTAATCAGCACGCTTGATTGAGAATTACAAATTACATGTTTGTTTCACGAGAACCGATTATTTTAACAATATTTGGTCCATTTTTAATGGCACTTGGTAGTTTGCAAGAAATCAAGGAATATTCATTTGTAAAGCATGGTGTTCTATGAAAAGTTTGCTTCCCTCGCCGATTGAAACGCGGTCTTTTAACAATGAACAATTTTCATCATAAATGTAAGGGTTGAAGATTCGGGTCGTTTTTTGAAAATGCTAAACAACGAACAGATCATCCTGTTTATGTTTGAAATTGGTCGGCTTTTTCTACATTAGTTCTTGTATGTTAACAATTCAGAAACAAAATAAAATACATTTAAAATGTATTTTATGTGATGTCAAATTTTATGTTCATATGGTATTGTCATCTTAGCACAATGCATGGTTTAGAGAAGGAAGGACACAGAGAAGACGTCTTTTTTTTACCGCGGGGGAAGCGAAGAAGTATCAGAGGGAAGGCCTTATCTGGGATCGATTGGAATTTGGAGATTTCCTGATTCCTTTCTTATGACCGATAAGTCTTTTCGAAGTACATATTTCAAAACCAACAATCTGTATGCCACATATGCCAGCTGAGCCTTATTTTCGGAGTCGTTGTGGTGACACTTGAACGTTATGTTAGCTAAACATCTAATATAGTATGACAAGTTCTATTGAAGTCAGTTTCTTTCATTAGTATACGCATAAAACACAGAGCTGCATGTGCCGATCATCTCAATTAATAGTTGATGCGCGTGCATATTTGTTTCATTTCGGAGTATACATGTGTTATATTGCGGTAATTGCCCTACAGTCAATAATTAAAGACAGTTTTTCCACATTGGAAAAGAAAATATGGTTCCAGTCAAAATGAGTTGTAAATCCGAGACCTACATGAAAAATGCATGTAGATAGTATCTTTCTGTGCTGCCCTGTCACCACCCTTCAAAAAAGGTAGCCAACGACGAACTAATTGTTTTGCCCCAAAATAAGTACAGTGTAAGCTGTTTATTAAAGAAAAATAATAGCCTATATTATAGAACTTGATAAAGATGTCAATAGTGATGGAGATTGTGTTTTTTTAACTTGTCAATTTGATCGGGTCAGCAATGCGAATCACAGACCGATAACCGGATGCCATATAACAGTGTGATGTTGGGCACTATCCATATAACATGCAGTCGCGTGAAGAATTATGAGGTCGTAAATATGTTATGACATTTGACGCCTTTCATTAATATTGATTTTCCCGCTTTGTTTCGTATTTTTCGTGTTTTATTTTCATTGTTTGTCTTTTGATTTGATCCCATATCACTAACAGGCTAAACAGAATACATGTAGATGATTTGTGTCTTTGTGTAGGAATGATTATCGGGATAGGCTTCGGATAATTATCCGATTGGCCTTCGGCTCACCTGAGAGTATTCATCCGCCTTGACCGATAATATTTCCGATTCACGAGACAAACCATCTATTGTCTATATATCACTATGATACAGTAAGTCAGTCATGTCACCGTATTCAGTTAAACTAGCCATGTTTCTTGTATGGCATAACCAGTGGAGGACAATATTCATCCAAAGCAACATGCAACTGTTTAGGTGTGACAGACAAATAAAGAATGGCGAAATGATTTATAAAAGAGAAAGAAGATCTACATAAAAAGCGGAACGGATTTTGTCTGTACGTAGATATGTGAAGTACCACGACAGTTATCTGCATGCATTAAGCATACATCGTGATCTCATTCATTATGCTTCAGTACCCAGTCAAACATGGAGATGACGGAGTCTGGTCCGTGTTTCTTGTTGCCAACTTGAAGCTTCTTCATATTATCAATGGATATGTCGTGGAACAGTGGTAACGTTTTACCACAAACAACTATTCCATTTACACGGACAGTTGATTCATCTCTCTGCCTTTTGTCCCGCTTTTGTTAAGCTCCGTGACCAGGATCTGTTAGAGTGTCATGACTGTCAACTCTTTTTTATGATTTTACAAGACTAGAGAACGAGCGACAGAATATCATTTTTTGGCACTTTAGTTAACATCCCTGACCACACTCTTGGATGCAAACATCCCCAGAATAGGGGTCCTGGTCTGTATTAAAGTCACAATGAGTAAATGATCAATCCTATCTGGACGCAACATATGACCTAGCCCGATCATCGATGTTCTAAATTCACTACCGTTATCAACTACTGGGTGTCCGCTGTCGTTTTCCTTGAAATTATCCTCCAGCACGTCCTGACATATGGTTGGTGTGCTTTCAAAGTGGTTTAATAAGAATGGTTCTAATTCTAAAAATCCAAGGACATTACTGTTAAACCTAGGGGTAACTTTGATTTTAATACAGCTATATAGAGAACATTTATACAAATCAATCATATGATAACTGGTTAAAGGGAAAGAGAATAAAGAAACTCAATAACAGTTGTATGTAAACCTAATTGTTAGGCATAACGACGCGGTAGGCCTAGTCAGTTTTGCTTAAATCTCGGTTTTTAAAATTGAATCCTCGGATAATTGACGGATCTTCTGCAGGCAATTTGTCATACTTTACATGTAGTCACGCAGTCAATAGAAAATGAGTTCTGATTAAACTTGATTCAACTAGGAATACAAGAATGAGAAAAGATTTGTCGGTAACATTATTGATATGTTTACTTTCCTGATCGAGGTTTAGATTTCACTGAAAATGAGTATTATAATGAATGTTATTTATGTTATCTATAGTAAATGAATGAAGACTGATTTTAACTCTTATCCGCAGTTCCTTCTTAGACTGGAATATTTTACCGAGGGTTTAAAGATGAAATGTTCAAACGATAGTTCGCGTTTGAAAACAGCGGGGGAAACTTAAACAACGCCGTAATAAATGACGTCACTTTGACAGCGATTTATCGATTATTGCGCGTTAAACCATTAGGTCATACACCTGTTACTTTTGAGATATTGAATTCCCATTGACTCCAATGTTAAATCAGCTATTTTCAAGACTCTGCTGAATGAAGAATAGTGTTTTTTACGCTTAGCTATATACAGGAACATCAAGTTTGTCCATTCAACTCTCAGAAACTGTAATAAAATGGACACCTCAATCGTCTCATTTTTTTTCTACGGAGCAAAGTGTATTAGTACCGTCCGAAAATCAGTGCACTAGCTGTCAAATCTAGCCGAGGTACCGGCATTTGTGTTCATACATCCCAAACAAATAGTCCTGCAATAAGCAATCAAAACAAACTTTGGGAGCATTGCAGGACTATAATCTATACAGGAAACACATCAGTGTTCTACCAGCTCATCTCTTACCAGCAAAACTATGCACCAGAAGTTGAAACTCAAAATTTCTAAATGGGACTACTTTTGGGTACTACGACCCGGAAGTACTCCGTAACAGGTGCGAGACCTAATACAAATGCATTTTATTGCTAACATGGTTTTCGGTCTTATTTTTCCAAGGATTGGGGACTTGCGACAAAATATAATGCGAAAAACCTGACAGGAAAGCGATAAAAATGGAACAAATGAGGAATCCATACACCCACCCTAATCGACTACATTTGCATACAAGACTATGTAAAAGAGCCAAGAGTCACCAAAGAGAGATAAATACTAATTATTCAAAAACTAATGGATCAATTTGACTGAAACAAAAAGGTTTTTGTTCCTTAAAGATTGTTTCATACTTTGATAAGAGTTTTATAAGGTTTGAACTGGGAACATTCCAAGAAAAGTAGCCTTCTTAGCAATATCTTTGGTAAAACAAAGGCTATTTTCGTTCAAATGAAGGCTTACTTCTTCATTATTTCATCAAATCTAGTAGGAAATGCTATAATTATGTTGTTTAAGACTCATTAATAAATTTCCAATTACAAGGACAGAAATTTTAATGATTTGGCGGCAATCTAAGGGGTATATCTGGGCTTTTCCAAAAAGTACGGGAAAATGTGTGCGACATAGCTTTGTACACATTATGTGTTATTTATGGGGTTAGAAATGTGATTTCAATAGCTAAGAATAACTAAACAATTGGAAAATTGACTTAAAAACCTTTATAGTATAAAAAGAAAATATTTTTAAGAACATTATAGGAAAAGCAGCCATTCCAAAGCCTTTTTTTAGTCAAATTGGTCCAAATCTGAACCTTGGACTGTTAACATTTTCATTTTACAAAGCAAATGACTGATTTTCATGCCTACATTAGGATCTTGAAATATGTTATAGCTTTATCAAGGAATATCTTTGGAAAAACAGATTGTTACATGCAATTCTATATTGAAATGGTTGATATAAAGAGTTTATACCTATTCAAAGACAGATAAACAATATCTACAATGATTTTTCTGAAACACAGCCATCGAGAAGACCATTCGATATTCAGGCTTCATCGACAGACATGATATTTAGAAAATGGCACGGAAAAAGAAATAATTGCTCATTATTAATCATTGATTTCTCTTTTCCACCAATGTTTCCATTTGATAGTAAAAACAGCTTGCTTGATACTACCGTAACCTATGAATAGAACTCACCGTCACCATTCAACATGCAATGGATATGATAAGATAACAACAACAACAATAATAATGATGATTATAGTAATAATGATAATAATAATAACAATAATAATAATAGTAATAATAATCAATGATAATGAGATGATGATGATTATGATATGGGGAACATGATAGCGGTATATACTATTGGTGGTTTTGTGAAAGACCGATTTGTCCATCGAATTGATTTCGAAAAGTTTGACATGACTCGTGTGATTGGTTTCTTGCACCAAACCAGCCGGCTTAACCCGTTACACTTGAAATACCTTAGAATAGCTCTCTTGGTCAGTTTACAATTATTGTTTTAGTGTAACACATACATTTAAAACTGTAAAATGCTGTTTCGGTTAAGAAAAAGTATCGCTTAAAAGCCTTAGCTCTTGTCGAAAGATCTAGAGCGACAAGTATCCAAACACAGCTAACCTTGAGCGACACATTCCGCCTCAGCTACAACAGGAAAATCACTCAAAAGCAGAAAGTCTAGTCTGAGATCAGACAATATGAGCTAATAAAGGGAAGGAAATGACATAGATGTGCATCTTAGATCAGTATTTGCTGGATGAAAGTCAGCGGCATCACATGATCCTCTCAGTTGACAATTATTATTACTCTCCATTGCACAATACTATTTATTCTGTACTTAAAAAATAAAGCAATTTTGACAGAAAATCACTTTCTAGGAAGAAATTACTGTTTTAGCTCATTGATGACATCAGGTTTTTTGTTCAAACACAAATAAAATCGCTCAGAAATGCATTGTAATGGGTATAACAGAAATGGATGTTGTCCGGAAACTCATACACAAGCCGATTTAACAAGGAAAATCCTACATTCTCAATTAAAACCATTTGGACACATACCTTGTCCCGAGGAAAGGTAAATCCATGTTTAAAATGCCATCTGCTGATTTCATTCATAGTTTGATGAAGATTTCTCAGTTATTTACGTCAAAATAAAGACTCCACGGACATGCGACTGCCATGGATTAGGTCATACACCTGTTACTTTTGAGATATTGAATTCCCATTGACTCCAATGTTAAATCAGCTATTTTCAAGACTCTGCTGAATGAAGAATAGTGTTTTTTACGCTTAGCTATATACAGGAACATCAAGTTTGTCCATTCAACTCTCAGAAACTGTAATAAAATGGACACCTCAATCGTCTCATTTTTTTTCTACGGAGCAAAGTGTATTAGTACCGTCCGAAAATCAGTGCACTAGCTGTCAAATCTAGCCGAGGTACCGGCATTTGTGTTCATACATCCCAAACAAATAGTCCTGCAATAAGCAATCAAAACAAACTTTGGGAGCATTGCAGGACTATAATCTATACATGAAACACATCAGTGTTCTACCAGCTCATCTCTTACCAGCAAAACTATGCACCAGAAGTTGAAACTCAAAATTTCTAAATGGGACTACTTTTGGGTACTACGACCCGGAAGTACTCCGTAACAGGTGCGAGACCATAAGGTGGGTTTTCTCACGTCGTACGTCATATACAATACTCCACCATTCTTCTATCGTACATAAGCGTGTCATCCTCCATTTATCTTATTTTGACCTAGAGCGCTTGCGATATGTAACGCGTGGTTCATTCACGTTAACCCTTTCCAAAACAATAACGACATTTGACTACTTTGTTGCAGACGACTTTAGAAAACATTGTGGGAAAAGGAGAAATTGCTCGTGCCGGGCAATTTCTCCTTTTCCCATAATGTTTTCTGCCCTATCAGAAGATTGTTTTACAATTTCATCACATTTTGAAATACCGTCTGCAAACTCTTTCAATTTGGGACGGTCCAAAATTTGTTGTTTGGTAAAGGGTTAAGAGATTTCCGCGAAACGAGACATATAGATCATTCATGACCACAAATAACTCTACGCGGAATGAATTGAAGCCTAAAACAAACACAATTTGACGCCATTCATCTGAACTTGTCTGATCTTTTTTTTTTCCATTTACATAAAAATCAAATATAAATGTATGCATTATAGAATTACTCGTCGTTATGCATCGTTCAAAGTTGAAAGGTTTTTCGACGGTTTACAAAATTTGAAGTTCATTTGAAGTTTGGTCTGGTTTGATATCTCCTTTCCCAAAATGACTTAAAACAATAAAAACATTTTTGAAGCACGCCCGTTATTCCTAATAGTGCAAATGGTATAAATAAACAGTGCAAAAAGGTTCATTTGTGGATTCTTATCGGTAGCAAATTTGACCTTTGCCACATGCTCCTACAATCTCCGTCAAATGAGCTTAATTCATACGGCAATTTAGGAGTTAAATAAACTTCTATTGATCATTAATGATTTCATTATCGGTTTTAGAGTTATAACAATCATTGCTGTCGGTATTATTACTTAATCATTTTAACGTTCTTTCTGGAAACTCATAGTTATTCACTTAAAACATCGAAATTTTAGCGATACTTAAAAGTACAAAGTTTCTCTCAGTTTTCCAACAGTATTGTATAAAGAAAACAATTCAACAACCCAAAGCTCAACACTTTTACCAATAGCGTACGTGGGTGCGTAAGGGTGCGTTTGTGGCCTAGTGGCTTTCATGATGAACATGCATCCCGAGGGTTTCAGTTTCGAGCACCAGACGCGCCGCTTGTTTCATGGGGGCTTCCTTTGGCAAGACACTTCAACCTTGCCTTGTATTGGTGAATCACAAAAAGCGGTTATAGAACTTAAAGACTGTTGATAGTGCGTTAAAACCCATACGCAACAAAACCAAACATAGTACAGTGAGTTCTCGTTAATCCGAACACGTCCGTTCCCAACAAAATGTCCGGATTACCGATTCATCCGGACTATTGAAGTAGAGCATGTTCTTATACACATTAAGGCATAAACGGTCTGTATGCACGTGTATACTTATAACACTTTAGCAAACGCCAAATTGCCGACCGTCCCAAATTGAAAGAGTTTGCAGACGACATTTCAAAACGTGATGAAATTCAAAAATAATCTTCTGATATGGCAGAAAACATTGTGGGAAAAGGAGAAATTGCTCGTCACGAGCAATTTCTCCTTTTCCCACAATGTTTTCAAAAGTTGTCTGCAACAAACTGGTCAAATAATTATGTTCCCTTACAATTTTGTTCGGATTGCGAGACATTCGGATAATCGGGGTCCGGATAAACGAGGCGTCACTGTAATTAGTATTGCACGCGTTCATTATATATGATTTGAAGAGATGTTTAGTATAGTCCGGATGATCAAAAAGTACATGTAGTCTGTTTCGCTGTCACATAGGAAAGTTGTATGACGTAGGATTGTATGGTTATCAATATGTAATGTTCAATCATTAAATGCCACTAACAAAATGATGTTATGTTAAGTTATATGTTAGTAGTGGGCATCCGAAACATGCCCTGTTACAAGAAGGACCGAATAGATAACACACTTCAAACAAGCGTTCGGTGTCATTTGTATACAAGTTTCGGTGAAAAATGTGACCGACCTATCTATCTGAGGTCACTGTAGCATCGTTCTGCCCAGTGAAGCAAAACTGCGGTTTTAACCCTTTTCCTCATTAAATACTTGTTTTCGCAGACTTCAAGCTCAATGAAGGTTATTGCTTTTTTTGTGCAAAAAAACTAACAAAACATTCGAAATTATTAAAACCATTTGTTTGGGGGGGGGGGGCTCCGTATCTAAAGGTTACCATTTTCACAAAGAAAGCTTTTCATAATTTTCTTTTCCATTTCTAATTCAGACCCGCGAAAAAAGAATCCTATGATGAGATGATTGAGTAAATCCTTTATTCCTAATCGAAACGTTATTTGAAGGTCTATGGGAAACTACTCTCACAAAGCATTTTAAACTCGTTAAAACAGAATTACCTCCCGTGAATCTCTGGGCTTTCGGATTGGAGTGTTAAGCGATTTTAACGGTTTATTCAGAGACATCTATGTTTCTGGTTTATCAAATTGTGGTTGGTAGCGCAGAAAGGTGTGAGCCATTTTTCCTTTGCACTGAATCGTCTTGGTAAATGCTCCATGTTCGAATCCCGATTCCCCGCAGGATTTCGTCAGTCGCCTCATCAACCCTGACCTCTCCGGTTACAGTGGCTGCGGTTGGCCCAGCAATGGGAATCACTAGTGGTTATTTATAGCTGGGTGTCCGTAGGCTGTTAGAAAGTGTGAATTGATAGCCCCTACTTGAAGGATACGGAGCCAGGAGCCTTTGCAACGGTTGCAGGAAGTTGATTTATAACTTGGATTGTATTGGAAAGAGTTTTTGTGGTACAATGTAGCTGTAGAAGGCAGGTAATATTTTTTGTGGGCTTTTGGCCACGTATCTCTATATTACTTAGTGTAACATAGCTGGAATAACCCGCTGTGAACCATAATCCGGTAGAGATTTGGATTTTGTAAGGGGAAGTATTTCAATTGACTAATTAACAGTATGGTTATCATGACTTAATACATCAATTTCGATATGTCACTTTTTCTGCAGAAGATATGTTTCAGTTGCCTGTATAAGGGAACAAGATTATTAATTAAACCATAAGTGTTCCTTAAAAGGTAAAATATCAACCCTCACCTATCAGTGGGCGAAGTTAAACCATTTCTACCCATTTTAGGGTAACATGACCAGGTCAAACCTTAGAAGTATATAGTTATTTTGGGGTCAATATTTTGTATTAAAAAAAACTTAGCTGGAGCGTTCCTTGAACGGTATGAAAAGGGGCCGAATTTCGTCACCGCTCGTCACCGCGCACAAAAATGTGAAGAATATCGAAAACACGGGCGTTGCCAAAGCGGTGCACCGCTGAAGCCAGCGTTGGTTTAGCGTTGGTTAAGCGTTGGTTTAGCGGTGACGTGAGCGTTGATAGAGCGGCGTTCTGCGATTGCGCGCGTCGGCTCGACATAGTTTAAAGTTGGTATAGCGGCAAACCAGCAAGCTTCCACAATGGTTCTGACAGTTTCATGGTGATGTTGCATAGCGGTGAGCAGAATCTGGAACCTGTTGGCCAGGATGCCGAATGCGTTCTCAACAACCCGTCTTGCCCTGGACAGCCGATAATTGAAGAACAACTTCATGGGTGAGGTTTTTGGTGTTGTACGGCTTCATGAGGTAGGTCCGCAGTGAGAAGGCGTCATCTCCGATGATGAAGTAAGGCACATTCTGATTGTCATTGGTTAGGGGGTCTGGCTGAGGAAAGGTATGAATAATGTTCTGGTCCAGCCCACGCTGGGGCGCACTTTCATGGTAGATCTGAGCGTCTGAGGATGAAACATTGTCTGAGACGTCAATGTAGGTGAACCTGTAGTCGGCATCCACCATGGCAAACAGGTAAAGACCTTTATAGTCGTAGAATTCTGAGCCAGAGTAAGAAGGAGCTTTACAGGCCACGTGCTTGCCATCAATGGCACCAACTGTGTGTGGAAATTTCCATCTCTGGTACCATTGGTCAGCCAGGTCTCTCCATCCTTGTTCAGTCGTTGAGCCAAACAACAATTCATCTGTGTACTCCTCAATAATGGCGGTTACCACTTCTCCAACTACCACACTGGTGCTGTTGTGGGGAACCCTCCATGCGTATTGCATGTTTCTGTAGGTGTTACCAGAGGCCAGGTGCCGTAGGTCGATTGCCTCTTTGAGACCAGGTTCCAGGCTTGGTCAGTAATTGGTGTATTGTTTGGGCAATCGGGGGGTCAGCCTCTGTGCAACTTCATCAAACATGGCTGGTTGCATCCTCATAAAGTAATGTAAGGCTTGTGGTTCCTCAATCCTCATTTCCACCATCAGCTTGTGATACAGTCCATGTTCAGGCGTTCTTAGTATCCACTGTCCGACACACACACATGTCACTCCTTCTATCTCTTCTCCTTCTGTCAACAGCTAATTGCAATCTGAGGAGGTTCTGATTCTGCTACTGGACTAGTGCACCAATCACAAGTCTCCCAGCATCCATGGTAGAACACTTTAACTGTAACTGGGCAAATTAAAATGAGGTTTGCACTGAGGTAGCTCTATTTAAGATGGACTCCTGACTCATTTCTCCCCATATTTATTCCAAATTCTGGTTCTGCTCTAACACCTCAGTACCAACGCCAAACCAAAGTTCAACCCTGCGATGTATCGCTACTTCAACGCCTGACACCGTTCCAGCAATTCCGTGTCCGTTCGAAAAACGCTTACAACCGCTCCACCAAAGTTTGTGCAACGTTTATTCACCGCCCGAGCAAAGCTGACGAAGCAGCGGTTGTCCAGCGTTCAAGATTTCTGCGTTAGCCTAGCGGACCCAAACGTTCACGAACTTGCGTCTAGCGGTGCCAAACTTTGACTAAGCGTTGTGGAACGATGGTGAACCTTGTCGTAGTGGAAAATTGACCGCTCCTCAACGCTCGCAATATTTTGTGCAGCTCAAAACTTTCTGAGCGGTAGGAGGAACCTTCAGCGGTGAACGAGTGTATACGGCGTTGCCATAACGGAGGCCAACTTTTTTTTAACGGTCGTGAACGGTAGCGAGCGGTGATGATTGTTTTTCACCGCTCCAGGAACGCTCAAACAAAGTTCGGGCGGTGTGACCGGGCCTTTACATATTATTGACACCAGGATAGCTTTTGACCTCTGTGGTCTGTGAAATGTACGAGTATCTAAGATAATTGTATCTTTACAATGTTATGTAACCCATATAAAATAGAGCAAAATTCTTCCCTTGTCACAACTGTTTTTTTTTTGTTTTATATGAGGATTAACGCAATGTCAATAATTCTTAAGTTATATAACAGCTTTCCTTGATTCACTAAAACTTGGCCAGATTTCTAAAGTGTCTTGCTAGAAGGACAGTCCCACAAAGCCAGAGTTACCAGTGGGACTAAAACCAAGCCAGAGCTACCAGTGGGACTCAAACCAAGGACTTGGAGCTCTTAGATCATCACCTTAAAGGACAGTCCCACAAAGCCAGAGTTACCAGTGGGACTAAAACCAAGGACTTGGAGCTCTTAGATCATCATCTTAAAGGACAGTCCCACAAAGCCAGAGTTACCAGTGGGGCTAAAACCAAGGACTTGGAGCTCTTAGATCATCACCTTAAAGGACAGTCCCATAAAGCCAGAGTTACCAGTGGGGCTAAAACCCAGGACTTGGAGCTCTTAGATCATCATCTTTACCACTTGGCTAAGCAGGGCACTTCATTTCTTGAGTTCAATGCTACAAATATATCGAGGGTTCAGCGCAATACTATAGTAAATGCTTTACGTTTGTGAAGCACTTACTATAGTCTTGCGTTGAACCCTTGATATACAAGGTCTACTACTTGCATAACACAATTCATGGTAAGGAAGAAACACCAAGACTCATCATTTTACTTTGATTTTTTTTTATTAAAGACATATAAATATAAAATTCTACCTGCTATTAGCCTATAGCGGTATATCTTCACTATGAACTAAAGAATGTGCAGTCTAGCAAATAAACATATAGAAAACTAAAACAGTAACATGGCCCAACTAAGCAGGAAGCAAAATATGCCCACAACAAACATTCAAATAAATCTCTCAAATTCGATTTTGTATCTGGTTTTAAATAATAATAACACGATCTTATAAAATATCAATGAAATCGAACATTGTTGTACCTTGTCATTCTAATTGTCTCACTGGGACAAATCTAATGAGTAACCACAACATAAGGTTTTAAATATATCCAAAAAGTTACAAGAATACGGTCTCCTAAGAACTGTACTACCCAGATTTTATAATTGAAATTGCTTCAAATGTCTTTAAGGTGCAAAACTTGAAATGCATTATGGATCTTATTTGGGTCCCTTATCATTTGTTTAACATATATAAACTCTCATTTCTTTCATACAAAGATGCAAAAAGACAACATAGAGGAAATCTGAAAAACATAATTTGTACTGGCAACTAACGGGTATCACAACACAACATTAATTGTAAGTACTTACTTATAAGATGCTAGATTTCATGCCATTTAAACTGTGGTCATCTTTTCATCAAAGTCTGAAACATTCTGATGCAAGAACAAATTGAATGAAACACACAATTTGTACTTTTATCATAATGTGCACCTTCTTGCCTCAAAACCCCTTATTGTTTGCAACAAAATCATATTTATCAATAATTCTTTCTATATAAAATCATTTTTAAGTATCTGTGACAAAGAAAATGACAAAAAGCTGTGACGAAAATGAGAAATTAATGACACAAATAAATTTCTTTTTTATAAAACAATAATCTGAATTCAATATCTCCAAAACACACTTTGAATTCATAGTCTGCAGGACAGAAAGCTTCTTCAAGTGAAAAAGGATTTAAACCTTTCCAAACATAAGATTTGTGACAGATACAAATTGAAAGCAACATTCTTTATAAAATTTGGTAGAAACCATTGCGACAAATTTGGTCAGAGTAGTTTTGAAAACCTCCTGCAGCAGATGTAGAAGTAGTGACGGGCTATGAAAAAAAGCATCATATCAATAAGAATTAACATTTGGGATTAAAGATACATAAAGAAAATATTACACAAAATTTGTCACCGTACATATTCGCCTTTCTCCAGCACAAAAAACCTAAGAATATTTCTGATTGTCCCACATTTAGATTCAAACCTTAAGGTATTCCACCCCTTATGGAGAAAAGCTAGAAAAACAAGTCAAAGATTTAACAGAACAAATTTTAATGCTGTTATAAAATTAATTTTTTATTTACCATTAAACTTTTTTATAGATTAAAAATTCAATTTGCCTTCTTTCATTCATGTAATTTAAATTTAAATTTAAAAATTGATGATTCAAGGGAGGTTATAACTATGAATTCAATAACAGAATTCATTGATAATCATATTGTAAAGACAAATTCAAAATCGGAAAAACTCTGGAAAAGTGGCTTGGTAAATGCCTTTGAACTGATAAATACTTTCTTGATTTACATTTCAATTTATTCTTTGACCAAAGTAAACACAAGTTTCCATCAGGGGTGGGCTACCTTAATCCTTCACTCTATAATGCCAAACTTTGTTGCATCTACAGATAAAATACTGCGACAAGCAAATTCCTCTTTTAGTTTCAATGGTTTTCTATGCAAAATCATTAAAATATATTTTTTAAACTTGTTTTGTTGACAGTAGTAGCCTTATTGAATGATCCAGTTACAATGTATTTGTTTGTGTGGTGTTTAATTATGTCAACAATTTTATAGTTATATTACAGCTTCCCTGGATCCACCGGTACTAGGCTAGAGCTCTGAAGTAATTTGACATAGGACACTCCCCCGAAACCAGAGGTGTCGATGGGGCTCAAATTCGGGACCCCAAGTCATAATTCTGCCACTCTAACCACAGGCCATGCAGAACTCGAAAGATACAGTTATACTTCTGACACTTTAATACAAACCAGTGCTATAATCACAAATCTTACTTCATTCTACTCTCTTAGACATATTATTTTTCTTTCCTTTTTTTCTCACCATCAGGACGACACACAAAATACATTGAAGGCTTACAGATTGAGACAATACACACAAGATACCCACAACACAGGGTCGAATGATACACAACCAGTGCATATGAGGAGTTGAGGCTTAAAACGACTAGCAACACACATTTGATAAAATAAAACACTTATTTAAATAAATCTTATAAAAAACAACACTAAACATAAAAACATTCAAGAAAATCTTGATGGATATTAGAACATATATTGGCATTAATCTAACTCTATTACAAAGGCAGCCTTCTTTTATAATTGGGCCACATCACGCGAAAAGGGGCACTCGGACATATAAAAAAAGCGCTCACTCAGTTCTATCTTAGCGCTATTATTCCAGCATCTAGTCACGAAAGTTATCATTTGTATTTATTTAAAGGTATAACTGGATGTCCTCTAAGATGGCAAACAGTGTAGCCCCAGACCAGCTGCCACGTCAGTGACGTGGCGGCTGGTTTGGGGCTACACTGTTTGCTATGTCCGAGTGCCCTTTTCGCGTGACGTGGCCCAATTAAAGAATCCTTAACATGACACTTATCATCATAAAAACATTGTTTTTTACAGTCATTGGTCTTTTTCTTAAAATAACTTTCTACCTCATATATCTCCATATTGAAAGTAGCAACAGGCAATGGTTTTATATGAAAATGCCATTCCCTTTATATATCGGGCATAAACCAGTCATATAAAAGAAGAACTTGTTTGTAATCTCAACACAGGCAATTTTTTTCAATTTTCTGTATTTGTTTAAGGTCTTCCTGCAAGTACATTATGACCAGTTTATATGCAATAGTATGAACAACAAGTAAAAGTCAAGTTTAAATCATTGTAATAAAAAATTGTGTATAAAATAAGTTTGTGAAAAAGTTTGTTCAAGTAGTAAATTGATAACAAAACATATCTAGATCCATATTACATAAATTCTCATTTTGACAAACCTGCATTTTGAGCGTTTTCTCCCTTTGATACAATGATGTCTACTATATAAAATATAAGAAATAACAGTTTTAATACTTTTCATACATTTCCTTTCACTTTCCACCAGAAACAAAATCCCTTATGAGGAATGGGTTCATTACAGAGTAATTTGTCCTACAGGTTTTTTCCTGACCCCTAACTTATATTAGTAAATGACCCTTAATTCCTGGATATTTATCCACAAAGCTCATTACTTTCTATTCACAATGCTATATAAAAGGAGTCAAAAGTCCCCCAAATTAGCAAATATCAACAGGTCAAGGAAAAAATCCTGGTCTTACAGGGTACCCAAAATTGGTCAGTTTTTCTCAGCACAAAAACGAAATACTAAAAGAAAAGCTGACTTTGGGTACACGGCCAAGGCTGCCTGCAGATGACCATGTAAGTACTGATTCAAAGACAGTTATGATAGACTTTTGAAGAGATTTCTTTTTATTTCTCCCTGTATCATACAATCAATGTTTTTCCCAAACAGTATTGCTGCAAAAAAATGTTGCTTTACATTTGAGACAGGCACAAAATCACATATCAAGAGTTCAGTGCAGGACTAAAGTAAGTGCTTCAAATGTTTGTTAAGCACTTACTTTAGTCCTGCAATAAGCCCTCAATATTAGGGAATTGGTTATGCAACAAGTACATAATTGAATAAAGAAAATGTTATTTCCTAATTCAAAGTGATATCAATTTACAAAATAACTTATCATATGCACACTTGCATTTCTGTATTCTCGAAAAGTAACGGGGATTGTCACCGAGTTCTGCCCTGGATGCGCATCTTTCATTGCGCATACTCATCAGAACAAGATAGAAGTTCCTTATGAATAAGTACTAACAGCATAAAGATTAAACTAGAATAATGATATACATTGTAATAGTATGATAATCTTTTTGTTCTTCAACATTATGCTTGACTTCAATAAAATCAAGGAAAAAATAAAATCAAAATTTCCCAGCTGCAAAACCATCCACTATCTTTTCTGCATTGAGTAATATTATTTTGCTAAAAAGAATTGAATCCCATTTTTAAAGTGTTTGTCTATAGTATTATAGTGTGGAAACAACTCACTTTTCCATGCTTCTTTGGTTAGTCTTCACAACCAAGTTTACCCATAGAATGCTGGGTATTTTTTCTAATCATAGATTTTTGTGTCATCTGCTTTCCAAAACCTTTAATATCTGCTTAATTTTGTTGAGGAAAGATACTCAGAAGAGCAAACAGGTTAGATCACAGGCCAGTTGCCAATTTACTTGGTGGTGGCCTGAATCTAACCCGTTTGCATTTATAAGCATGAAGTCGGTTCCAGCACTTTTAGGGTTAAGAGATGCTATACAACCAAATATCACCAAAAAAGGGTCCGTTTAGTAGTAAACAGATTCTAAATCTTTCTTTCCTCTCTAAACCCTTTATTGTGGGTTCCCATTGGATTTTTATGCAGTGTACACAGTTATCCAGTTAAGTTGCAGTGACCGTTCATATATTCTAACCCATACTTGTTGTATTTCCATTAATGTACAGGGTTCAAACTTAAGCATTATAGTACTTATTACCTGGATAACCTTAAAGTACTAGCCTAGGAAATGTGTCTTGCCAAAGGACACTCCATGTTGAAAAAGATGATCACCATCTGGACTCAAACTCAGTTGGCCAGTGTTAAGTCCCTTATGCTAACCATTACACCAACACGGATTGGAGAGACAATTGAAATGAGTACCAACAATATAGGATTTGCTAAAAATAGATTTTGAATATGACCTGCTCAGCACTCTGTTATGGTACCATATCTGGTCCCAAACTCATTACCACCTGCATACAAATATTATTTTTACTTGAAGCAGACGGCTTTATAAAAACTTTAAAAACATGTAAAATCCTTTCAGTTCTACTGTTGTGATGTGTGGAAAGATTGAAAAGGCATTGTGGCAAAAGGAGAAATTGATTGTCACAAGCAATTTCTCCTTTTGCCACAATGCTTTTTGAAGTTGTCTGCATTAGTTGGTAATGTGTTAACCCTTTCCCCAACAACAAATTTTCTACTGTCCCAAATTGAAAGAGTTTGCAGATGACATTACAAAATGTGATGAAATTGGAAAATAATCTTCTGTTAGGGCAGAAAACATTGTGGAAAAAGGAAAAATTGCTCATTATGAGCAATTTCTCCTTTTCCCACAATGTTTTTTTAAGTCATCTGCAACAAAGTGGTTAAATGTCGTTATTATTTGGGAAAGAGTTAACACTAATTCTGGCTGGAGTCCACCGAGCCTGTACTCTGAGCAGCGGCATAAGCTGCGGATTGGTGCTTCCTCTCTAGTTTCATAGATGCTTTTTCCTTCGATGCACTGTTATTCGATGAATGTGAAGCGAGTCTGTCCCTTCTCTCTCGGCGTAGACTCCCATCACGATTCTGAGCATGCTCCTTTCTTGCCTTATGTGCAGCATTGGTGGCAACCATATCAATCATAGAATACTCGATGGGGATTGATTCCAGAGCCTTTTTCTTTGACTGTCGAAAGCTTCCAACCCTCTCACTGAACGATAAATCCATTTCCGCGTAATTTATTTTCCTGGCCTGGCCATTGGTCTCATTGCAACCTGTATCGCTTAAATCAATTTCAGCGTAATTTAGCTGTGGCTCTAGTTGTTCCGGTGGAAGACGTGGAGATTCAGGGGGAGACATTTGGCTTGAGAAATCCAGATTCATGTATAATGCTTTTGAGGATATAACACCATCACCCCTTATACTGGTACAGATACTACTCTGCTCTGGGGAAGTAATCCTTGATAACAGGGGAGTTTGTATGTCGGAGTAATAACCCATGGCACTATTGTTCGATGTGTTGATCGTTTCAAATGTGAATACAGAGCCTGTGGCAGGTGACTGCGGAGTAGTTAGAGGGCTCGTGGTGTTACTTCCGTCGGTGGTTGTTCGTCTTCGCTCAACTTTTTGGTATTCCTTCCCAGAACGAGGTCGTAGAATTGTGGAGGCAGGGCTACTACGTATGTAGTCGTCTCCGTGACAACTGCTGTCTATGGAGGACAGTGATTGGTTGTCAATTTGGTCCACACAATCACTTACATCTACAACTAATGTGGTTTTCTTGGTATCCTCATGGTCTTCATCTTTAATCTCTATAAATATAAAATTCACCAAATTAACATTTCTTCTTTAACCCTTTCCCCAACAACAAATTTTCGACTGTCCCAAATTAAAAGAGTTTGCAGACGACAATTCAAAACGTGATGAAATTGAAAAATAATAGGGCAGAAAACATTGTCGGAAAAGGCAATGAGCAATTTCTCCTTTTCCAACAGTGTTTCCTGGATTCATCTGTAACAAACTGGTCAAATGTCGTTAATGTTTCGTAAAGGGTTAAAGGTGCTTGGACACAGCACAGGAAAATTTGAAAGTCAAAATAATATGTTGTTGAAACAATGCAGTTAAAATATAAAATAAAACAGCTATTGGCAGTTTTAAAGAAACTAAAACAGCTATTGCGCAGTTTTAAAGAAACTAGTTTTTAATTTCCATAACTTCCTCACATCTGTGATCAAGGACCTTTAAACTGTTGGAAAAATTATCTGTCACTGTGATAATCATTCTGTCTCAATGCTTTTTAGACAAAACCACCACAAAATGTTATTTTACAAGATTTATGACTAGTGCCAATTGATGCTTTCTATTTTCAAAGCCCCATAATTCTGTTTTTAGTAAAGGTAGAACCATCTGCATTCGATAAGTCAGCCTAAAGACGGCATCTAATGAAAATCCAAATACTACACCAGGATTTGAGCCCATACAAATAGAGGCCATGTGATTCAAGTTTTCATCTCTAACAATTAGGCCACAAAGACCCCACTATGATATAAGGTAAGGGATTAAGTAACAAGGATGAAAGCAAAGCTTACACATAACATGAGGTTTCTTCTCAACATTAACAGTTTCGATCCCCTTAGGTAAGATATAATGCCTAAAAAAATCAATTTCTTCCTAGATACCTATAGTATTTCAATGCCCCTTTTTATGTATCAGATGGCTAGAAACATTTGTGTGGAGAAAGTAGAATATTGCATGCAACAAGCACTTTCTCCCTTTATTCCAACGTTTCAAACCCAATCTCAATATATCTTTTAGCAGTTTGACAAATGTTATCTTCAGAGGCTGGATCATTGATACGGGAAACAGTTATAAGCCATTTGAAAAAAGTAGAAAATTTGCAAAGAGATATTTCTCTTTTAGTCAAAGATGAATTACAAAATATAGAAGTTTGATTTACAGCAGTGCAGAGCAATTACGGTTATTACAAAAGTGGTGGAGCATGACAATCACCCTTGCAATAATGATAGCTGTTTCTTAGACAACATGCTTGAGAACAAGCATCTCATCATGTATATGTAAGAAATAAACTAATACCTTCTGGTTTGACAGAGCTCCTTGGGATCCAAATCTTTCCATGTTCATCTTCTGAGGGTGGGGTGATTCGTAGGGTTGCCTTTGCTTGTTGTTTCATCAGGCTCGGACTTAACACTGGTGATTCAGGTTTACATTGCCCATCAAAGTGACTCCCTACAATGTCAATAGGATCAGGTCGCTCCTTCTTTGGTGTTGTTCTTTCTAGAACTGGAGACAGTTTCGCGGGGTAGTTCTTCATTTTTGGAGGTACAAATGGTGGTAGAGATGAAATATGGCGGGCAATGGCATCTGCTTTTTGGTCGGGTGATAATTCTTCGAGAGGTAGTGTCATTTTCAGCTTCAGCTCTGCTATTGTTTCTTTGTCTGATTTTTCATAGTTTAATGAATGAGTTGACTGCCACAGCTCGATGAGTTTTTCGTCGTCTGTTTTACAGACACCCGCACTCATATTACCCCCCTGCACATTCAACACAGTGAACACTTTCCCCACATGATTATCAGAGACAGATTTATCTGTGTCACACCTCTCTTTGTCTGTGTCAGATTCACATTTCTCATGGTCTTTATCATTTAAAGCTTCTGATCCATCTTTCCCACCCTCTAGTTGACCCATAAAGAAATAGGATTGACTTTCATAATTACCCCTGGATTCACTATTCTCACTTTTCTCACTATCCGTATGACCACCCTCACCTTGTTCAAAACACATGTTATCAATCTGGTTGGTATTTACAGCAGCACAATCATTAAACATGATATCAGAGTGAAGGCTATCAATTTGGCACTCATTACTACTAGCCCGCGTTGAGACAGTACCACAACTATTGAGGGAAGAGTTTGTAGCACCTAGATCTGATTGTTGAGACAGAATGGAAATACCTGTAGACGAACTTGAATTACTGTTATTGTTCATGGCAACAAAACTTGCCCTGTTGGGGAAACTGGACGAGCGACTGCGGTCCTTCGGATTAAAGACTAGATCTTGAGCACTCTGACACCGACTATTCTCACCTGAACTTGAGGACTCTTCTAACACTGTCATGCTCTCATTAATTGGCACTTCACTCGAACCTGTAAGCAAATTTTCATGACTTTGTGAAATGCCCTTCCTGTCTTTTGAATTTGAATTCCGTCGAATGAGACGCGAGAAGAAGCCTCCTGATTTGGCACTAGAACTATCCAGGTCTGGTTTGTCACTGGAGATATTGAGCTGAACAGTTTGTGAAGAGGACTTAACATTCTCAGATGGTAGTGTAAAGTCTAATAAGTTATCAAAAGGCATTTCAGCAGAGATTCGGTTATCATGGGCATCTGTAGGATTCTCCATGGCTGTGACATTTTCATGATAAGTAACATCCAGTGGTGTCTCTCCAGCAAATGTCAACCTTCTTTGTAAATCATTGATGTAAATATCTTCTGAATCATCCACAGGATAGCTATGTGCAAAGTTTTCCAGTGGTTTTAAAGAATCACTGGATGATTTCCGTGGACATACAGTTGACATAAGCATGTAGTTTTCCTCTCTGATAGGAGGATCACGTCTTGTTTCACGCGGTGAGTTATCAGCACTAACACTCACAGCATCAGGTCTAAGGGGTGGTGGCTTCTGCATAATTTGTGTTGTAGATCCTGAGGCACTGAACGAACGACTGTATCGGGGTTTCTGAGATCCCATACTGCCATAGTTAGAACTTGAGTCCCCTTCTAATGCTGGTTCCGATTTAAACTGACTCATTTCCATGTAACAACACGCCTGATCCCCTTGTGTTTGGATGGTCCCCCGTCTGGGCAAGCTGACAACAGGCCGACCGGCTAACGATTCATTCAGCCTTTGAGATTCTGTGTAAGACATTCGCGCATGTGTGGGCTCCTTTTCAAAACTACCCATAAGGAAATAGTCCTCTTCCTGATGATTGGAGGTAGTTTGTACAGGGTTAACACCTTGACGTGGGCTTTGATACTGATGTCTGTGTCTGTCATCTTTGGGTATGGATGAATGTCTGTCCGGGGGACGGGGCGGAGGTGGGGGGCGAGAGGCTGAGTTTACCGCCCGTTTTTGTTTGGTTTTCATCATAAGTGAATGCCCTTTGGGTGGGAGTTCAGGGGGAGGGGTCTCACAGCGAGTGTTCATGTAGATGGGTTCATTCACTGCATGTCCATTGGTACTTATACTCCAATCGGAACCAGAAATATTTCGGAGGTTTTCCCTACTTCCAGGTAATGAGACAGAGATTCGCTTGTTTTCTTTATTAGTCCCGTAACTCTCCCTTGACCTTTCTTCTCCTCGTGACTGAGTACGTCGGTGCATGGAAGACATCATGTAACCGTTTCCGTCGGGCGCAGATGTGGATGCGGCGGGAATATGGACGTGATTTGTGTCCACATCTCCCACATCGTATTTCTCTAAGTTAACATACGGCAATGGAGCACTCATCTTTGATCGGTTAGGAATCTTTTTTAATTTGTTGAGGAGGTTAGGGCTGAGAAGTACACTGGATGAGTACCCGCCACGATTCACTGGGGGTCGGCAGTATGTCCTGTCCGAAGAGATACTCAGATTGTCCAAAGATCCCCTGGTAAGGGGAAGCTGTCCGAGATTTGCGCGGGCGTTCAGTTTGTTTGGTATTGGTGGAGGCGTGTCAAACTTCTCATCATCTGTCTTCCTGTCATCTCTCTGGCACATCTGAAATATAGAAAACCTGTGTTGTAGGTACTTATACAGATTGTCTCTGAGAAATATGAGGCATTTCAAGAGTCACAACCACCTTGATTGTTGTTCTGAATTTTGACTGGCAGCGTCTTACATAAAGAAATCTTCGAGTCCTTGCCTTTTGAATGGCTTATCTTTTTAAGAATGTTATGCCATGAGATAAGGCAGGGAATTATACTGTATATATAAGCACACTAATATACCACACATAAAAAAGCATGCATATTAGAGCATCCATATTAGAGCTTTTTAAACTCATTATTTCAAAGACTATAACAAAAACCTGATTTGAAGGATATTGATTTGAATAGGTTAAACAAGACTAGATTAGTGTGAAAACTCAGAATATCAGAAAATGAAAAGGCCCCTCTTAGCATGGGTTCAAATCCCGGTGAAGGTATTTGAAATTTCATGAGAGGTTGTCTTCCAACTGACTTAAGGAATGCCAATGGTTCTACCTTGCTTGTCCATTTATGTATGGGGTTATACTCAATCATAAGAGTCAGGAATTGCAACAACTTAAATAATGTTGACGCCATGTAAAACCCATTTAAATATTCAATACATTCTCCTATCAAGATTATTCGGTCAAGGGGAAAAAGAGGCTTCAATGCAATACTTAAGTAAGCGCCTCACATTTGTAAAGCACTTAATATAGTCTTGCAGTGATCTTTGAAATTAACCAGTAAGCAGGAGGAATACCCTACATAACATCTCAAAGTGACAACCAACCTGCAACATTTCATCTAACAGGGACATCTCCCTTTGTAAGTCCTGCTCTGTTTGTTTCAGACTCTGTAACACGTCCTCTTTCTGTCCATCCTTCATCAGTCGATCAATCTCCTCGGCAATCTGACTGGGTACCGACTGGCTATACTCCCGGCACCTCTCCGCATACCCCTGGTTCCCATACCCACATAGTGCCGGGGCGCTGGACGAAATCTGCATCACTGTAGGGTGCGTATTCAGAGTACTCAAACTCTGAAGGGATTGCTGACTTCCGTGGGAAGAGCATGAATCTGATTGGCTGATGGCTGAGGGAGTGGTGGATGAAGACGTCACAGGTACTTGGTATGACATAACGTTGTTGTTAAACTCCCCCGCCCAGTTGAGATAATTCTCATGCCCCTGTAGAGAGTGCCCGTTGAAATTCCTTAAAGCATCTAGATTTACATCAAACTTCCTGAGTGTATTGTTGGAGTTACTTGTATCGTTCCTATCCTGAACAGATTCCACTTTACGAAGCCGCCGCGGTGGTATATCATAAATTGCCATTAACCGTTCTTTCTCAACATTTTCAATGCTCATGAGTTTCTGCTTTTCAGCATAAGATTTGGCTCGCCGATAGTCCGTAAAGCTTATAGAATGTCTCTTGGGGCGGGGCCATGCAGCGTCTTCGGAGTAGATAGGCTCGGAACAGAGGGATGTGTTCTGGGTAAACTTTTTAAACATACTGTCACTAAACACATTCTTCAGGGGCTCAATATGCTCACTTCCTGGAAGACAGAGGGAGAGATAAATAATAAACCCCATTACTCCTTTCATGTAAACAATTTTATTGTTTTTTGGAATATTTACCCCTTATTATTATATACTGCCCACTGACATATTGTTCAAGATACTTAACTTGAGGCTAATTCATATTCACACGACCTTTCGGGTGTTTTCATATTGGTCATTTGCTCTACAAACACACATGTTGTTACAACTGCTTTTCAATGAATAACCAACTAATCTTTATGAAACGACGATATCCAAACAAAAGTTCATTGCACATGAATTATTTTCAAAATATAACTAAGCAAAGGATGTTTATATATATATATATTTTTTTATCTGTTAAGTGCTTTAAATTTGGATCAGCCATAAAAATGTATAATAGGTTAATAAAAATCACTTTCTAGATTTGGAACAAACATATGGCAAACGAAATAATTAAATGATTTCTTTTAAGAATTTATTTGCTTAAGATGTTTCTTTTATGCTTAAGATATTCAGCACAACTTCAAATATTACTTTGAAAGGGTTTGACATTCATGCAGTAGAATATTTGTAAAATCAGAGTGTAACAAGAATACTTAAATGTGCATTTGATTTATTCTATTGTTACAACAAAGTTTTATAGTAATGTGGACTTTTTCTGTCTTTTTTATAGATGTATAAATAAAGTCTTTCAATGATTTATTAGTAATGCTGATATTTTGGATTAAAAAAAGTGAAAATTTTACTTCTTTTGGATGTCTGCCTCTTGATGATAGGAGGGGCTTTCCCTGTACTGGCCCGCCCCATAATCTCAGCAATCTCATCTGATTGGTCCACTTGTAACACATGGAATCCCTGACCTGAAACAGACGGAAGTTTAGGAATTCTTCATTACTCGTTCACAAAGAGTCCAGTTTCCATTGTCTCAATCTGGATGAGTTTGCAGACAACAGTTCAAATGAAGATAGATTTCTTAAAAGGTTTCCATTAGGTAGTACCTTGGTAGAAAAAGAAGATGCATTTTTTCCATATGATTATTCAAAAGAGCATTTTCTTCTCTTTTTTATTGAGCTTTGTTAAAAGTCATCTGCAGCAAGCCTACAAAATTTTAAATGTTGAAATATTAAATGTTGAAATAATGAAACTTAGTTCCATGTCAGCAAACAAACCAATTAACGAGTCAAATATATATTTTCTTATAATATCATGTAAAATGAATTAAGTGTCCATAAGGAGCAATACATCCTTTAATCACCTTGATTTCTAAAGACTTCCATACCTAATTATATCACATTAAAGTTTAATGGTGAATAGGTTTAAAACAGTTAACCCTTATAAAAAAAAATAAACAAATGATAATTAATGATGATTTCCAATGAATATTTTTAAACTGTATTTACAGTTAATGTTTGGTATAAAGGAAAGCTTACGAATTTAACAGCGGATGAAAGCATCCCACCAGATTGGATCTGTTACATGCACCAGGTATGAAACGTTTCATATGCTTCCTGACGTTTCCACAGCTCATTAAAGTTATAAAACATCAAACAAACAAAAAAAAAACAACACCAGAAATACCTCAATAAGGCACTACCCCTGAAACATGGAACATTCACAAAACTTTCTGTCCTTAACCCTTAAAATGCTGGGTAATTTTTATAAGAAAATATTTTTGTGTCATCTGCCTTCCAAAACCTTAAATATTTGCTTCGTTTTGTCGAGGAAAGATACTCAGAGTAGCAAACAGGTTAGATCACAAGCCAGTCGCCAATTTATTTGGCGGCTGGCCTGGAGGTAATCTGTTTGCATAAGCATGAAGTCGATTCCAGCACTATAAGGGTTTTACTGATTTGAAGTAAACAGTATTGCAATATAACATACAACAAATGGCCACAAATGTTAAACTTAAACAAGTAGTGTAAGAAAGCAGCTACCCTTGAGTACTTTAAAGTTTGCCACAAATAAGTATGGCCATATAAACAAGAGAAATAAGGCTAATTCTGCCAGGAGACCATTCAGATATGAAACTATCCCAATCAATTCATACTTCCACAAGAAATAATGTGTAAGAAGTTTTCATTCTTAACATTCCTACAGCATTCCTGCTTACACCAAGCCCTTTTCGATAACAAGCAATGATTCAGTGGTCTATATCTTATATGTGTATCATAAAGAACTTCCCATAGCTAATGATGGACAGATTCTTTTGCATTCAATTTCAAAAAGTCATAAAATCTTACATAAATTGTGATGGGGTTATCCCTTAATCAACAGTACTTATAAAAGAGCAATTCATCCTTGAAGAACAATGGTTTTTATACAACATCACAAGGTAAACACTTTTTTTCGTTTTTTTGTTGTTGTGAACATCTGCTGTTGCTTTCAATTTGGACACTTCCATGTATGGGGAGATGGGGTTTAGGGTAGTGTTGATAAATTATTTGAAATAGGCACGATCATTAATCCATGACCCTCTCAGGTATAATGGATTACCATCATTATCTGCCTTAAACTGCTGGGAATTCCATGCATATTTAAGAGATCAAAAAACTGAAATATCGGGTAATTGACTTGGTCAGATTCTTATCAGAGGGAATTTTTTATAGTTCTTGAGCATTTACTTCACTGCTTAACTAGTCATCTGTAAACAACCCCTCTGTCTTATTTGCATTATCTTAATATTTTTTACAATGCTAAAGAGATTTATGTTAGTTATAACTGACATTGTGATACATGGCTGATAATTGATTGGAGCAGACCAAGACCTTTAACTCCCTATAAGCCCTAATCAAGCTAGGTAAAACAATGGAATTCAGCAAAGAAGCCGCAATTAAGCGAAGTAGCCGACAAAAGTTCACATAAAATTCTGTTTTAACCTGTATCAAAACTGAAATAATGCAGAAAGACAGCTTCTGATTTCAACTTCAACACATAGACCTTTTGAAATTCATCTGCAGCTGGTATTCAATTCAATTAGACAAAAGGAAAATTTGCTTATCACAAGCAAATTTTTATTTTGTCATATTGAATTCTAATATCTTCTTTTAAAAGATTAACCCTTTACCGAACCCCAAATTTTTGACTGTCCAAAATTGGAAGTGTTTGCAGACGACATTTCAAAATGTAATGAAATTGAAAAAGATCTTCTGATAAGGCAGAAAACATTGTGGGAAAGAAGAAATTGCTCGTGACGAGCCATTTCTCCTTTTCCCATAATGTTTTCTAGAGTCATCTGCAACAAAGTGGTTAAATGTCGTTATTGTTTGGTAATGGGTTGACTAGAAAACTATTATAAACAGGAACTTCCTGCCTCACCTTTTCCACATCGGGATCCGCCCTCAAAGCACAATTTACCATCGATGGTCCCAAAACGGCGCAGATCAGAAATCTGCCAGGAGCACAGAATCTTTGGAGGTATTTGATTGGTGAGACAGAATCGGTTGCCATGGATGTGCATGCGGACAAGATCCAATGGGATCTTGCTGTGACTCGGCACTCGGACTGTTCGAACTGGGAATTGGTGTTCTGAAATTTACGTGATCGATTCATTTTATCGGTTCATTTTATTGTCAACAAAAAAAATTAGACCCTCAAAAATAAAAAAAAAATTACAATACTCAAAAAGCAGAAAATACCTTTTCTCTTTCTTCACCCTTTATTTTGAATCTGTGATGCAATCATTTCAAAACATACAAATCCAAGCTAATTCTTTCTTCAAAAGAATGCTGTCAAAAGTATTTCAAATTAGCCTCTTACCTGAGTTTGTGACTTGTCCAAATTGAAAGCAAGAACTTACAACAATAACAAATTATGATTAATGCCACCTTCTTAATATTATTAAACAAAATCTTTGTGACGAAAAGAAAAAGTTGTTTGTCACTAATAATTTCTAGGTACTTTTCTTTTCACAGAAAATGGTTTCTTTATTTACTTATTGTGATTCAAAACAAGAAGAAACTGGGAAACAGGTTGAAACCTAAGCGTGTCTGCATTTACTTGGCTGCTGTATATCCATTATATATAACAAAAGGAGACTGTTTCCTGAGAAAGGCAATAAAAGAAATGTTTTAGAAACAGAAACTTGAACTCTGTATTGGCATCATTATGTAGATCACCCAGTCTTAACCTTTACCAAACATTCAACGGAATTGCCAGGCATAATGCACACAAAATATCATTGTAAATTGCTGATCTGTGTAATAATTTTAATATATTTTCAAACAACAGTTTTGAGCTATCAAATGCAATTTCTTTTATTCTGATTTTATTTAAACTGTCATAAGCAAACTTGATTTGGGAGAATGAGAAAAAATCTTTCAGGGAAATGTTTCGGAAATTTGCGACAGGTCCAAATAAACACTTCAAGACACTGAAATTATTCTTCATGAAAAAGAAAGATATTCTTTTTATTTACCAGCACAGTCAATATAAACAAAAGTGATAAAACAATATAACTATGAGTTCCTTCAAAACTATAATGATTCCTGCGATCAGCTTGTTACTCAATAAACTCCTCTAAACATATTTTGACAAACTTGCATCAGATGGTCTAAAAACATTGTGACAAAACAACAAATTGCTCTCTCAAAATATTTTACTTTGAATTTGGACCTGTGACAAAATTCCGTTCTCAAGAATTGTTTCATCCTTTACCACACGCCAAATTCTTGACTGTTCCAAAATTGAAAGAGTTTGCAGACATCATTTCAAAATGTGATGAAATTGAAAAAAAAATTGCTGATATGGCAGAAAACATTGTGGGAAAATGAGCAATTTCTCCTTTTCCCACAATGTTTTCCAGGGTCCTCTGCAACAAACTGGTTACATGTCTTTATTGTTTCATAATGGGTTAAGTGAGTAACTATCAGCTGATGGGTTAAGTTCTCCAACAATCCCTCCAATGCAATGAACCGCAGAAATTCCACTTCAAAGCCATTTTGGTTAATTGCCGAATGCTTTTCATCTGCAATAAACATTATGACTCAAGCACACAAATGCCACTCTAGGTCTTGCAAGGCACTGTGGGTGTTTTAGCAAGCCCTTTACATCATTTTCAAAGTGTATTTGCTCTATACTAAAAAAAAAAAAGGCAGAAAAGAACAGAAAAAAGAAAAAAATCTCAGTGTTATTTGGAAAAGTCTATCATGCAAATATAATTGCTTATCATGAGCAATTTTTCCTTTGACCTTAAGATTGTTTCTGAAATCTTTTCCTGTAGGTGCATCCTATTGAATACTTCTAATTTTGTCTTATAAACTATTTCTGAAATATTCAACTGTAAGAGTGCATCATCAGCAAAGAATATATCAAGGTTCTAATTGCAAGACTACAAAATGGAGGACTTTATAAACCCTTGCATCGATCTAGTACTTGTATTAATCAGTTATGTAACGGTTTTCCTGGATCCATCAGGACTAGGCTAGGGCTATGAACTGACTTGCCAAAGGTCACTCCAATAAAACCAGGTGTCAGTGGGGCTTAAACCCCGCACCCTCAATTTCCAAGTGCGCCACCTAAACCCCTTGGCTTCTCTCACATTGTATCCTCAAATACAAGAAGATAATGGTTAGAAAGAAGTAAAAAAACAGTTCAACTACCTTCTCCGAGGCTCCTTCTGATCTTGATCTCAAACTGGATCAAGGTTTCCCTGGAGTCAAACGCCAGCAGAGTGATCTGTTTCTGGCATATAATGGCCAGGACACTCGTCTCTTTGTCAAAGCATATTCCCGACTCCAACCCGTAGAATCCATCAAGTGGGAAACTCGTCTTTGGGTGACCTCCCTTGATTGACTCTTTGACATCTTTGAATAAATTGACCAATAACCGATCTGAAAATAGAAGAAAAAACAAGGTTTTTTTTTTTTTATCTTTTTGAAGTTTGGTGCCAATGTAACCAAGGTGAGAAAAACATGTAGCCAGACCAGGACTCAAAATCAGGACCCCCGTAAACCATGCCCATACTCTACCGACTGAGCTATCCAGCGCGCTGAACACACTTAGTCTACATTGTAAATGGAGACCCCTACTACATATAAAAAAGCTGTATGTATACATTTATAATATTGGCATGTCCAACTGACATTGCTTTCTGTATGAAAATTGAGAGGAATGATGAAAATGATTGTGCCATATTGACTATCACCATCATTATCACATGTGTTGACTACTTCTAACATATCAATATAATCATGCTGTAACACAATGCTATGAAAAGAGTATCATCAAAAAGGGTGCAAAATAATTGCTGTGGCTTTTGCTTTGATTTGCAGCAACTACTAGTGGGATACCACTTATGGTTCATCTATATAATCTCTTTTATTTCAGTGCAAAGAAAGAAATACTCAATTATGTCTAAATGATGCTGCACCATAAAATGTGCCATAAGATCAACAGGAGAAGTGACTTGTTTAATACAAAAACTTGTGTAGAGATGGATGTAGAGATGGATGTAACAAAAGGATAGATATGATGTTTCTTGGTGCTTAACCCTTAGAATGTTGGGTAATTTCCTACACATATATTTTTGTGTCGTCTGCTTTCTAAAACCTTGAATATCTGCTTAATTTTGATGAGGAAAGATACTCAGAGTAGCAAACAGGTTAAATCACAAGCCAGTGGCCAATTTTCTTGGCAACTGGCCTGGATCCAACCTTTTTGCATAAGCATAAAGTCGGTTCCAGAACTATGAGGATTAAAAGAGCTGTTATAAAGATTATCCTTACTGGCATTTCGATGACGAAATATACATGCAGGGTGAGTTTCCACAAGAAGAGAGGCATATTTCATTTACACTTGCTTTGATGTAACACCTGATACAGTTTGGTAAACAGAGAATGCAACAGCTTAGTTATAAAGAACAGCTGTAACAAGCCTTCTACACAATTAGAACTAATCAAAGTACATGTAGCAGTGAAGATCCATTGATTATACCACACAAACAGCTTTCACAAACGAATGAATGAATAAATAAATGGTGTTTTAAGGTGCATCAACAGCTAAGGTCATTTAGCGAGCATTATGATGATGTGGATCAACGTCACAAACTAATAAAGAAATTCAAAAACTTATTCTCTCATTGGGAGAAAATAAAATTTTTGTCTGCTTTTGCAATCAAGTTGGACAAGTCATAGATAACATTGAAATGAGTCAACAGTAAATGCTGATTTTAAACAGTTTTAACGATATGGATTGTGAAAGTATTCAAAATGGACAAAGCATCAGTCAAGGCAAGCAATAATTAATTCAAATAGAATTAAAAAATGGCAAATGGTACAGTTTCAAATATACAGCAAATCGAATTACTTTTTTTTTTTATATGGGTTTTTACATCACATCAACATTATTTCAGTTATGTAGCGATGCCAAATCAAATTACTGATTTGATTTGTGATAATGATCTTAGCTAGACCTTGGCATTTAAAATTTAATTCAATAAATATCAAATTTGCAAGTACAAATTTTAGATGAGATATCATAATTTTTGTTTAAGAAATTGGGTACAAACAATTGCATCAAAATCAGCAATTAATGCTTTAAACAGTTTTAACGATATGGATTGTGAAAGTATTCAAAATGGACAAAGCATCAGTCAAGGCAAGCAATAATTAATTCAAATAGAATTAAAAAATGGCAAATGGTACAGTTTCAAATATACAGCAAATCGAATTACTTTTTTTTTTTATATGGGTTTTTACATCACATCAACATTATTTCAGTTATGTAGCGATGCCAAATCAAATTACTGATTTGATTTGTGATAATGATCTTAGCTAGACCTTGGCATTTAAAATTTAATTCAATAAATATCAAATTTGCAAGTACAAATTTTAGATGAGATATCATAATTTTTGTTTAAGAAATTGGGTACAAACAATTGCATCAAAATCAGCAATTAATGCTTTTGTCACACAAGTTTTTAAAGACTTCAGGGTGGCAAAACTAATTGTTTGTACTCTCAAGCTTGTCCAGAAGTCTTAACCCTTTACCAAATGCCAACTTTTCAACTGTCCCAAATTGAAAGAGTTTGCAGACGACATTTCAAAATTTGATGAAATTGAAAACACTCTTCTGATAGGGCAGAAAACATTGTGGGAAAAGAGAAATTGCTTGTCAAGAGCAATTTCTAACTTTCCCACATTATTTTCCAGAGTTGTCTGCAACAAACTGTTCAAATGTTGTTATTGTTTGGTAATGGGCGCATGGATACCTTTTACTTTTACTGAACTTTACAATCTAACCAGTATGTGGGCAAGTGCAGAAAAAGCTTAGGCATTTACAAACAAATACAACAAAATAAAGTTCCCCTCTCCTGTGCATCATCAATTATTCAATGCAAATGAAATTACAAACTCAGGTCTGGTTTGAATACTGCAACCAAATCAGTATGGGCATACACCATATCTCTGTTCTGTGTAATGCATAGGTGACTCAAAATTTTCAAAATCACATCATATTTTTGAAAATGGTATACTTTATAATTTATAGATATGATTTTCCAAAAAAAGAAGTGTATGACTTTGTCAAAAATAGTTATAGTACATGGAGTATCCATTAATGGTTTCTGCAGTAATCAAGTAATCCAGACATACTATTTTCATGATGTTTGCTGTGGTGAATAAAGGCATTTCAATTACCTCTTTTAACCCTAACAGTGCTGGAACCCACTTCATGCTTATGCAAACAGATTAAATTGGCGGCTGGCATGTTATCTAACCTATTTGCCACTCTCAGAGTATATTTCCTCAACAAAATTAAGCAGATATTCAAAGTTTTGGAAAGCAGACAGCACAAAATCTATTTTTAGAAAATTACACAGCATTCTAAGGGCTAAAACCTTTGTACTGCAGAGCTAAAAGGTTAGCTCTGGGTCAGAAGAAGTTAGAAGTTTGCCAAAAACCAGCCAGCATAAATACATAATCATTCAAGCACTAAGACCACAGCAGTTTGGTTATAAGCACTCGGAACCAGCTAGACATGCAAGTATGAAATCAAACATTCAAACAGGGAAGTGGGCCTGATCTAGCAATCATGTGTAAGCGAGGTCATCTGGAATCTATCAGTGGAATTGTAAAAATCCCTTGTTTTTCTTCATAGTAATAACTAGAAACTGAAAATGTCTGGCATAGGACAAGATAGGTGGCATATTTCTAGTGCTAACTTTCTTATTTTTTCTCTAGATCCTATATTGTTGGTACTCATAAGAATCATCTTGTCCAGACGATTCTAATGAGTGCCGACAATATAGGATTTAGAGAAGAAATTATAAAATGTTGCATGAACAACACTTTTATACTATGCCAGGCTAGAGCTCTGTGTATGGGAACTATTGAGTTCTAGGCAACAGCAACATCTGGCTCCCATCAACAAGGAGTTAATCTAACAGAGATAATCTTTGTTTTCTATCTTTGAAAATGAAAAGCTCCTTTGAAGATTGGGAGATTAAGTTCCAGGCATTGTTTTCAAATGAAAAGTTCTTCCATCTGATTAAAATGACAACATATCAGCGTTTTTTTATTTTGACTAGAGACATTTAAATGATGTACAAAACAGTCATTTGGTTTCATATTTCTATAGTAAGGCAGATTACTTTTTTTAATGATTGTAAGCATTGTTGGACTCGTAATGGATGATTTACCTTCAATAAACAAAAGATTTTAATTTACTTATCCGTATATATTTTTCTTTACTTGTTCCTTTCATGGTTATAAAGCAAATTTCTGTAAATTCATTTGTCTATGAAGGCTTTCGGACAAGCTGGGCAGTAGGAACAATTGAATTTGCGACCCTTTAGCAAGTGTGATTTTTATTTATGTATAAAATATCTAAGTTGTCCATCATATCAAGTTGGAATCCATACAACTACCTAACAATATATTTGGGCAAATCAATTACAGGTTCAAGGCAAGACTATAGCAAGTGCTTCAAAAGTGTGAAGCACATTCTATAGTATTGCACATTGAACCCATATAATGAAGGCACATGTCAACTCACAAGGTTTCGCAGAGGCAGCTTTCATCAAGTAGTCAGAAATAGTTTCAAAAACAACTCTCAGCAGTACACAGCACCAGATGTAGGGTTTGGTGTTGGCATTTCAAGCTAATCAATCATCATAGAGAACTGGAAAACCCGAAGCCTGAAAACTTTCACCATCTGTGTTGATTATCATAAATTGATGCAGAGATGAAAGGTCATTAGGCAGCATCCTATGAAAATTGGCATCAAATGATGGTTCAAAGCCATACTAATGCAAGTCCTTCACTGTAATAAAGAATTCATGACAGAACTGCACTGAGCAACCCATCACTACAAAGCCCAAGTCATGCTTTTATTATTAAGGTAGTCCAACCCTAATGGAAAACTTGTACAATGTATTTTCTTTAGTTAAAGAATAAATTGAAATGTTAATCATGAAAGTATTCATCATTTCAAAGGCAGTCACCAAGCTATTTTTCCACATTTGTCTGATTTTTAATTTATATTTACAAAATGAATATCAATGATTTCTGTTATTAAATCCATAGTAATTATCGTTACCGTTATGATACTGGATAGACATATCAGAATTTCTTTTGTCACAAAGCTTTTTTGATTCACCACCAGATGTGATATTGTTAAAACGAGAAAAATTGCAAATATAGATTCAAAATACATTTGCAAGTTGGCATAATTCTGCAGTCAATGCCTAAACTATTTCCTTAGATTAGAAGCATATCAGATGTTTTTGTGGGCATTTTTCAAAAGCAATTAAAGAAAACCCTATTTGGTGGGTATTCTTTAGAATAACAAACAATAAAGAGAACCCTATTTTACAGATACTCTTCAGAAAGATTCAAATGAGAACCAACAATACAGGTTTTAGAGAAGAAATAAGAAAACTGAACTGGAGTACTTGCCACATTTCTGGAACTCTGAGACTTATTCCTTAGAATGTTGGGTAATTTTCTTAAGAAAGATTTTTGTGTTGTCTGCTTTCCAAAACCTTAAAAAATATCTGCTTAATTTTGATGAGGAAAGATACACAGAGTAGCAAACAGGTTAGATCACAGGCCAGCCCCCAATTTACTTGGCGGCTGGCCTGGATCTAACCTGATTGCATGACCATGAAGTCAGTTCAAGCACTATAAGGGTTAAATTATAACATTGACAGTCTAGTTTTACATTTTGTTGATGAATAAGATAAATTCCATCCACATTGAGATAACGATATGAGTAGCCGCACCTGCTTCCTGAAGAGGTTTCTCAAGAAATAACAAATGCATATTCATAACTAAGATATGCAGGAATGATTCAATGAGTGCTGCAAAGCTAATCCCTTCATATCCCTTATTTTGACACTCAGGTTGATGATGTAAGTAGACCACAATCATTCTAACCCTCAGAATGCTGGGTAATTTTCTAAAAATAGATTTTTGTGTCCCCTGTTTTCCAAAACCTGCTTTCTATAAGCAAAGATACTCAGAGTAACAAACAGTTTAGATCACAGGCCAATCACCAATTTACTTGGCGGCTGGCCTGGGACTTGATCCAACCTGTTGCATAAGCATATAGTTGGTTCCAGCACTATAAAGTTAGTTTTGAAAAATCATATTTCTTGATCATTAAATCTCTAGGAGCAAGAATTGCTTGTAATGAGCAATTTCTCCTTGTGTTACAATTGTGGAGGCTTGGTCCAGGGGTAGCGTATCAGCCTCAGGACAAAAAGGTTGCACATTCAAATCCTGTGAACAACAGACTCTTTTTTGTGACCTTAATTCATTCATCATACATAATATTTGTCATCTGCTTTGTTTTTGAATTCGGATCAGTCATAAAGTCCAATAAATGTATGTTAGACTGGGTTATCAAACCCCCAATACATCTCACTTTATGGGGCATAATGATGCAGCTGTGTGGAATCCAACTGTTTTCCTAATGCAGATAATAAATTGTAATGCCAGTTATAAATAATATCATTTAACTTCTCACAAAATGATGATTAAACCCACACCCCTATGTAGAAATGTGCAACTGGTCCAAATCCAAAGCAACAGCAGACGACAAACAACATGAAAATGATTCATTCTCTTTACTGGATTAGGTAGAAACCATTGTAACCAAGGTTTGATTGCATACTAGGAGAAACTAATTCTTTTCTCACCACTTTTTCTGAAGTCTTCTGCTGTAGACTTATAGGTTGGAGTTGAACAATTACCAATACACATTCACTTAAACCTCTTGGAATTTCTGGGTATTTTCTTTTCAGACTGCATGGCAATCAGGTTTAGAAAGCAATCAAAGGGATGTTTTAGCTTAAATCTAGCGAGATAAAAGATGATAACATCCTTTCAAGGAGGCAGAAAAATTTACAAATTCAAGACTTGAAGTTGTCTCCCTTGTTGAATATCTCAATCATCTAAGTATTCATCTTTTTTCCGATTGAATGAAAATCTTCTAAGAATTTGTGACAGGTGCGATACTGATGAAAATATATTTATATAAGAATTATAGGATATATCCCTTTAACATGTATTGAAAAGGAAATATCTACTACTGTAATGAGTCAATAATTTCACTGATTTATTAGGTTTTCACTCCCACACATATAATAAAGTAAAGCTTGAATTTCCAATTCAATCAACAAACTGAAAAAACAAAATCATATTCCACCCAGCATGCTATCCATCCAGTTTGTAGATAGTATCTTCAGAGCCCATTTTCCTGGCTAACCTTTTTACTTCTTCTCTAAACCATATATTAGGTGGGCTTAACCCTTCACCAAAGACCAAATTTTTGACTGTCCCAAATTGAAAGAGTTTGCAAACAACATTTCAAAATGTGATGAAATTGAAAAAAAAGTCTTCTGGTAGTGCAGAAAACATTAAGGGCAAAGGAGAAATTGCTCGTTAAGAAGTCGTCTGCAACAAACTGGTCAAATGTTGTTATTGTTTGGTAATGGGTTAATAGAATTGTCAATAAAATTTCTGCATTTATAACATATGGCAACATTGGTTCAGTGGTAAAACGTCAGCCTCTAATCCCGTCCCGGTTCGATCCCTGTTAAGTGCGATGACAATTGGCGGTACAAACCCTCAAATCACCATGAGTACCGATCTAGTATCCAGGAAGCAGTCATCAAGAGAGGTTTTAATAAGCTTCAAGCTTCCGTCACAATCAATGTACAATAAATAAGTTTCAACTTAAACTAACTAAACTTAATCTTTCATATCATCAAAAGGAGATTACTCAAAAGAATTATAAGGTTTTTTTTTTATTATCCATTCAAATGTGAAATTCAATCTCTTAAGGTGCTTGAAAGTCAACATAAAATGTTGTTGAAACTAACGTTCTTGAATTGTTGTTTAAAATACAATTAAAAGTAGCTAATGAAAGAGGGGCAATGAAAGCATACTTAATGCAGGAGGCGTCAATTTATCTTAATATGCACATGTAGTCTGTATGCGATCTATCTCCAAAGCACTGCCATGCTTTTGCTCAGGTCATAAGATCTGGCAATTGGGGGTCTTGGTACAAAGAAGTTTCCTGAAGTCTCTTAACATACCAGGAAACTTTGGCTATAGAGACCCTGTGATGATCATGTAATGTACCCAGTTAAAGGTTGGTATTGATGCATTAAGACCAAAAGCTCTTTTCTCTGGGTTAAAATGGGAATTGATACAGCATTCTGGTTGTGAAAGTATTATAAACAAGGGTCACAGCAGTGGCTTAAAGATAAGAACTTATAAATTGAGTGCTCAACCTTTTCCCTAAAGCACACAAATCTACAACGCTTAACCCTTAGTCTATGCTGGGTGATTTTCTAAAGATAGATTTTTGTGTCATCTGCTTTCCAAAACATTAAATAACTGCTTAAATTTGATGAGAAAAGATACTCAGAGTAGCAAACAGGGTAGATAACAGACCAGCCCCCAATTCTTTAGGAACATCATGGCAAATAGAGAGATTCTTATAATAAGTAAATGATACATTTAACACAATGATTTCAACGTTAGTTAATCAGGTTATAGTCTATCATAGGTTGTATTTATCACTTTACTTTGTTGCTTGAATAGCCACCATATGATACAGAATACATCAAAAGAGTTAAGAGTCCATAAACAACATTTATCAACTATTATCAACAAATTATCTTTTTTTAGAGAGAGATAAAAAAAAAAGTATGATAAAAGGTTACAACTTGAATTCTTAGCATGTGATGAAATTGAAAAATAACCTCTCTTCTGGGCAGAAAACATTGTGGGAAAAGGAGAAATTGCTCCCTAAGAGCAATTTCCCCTTTTCCCACAATGTTTTCCAGAGTCATTCTCCAACAAACTAGTCAGATGTCACTATTATTTGGTTTTAAATGGGTTAGAACCAACATGTATATCTTCTGTGAAGGACTGTGAAGGACCTAACTGCTAGTCCAGTCATCCTATGAAAAAAATGGACTCAACCGTCAACTAATTGCAACAGAAACGAAATCTCTTTTAAAGTTATCATGAATGTATAAGGGATGAGAGAAAAAAAGTCCTCCAAAATCCCTTCAGGGGAAATTGGTTAAAAACTCGTTTTATTATTGCTACTTTCAGGCCTCTTGGAAAAAATCGCATATTTGTATATATCTACCAAAATGGAACAAAACCCCAACGATTCACACAAAAATGATGTTTTGTTAAGCGGTATACTCTATCTACATGTTTATTTATCATTCACATCAGTTTGCCTTCTAAAATAGATTTATTCCTATAAATATTGTAAATTGAAAGGGGTCAACTTACCCCACCCACCCATTAAAACTAAATATTTTTATTTTTCATGTCAATGCATTCCTATATGCTACAATTCGATATTATCTGGCAAATCTTGTTCTCTAAAACTTAAATCAAAGACAAAACACCCCTTTTTGTAATAGATAACTTATATATAAAGACAATCACTTAAATAGGGTACCGAAATCCATATATGCCTATATAAGAAAAACGAAATATATGACACAAGCAATACAATATTCGTGTGGTATTTTTTGACGTTTTGCATTTGTTTTGTGAACTTAAAAAACAATAAATGAAATAAAGGAAGAAACATAGTGGGAAAAGCAGCAAAAGTAGTACTATTCTATTGCCCCTTTCTCACTATGTGCCAGCCTTTTGAAATTAAGTGTACACTCATTGAATTACACATGGAGTATACTAGGCGTTAAAAAATAAGGGGACGCCTAAATTCAATATTGAGGTATCTTTAATTTCGTTTAAAACACAGACCAGATATTCAATCATATTCAATATCAAAATCAAGATCGGGTATGACCTCCACATGCAGAAATAAATGCACGACATCGGGTGGGGGGGGGGGGGTTCATTTTTCCTTAAGTGCTGCACCAAATTCCTGAAGATTGGCTGGTATGGGGCGACGTGCGCGGACTCTCTTACCAACAACATCCAATACATGCTCAATGGGAGAGAGGTCTGATTATTTCGCAGATCACTGGATTGTCAAGATGCCCTGTTTCCTGACGAAGTCAACCGCAACACGAGCCTTGTGGGGTCAGAAATTTTTATCCTGGAAGACTAAGTTTTGACCAATTCTATGTGCAAATGGGACAACAACAGGACGGGAAATTTCATCAATGTGTCCATTCAGGTTTCCAGGAACAAGAACAAGTCATATTCTCCTACCGTAATAAACACCACCCCAGACCATGATGCTCCCCCGCCAAAAGAAATCATGCTCCAAGATAGTGGTGCATTTGTATCTCTCCCCACGCCGATGCTATCAGAATCGCAGACAGAACCCCGACTCATCTGAAAAGACCACATGACGCCACCTACATATAGGCCAACCTTAATGTTGCTAGCACAACCGTAAACGATATCTGTTCAGCCTTGACATGATGACACCATGAAAAGGATGCCTTGTCCCAGATTTACTGTACTGCTAGAAACTCGAAGTCCTGTCACGGTATGGATCTCCTGCTTTGGTTGTGGTGCGGTTACGAAACAGTTCCGCAAAGCAATAATCCATAAAAGGCGATCTTGCTGGAATGTTGTTTTCCTAAGGTGCCCATGCCCCCTCCTAATTTGAACATCACCAGTCTAGTGGTGTAAAGCTGAAGGTCGTGCAATAACGCTTTTTGGCAATATGGTTCTAGGATTCACCAGCTTGCAACATGCCTATGCATTGCCATCTCTGAGCTTCTGAGATACTGCCATGATGGCATATTGCATTGATATGAGACTTGATTTTGTTTCATTTTTATCGTATCTAAGAAATCACGTGAGTGCACAGGCAATACATGTAATGAATACATGTTACAACACTTTATTGAATATGTTCGATTATACGTTGTCATGAGTTTGGGTTTACAGATTATGAAGAGGCAAATTCTCCCTATCCTATCTAGAAAATAGTTAACAGTAATAGGGTTCCCTTATTTTTTCATCTCAATATATTTACAGACTCCCCTTTTCCATTTTGTATCGTTCTTGCACAATTTCTGCATTAGCGAAGATTGCTCCCCGACATTCCCCACACCCTCAGGAACGGTCAAGAAGGTATGTTTACAAGAACAAGGTTTTCGGTCACACTTTGTTTTACATGAGCATTTTAATTAAAGGCAATTCACAGTATTTGATAAGAACTGCTATTTTTGGAAGTGAACAAACTTCCTCGAGTACCTACCCCTTCACTGCATTCCTTTTGTACACAATCATTTCGAGAAGGACAATTTGAACATCCATCAAATACAAATATTGCAGGTTTGCTTATGACATCATCAGAATATGTTCCATGTATATCCAACAAATGCTCCTCCATATTTCGAAGGCAAACGTAAGAACAAAGGGGTGCCCTATCGTCGTGTACATATTCAACTGACTCATCTAGCTATTTATTGACACTACAGCCAACCTGCGCTTATATTTTATTTATCGAGGAAGGTTTGTCAGCTAGTTTCAATAACCCAGAAGACCCATATTGTGATGGCTGGAAACTACACGGCTCTTTCTTAAATATATCTCCTTCATTGTCATGCAATATATCAACTGGAGCTGTTAAACGCAAATGTGGACCAGTTTGAGCTGCTTCTCCAATTTCTCTTAACGTTAATTGAGAGTTTGGGGTTACGGACTGGCTTTAACCTATAAAACTGTATTCTGAATCGTATTTATAAACCATGTTGTTAATATTCAATTGACCTTCTTACTTTGCATAGTCGACAATTAGACAATATATACTCGTCGACCTGACACAATGTTATCAAGTGTACAGTCCGCAACGTGGATGTCTATGTTTAGGTTGTCCGTTTGATCTTTTTCCTCCCTCAAATGACTGGTTTCTACATGCTGATCACTTGTATATTTCTGCATTGCATTATTGTAGTATGTACATACAGGAATTAATGTGTGTAGTAGGTCAGCCATTGTTTATATATGAAACACAACTTGGAAATGCGATTTGACAAACAAAGAGCTTCTTTTCAAGTTTGTCCTACATCTTTTGAAAACAACTTCACCACAAACTTCTTCAACTGGTTTTTCTTCTTACCTAAGGGCTTCATAAATATTAACTTACGTTTTATCGTTTCATTGGGTCCAACCTCGCTAAAGGTTTCAGTATTTGTCTTTGGTTTGGAAGTCCAGGTCATGCTTTCAACTTCATGTATTGTTACTTCCTCTCAAAGCAATGCAGTATTAAAAGAAATTCCCATAAGTTTTACATTTAAAAATTTATTCAGTAGGAAATGGCCTCAAGTTGTTCTGGAAATAACCGTGTCATTGAACATGTGAATCACCACATTTTGAGAAATTCTGATAGTCTTGTTCTTCCATTTATTGTCCAATACAACGAAAGAAGCTCAAAATGGTATGGAATCCACAATGTTAATGTGACCTTCTTGCACTCTTGATAGTACTATCCATTTTTACCTGCAAATGGAAAATAGATAAAAAGGCATTTATCATCACTTAATTGTGCGTTGATTTTGTCTGCAGCATTTTTAATAGTGGTATAATTCTGTTAACATCACTGCAAATGAAAATATTAACTTAAACACAACCACACTTGCTTTATCTTACTTTTGATTGAAGGTTATACTTAAGCGTAATTCTCCTTAATTTTCATAGTTCATACAACATAATTATGTATAAATGATAAATAATGATTAAAAACGTTATAAGAAGAAAAATGTGACTATAATGATATCTTTATCATACAATAGGTTATAGTAATAAATGCACCTTCAGAGTAAATTAAAATCGCCACCAGATATTTGCCGACGATTTTTATCTCATCCACATTTGCTCTTCATCTTTAACCTTCAATTCGATCTATTTTGCCAAAGATTAATAAACTAAGCAAATGCAAAAATCAATTAAACAAATCATAAATAGATTTATTTCATTATTTGCAAAAAAAAATAAGATTTCATTAATTTTAACATATGAACATGATCGATTTAATTGAGTGAGTAAGAGAAACGTGTGTTTTCGTCAAATCATTATGTACAATGGCACTAGTTGGCCACCGTAGTTTTAGAAAAAAGAACAGCTATTCCGAGGTAAATATTTTTAATCTATTTCATATATTTGTCATTGTAAGGTGCATTTTTGTCATTTCATTCATGTTTAAAGATATATTTGAGTGTGAATGGTCATAAAATCGATGTTTTGGGCGAAATTAAACAAAACAAAGATTTTTTAAATTACACACGAAAACCCATTACAAAGCATTCTGCAGGCTATTTCAAAAATAATTTTTCATCTAAAATGTAATCATGTACATACAATTATGTTTTTTATCAGAAAAGGGCATATATAAATGATAATAAGCTCAACTTACCCTTTCATGTGACTCTCAACAGCAAGTTGACCTCGAAATTTACCGATGACAGTTCACGCTATGTACTTTTCTATGGTGGTACCTTCGAACCATGCAAAAACTCGCACTTTTCAAAAAGTTTAAATGCATTTTTCAGTATTTTCCCCTGGTGGGATTTCTGAGGACTTTTTATATGTTATAAAGGAAGTGTGCAGCTATCATAAAATCACAAATTTGTTTCTGTTGCAATTAGTTGTGGGTTGACTTACAGATTGACTGGACTATGCAGCCTTATAATAGCTAGCTTGCATCTTAAGTTCCCCATTTGAGTTCATACCAAGATATGTAAATACATTGAATCACCTAAATGAAACCTTTTAATTTCAACTTATACATTCTACATAATGGTGAAGCAAATTCTTATAAATGATGTTAATCACTGTCCATTCTACTTTCTGGAAACATAACAGTTCTCTTGCCAAATGTGAATAAAAATAAATGAACAGTCGCAAAGTGGATACGGTTTCTCACCGGATTCCAACCTACGATTCTCATATCCAGAGGCCAACGCTTTAAGCATGGACAACTCGCATCCATGACCCTGGTGTGAACCTTTTTGAAACGCAAACGCAAAACATATTTCAAAGGAAAACCCAAATTGCAAAGAAATAAATGTTTTAAGGTTAAATATTTTATGTGGCCCAATCAATATACGAGATTGCAATATTTTCAAAAATCAATTTTGATTTGACATTTATGAAATATGACCCTGTCAATGAGCAGATGGCGAATACAAGACTTTGTTACAACATTCTAAAAGAAAACCTAAAGGGAGGGGAGTTACATGAGTTTATGCTTGAGTAGATAAGAATTAAAACAATAACAATTTGTAATGGGTGCTTTATCATACTAGGTAATGCTCCAATATCTTTACTACAAAAACATCTTTAGATGTTCAGTATTTTTTTAACAAAGCTCCAGATATTCCAGGGCATATTTCGAGTGTTCAATGCAAGACTATATAGCAAGTCTTTCATAAACATGAAGCACTTCCTATAGTCTTGCACTGAACCCGAATCATATATCACTGATTATTTTTTTTGAAAGCTTTTCTTACTTCTATATTGTGGGTGCCCATGAAATTTAAAATTCATTAATATCTATTTACCACTGTTGTGTACAAAATATCGCAGGCATAACATTTGGTAAGAGTCGTTTTCAGGACCACTGCTATTTTACCTTACTCCATTGGAAATAGATCGGTAATTAGACTGTCGGTATGGTGGAAATCATGTATGGTAACATCTTTACTAAAACTTAAAAAGATTAAAGTATCTTTAACCCTTTACCAAACGCCAACTTTTCGACTGTCCCAAATTGAAAGAGCTTGCAGACAACATTAAAAATTGTGATGAAATTTGAAAATAATCTACTGATAGAGCAGAAATCATTGTGGGAAAAGGAGAAATTGCTTGTTAAGAGCAACTTCTCCTTTTCCAACAATGTTTTCCATAGTCGTCAACAAACTGGTCAAATGTCGCTATTGTTTGGTAATGGGTAAAACACTTGTGAAGCATTTGTCATTGGAATGCATCAAGCTAAAAGAAGAAAATATTAATCATCAGCAAATTCTTTTATTGTCAAAATGAGTACTATAATACGAATATGTATTTTGATGCATTTCTGCAACTTGAACAGAAGACTAGAGAAACTGATATAATGACACAAAGGAAAATTAAAAAATTGACATATAGAGAAAAAAGAAATCAAAAGACGCAAAATTAAAAGGGACTTGAATTCCTTCTGAAAATATGCAGTTTTCTCTTTCATCTAAAGAATGTGCACTTTTCAAGTTTTGTTATTTCTGGTTGTGAAATTGGAACATAACTGATCAAGTTGATTGATGGGTTTAGGCAACTGTTGAGATTTTTAGATAAAAGTCTTGTGAACAATTTCTTCTTTTTTAAATAAATTTGGTAATATTTCATTTTTTAAGACATATCTTTTAATTTCATCATCCTGATAAGTGTTAAAATAAATAATTGAGGTTATAGTTTAGTTGTAGAGTAAAATGTCATTATAGGTAAAGAAATTAAAAGCTGACGAGTAACAATAAAGTTAATATACAGAACTATTGACAAAACTATGTTTCACTATTTATAGTTCAATGATTGATTTTTAAGAGCAAAACTTATGTTTTACAGAGGAAAAGTATGCGAGAAATCAATAAATCACAACCTGGGTATTAGTTGAGTATTACAAACATTTAATCATAGATAACAAATAAATAAACATAAATCTGCTTACATTTTTGTCCACCCTTTCCCCAATGTAGGTGACTTTAAACACACTTATGCAGACAATGAGGCAACATGTGAATCATTGAAGAAAATTCTTTCTGTTAGAAAAATTTCAAAATATGCAGTTGTTTCAAGAAATGTGCAGGTTTTTTAAGAACTGTATATTTGGCCAATTTCAAATAAAAAATACTTTGGTTATATGATGGAGGTAAATGCTCCATTCCAAGCATCTTATCTATTCATTATCAGTCCCATACATTCCTACAAAGAAGCTTATTGCTTGCCAGCATGATGAACGGCATGTCAGTGAGAATCATGGCCAATTTAAGCTATTAGGTACATGAAGCATGGTGCTTATTCCCACATTCTGAATAATTAGAATGTCACACAATTTTGAAGCTCGGTTTCAACAATTTCATGCTCTGGGTATGCTTTAGGTATTTTTTTATACCACCAAACCCACATGAAAGTTACTACAGAGTACTCCTGTTGTTTGTTTTATTGTACAAAATTTTGTAATCAAGTTCAGTACTAATACAATGTCAGAGTTTCTTCCTTTTTTGACAAGATTTTCAATCATTAAAAAGAAAACCTTTTGATCTAAGAATGAGTGTAATTACATCCCAAAACACCTTTGATTTTAGGTGGATCATAAGATTTCGTTTGGTAAAGATAAGTGCACATTTTTTTAATCAGCTCCAGATGGGTACCAAAACTCCTGTTGGTAACTCTTTCTTCAATTTATAAACTTGTTGTAACAGAAAATACCATTGTGATAAAAGAAAATTGTTTGTACAAAGGTTTCCACGAAAAAAATATTATTTTTCAACCTCAATAAGTATTGCCTGATGTTGTATATAAATTGGACAGGTCACAAAATCCAAAAGAAGGAATGGTATAAACCAGCCAATCTGGTTGTGAGTGGGTGGGATAGGCGAGGTCCCATTGTATTGCTAATCCATTACTCCTTTATTATTCGCATAAACACAACTGTACCATGATACAGTCTGATATAAATAGTATTCTTCTAATGGAAACACGATTCAGAGTTATAATGCCAATTTGCCACAAAGTTTAATACCCTGCCCCTACCGTGCAGACAATTCAAAATATCAATTTGCACAGTGTTATTGATGCGATTATAGATTTTCTATGAACTTGAACCCATCCCATTATTTCTTAATGAATGACCGATTAAAACTCTCCCTCTTAATCCGAGCATGTGCTTTACTTTCCAAAACCACAACTATTCTAAAATAAACAAACATGCTTCATTTATCCCTGTAGTTTATTCCGATACATCTGTACAAGCAACCAAGGGTATTCAAAACATAACTGTGGCACAAGAGTATTATTCTTGAAACTTGTCTGCTCTTTTTCATGAAATGGTTTCTATCCAATATCAGAAAGAAATGTTTTACCAAGTAAACTTATTTCCCTTTCCTTTATTTGAATAAAAAAAACACACCAGACAACTTAATAAAACTTAATTTAATTTTTATATAATAAATTATGATAAGAATCCATAGTCCTATTTCTTATTTAATCACATTAATGAGGGTTAAGCACAACAATGAAGTTACTGCTTCATGTTTGATATAGACTTATCTCAGCTCTGCATTAAAACCTCATTCAAAATTTTTGAAGGTTTCTGCTCATTAAAACTCAGCCCAAAACTAAGGGTGAAATGGATTAAGCTGACCATTAACAATTTGGCCATATATCCATTCTGTTTATTGTTTTGGACATCTTTTTCAACCCTTTTCCTATTGCAAGTATTATGCAGCACCTGGTATTTAAAAAAAGATACCAACTTAACCATGGTTTAGTAAACAATTAAAGCATGAGATAACTTATTTTGCTTGAATGAGTAAATTAAACATTTTTGTCTCAGTTTCATTTAAAACTTTGTCTGCAACAAAGGCATTCTAAATTGTCTGTTAGAATGGCCTGTTAACAAAGATTTTCTCACCTTCCTGCATGGGTGACTGAAGCCATCCAAAAGGGTATGCATCCATCCTTAAGTCCACCAGCAACAAAGACTCAGATCATTTAAAGAATTTTTGATCACAGATAAAAGACTAATACTGTTACATATCAATAAATTAACAAATAAATATCATATAACCATTTTTCTTTTTATTTCATAAAAAAACCAATTGTTTCTATACTTTCTATTAGCCATCTGTTGAATTCTTGAGCCCATTGTCTCATATATAGCTGATGAACCAACAATATTTTACAGTGGCAAGTTCTCCCTTTGTCACATAATGTTTAGCAAATATAACAAAGCACAAGGGGTTTCAGCACAAGACTTCAGTAAAAGCTTTATACTTACCAAGCACTTCCCACAGTACTGTGCTGAGCCCTCGAAAATATCTTACTTTTTGTAATACTGCACTTTTTATTTCTAAATACTTTATTTCTAAATACTGCACTTTTTATTTCTAAATGCTGCATCTGCTGCTGCTTTCAATTTGGACCAGTCCCAAAATTCAATATAAATAGGGGAATGGTTAATTAGGATAAGTTGTGAACCTCATGATGTTTGAGGAAAGACATGAATCAAGTTCATTTTTTGGAGACCTACCCAGAATATATAATAACCTTTATCCTTATCATATATGATTAATATCTCTATTCCGCAGACAAAGAGGTATTGAGAAGCGTAATATCACGAGCAAAGATTCCTTTCTGTTGTAAACAATTAAATGTTTATTATCAATCAATATCAAATATTGAGGGTTCAATGCAAGACTATAGTAAGTGCTTCATGTTTATGAAGCACTTACTCTAGTCTTGCATTGAACCCTCAATACGTAGGCGGTGTTTCATCGAAACTGGTGTCATACCGATAACTAGTGTTAACCTAACTAGTTTTAACCGCAGGTAATTACAGCCAATTACTCAGAAAATCTAAGGGTAAGCCCTCAACAATTGCCATAAATCTTCCACATTACTCCCAGCTTCCTGGTACACTTAACTAATTGTGTTTAGCAGGATTTTCCCAAATTCTAAGCATAAGCAGAGTTGAATCTGTTTGTTAAAATGGACTTAATATATGGTATACTATTTATCTATTTATATGTTGTTGTTTTTTATAACATCATTCTCATTTCAATTATAGTTATGATGCCTGACTCATGATGATGGAGAAAAACCCAAAAACTCAACTGCCTATTCTTACAAACAATGTCCAAATGAGCATAGCCAAAAATAAACACTTTTGATTAATAGTCCCCTGTCGGGATTCGATCCTGGTTCGCCGGGACAAGGGTCCAAGACCATAACCTCTGAGCTAAAGAGTCCAATCTGTAATGCAGAGGTTACATCTTGTCCTTATAGATTGTTTCTATGCTGTAGAGGGTGAGGCGTTATGTGACATCCCGTCCTAAAGAGTCATCATTTATGATGGCAGATAAGCTTTCTTCAGCATGTAAGTCCATTTCGAACAATCAAATGGCTCAATGGGAAATCCCAGACGAGCCCTATCTTAAGAACAATGTCAGCAACAAAAGCATAGCTAGAAAAATCAACTTTATAGTTCCATGTAGGAATTAGGTCCTGGTTTTCTGGGACGAGAGTCCAAGACCATAACCTCTGGGCTAAAGAGCTGGCTCCGTAAAGCAGATGTAAGATCTTGTCCTTATTGATAGTAGCTATGCACTAAGAGAGTGAGGTGGTCAAGTGACACTATTTGGGGTGAGGTGGTCAAGTGACACTATTTGGGGTGAGGTGGTCAAGTGACACTATTTGGGGTGAGGTGGTCAAGTGACACTTTTTGGGGTGAGGTGATCAAGTGACACTATTTGGGGTGAGGTGGTCAAGTGACACTATTTGGGGTGAGGTGGTCAAGTGACACTATTTGAAGTGAGGTGGTCAAGTGACACTATTTGGGGTAAGGTGGTCAAGTGACACTATTTGGGGTGAGGTTGTCAAGTGACACTATTTGGAGTGAGGTGGTCAAGTGACACTATTTGGGCTGCTCTGCAAGCTGGATAGAAGCATCAACAGCTGGAAAATCATATGAACCCACAAGATGAGAGACCATGGGATTTCAAGTCCCAAGACTTGGTGATGTTAGACATTAACATTAAATCTCAGGATTGCTTTTTAATCATCCTGAGAGAATAAAAGAAATTGTGACATTAATTGTGCCTCTAATGCAACTTATTTATTATACACCAAGTATGATTACGGTCTAGATTTATCTAAATTCAAATAATGTATCAGATGTAAAAATGAGTTATTCTAGAAATATATCCCACATATTTTCTCCTGACAATTAAGTATGCATGATGGAACTAAAGTTAAGAGATAATGACGAATGAAATATGCCAAGTCTAACTGACGATGCCAACCCATTTCATGATTCAGATAATGAGCCACCATCATTGATTCATAACCACCCTTTACCTCCTTACTCAATAGAACCTCATATTCCCTGTAAACTAACGATTCGGGAATTATGTTTGTAAATGTCATAATGAGATATGAATCAAATACGGCAATTCATGAACAAAAGTTTGTTCTTGAACATCTTCATAAACATCGAGAACATGTTCATGAACATAAGAACATCTTCATGAATGTACCCATGTACATGTTCTTACCACAAATACCTTCATGGACATGTTCTTCTGGTAATGAATATTTTCTTGAAGTTCACAAACATGTTCTAAAACAACTTGGTGTTCATGCCCTGCCATTTCTGGTCTGTTCATCAAGTTCATGAACACAGTTCCTCATTTGAGCTTAAGTGACATGTCCAAATTGAAAACAATCAGCAGATGTAAATTGTACAGAATGACAAATAGCATTCTTTTTATAATATTGGGTAATTGGGTAGAAGCCATTGTGAGTTAAAGAGAAATTGTGCTACAAGTCATTCTTCTTTGGCCACTGAGGTTTCAAAGTACTTCTATTCAAGATGAATCAAAGTTGGGTATTATGAAGTGATGCCAAATTCATTTTTTTTATTAATTGATCTGTCTAATTGTTTTTTTCATTTGGACCGGTCACACATGCCAAAAATATGAAATTGTTTAAGAAGCAGTCTAGTTTTTATCCAGATCCCTGACATATCTTGACAGCATTGATGAAATTTAATATACAGCTAATCTAAGCAATAAATCACTATCTGCTCAACATTTGATGCAAACTGCAGACAAGTGATAAAGACAATATTGTGCCAAGTTTCTTTTTGAATAGCGCTTCCATAGCATATATTGGTTTCTTAACCCTTTACCAAACAATAACGACATATGACCACATAGTTGCAGACGACTCTGGAAAACACTGTTGGAAAAAGAGAAATTGCTTGTAACGGGCAATTTCTCTTTTTCCCACAAAGTTTCCTCTCTATCAGAAGATTACTTTCCAGTTTCATCACATTTTGAAATGTCGTCTGCAAATTGTTTCAATTTGGGACAGTCGAAAATTTGGCGTTAGGTAACGGGTTAAACTGAATATAAGTAGATCTCAAAAGCTTTTTAAAACATACAGTCCAACGCAATAAAGAATAACATGTTTCGATCTGCTGACAACCACTGGTAAATTGCATTTAGCAAATGACTTTCTACAAAACACTGTGGGAAAAAGAGCATTTGGTTAAGGCCATTAACTTCCCATTGAAAGGTTTCACTAAATCTTCTCTGGGAACATTTGAAAAGACTGAATTAGATCTTTGAAAAGAATCTTTACAGTTAATCAACTATGCTTTACTTTAATGAATAACATAGATGAGTCACCTATGTTTTCACATCAACTCAAGCAAGAGTTGTTAAATATCTTGATCCATACAATATTTATCGTTAAGTGATTAAATAGGGGACTGATGTATTTAGTCTCTTAAGACCATCAGCATTTACCGGTACCTGTATTCAGTTACTTGAAGTAGAATACATCATAAGTAATTAGTATCCAAGATGTATTAGGTAAATTTTGACAGATAAAAAGTTGTTGAAGAAATTGGGACAAAATAAGATTGCACCCAAAATGCCATTTAGCAAAATCAAAGTAAATGCCTTTAGTATGAAAACAAAATTAAGATAAAATCGCTTTTTCAAATTAGAATTTTATCTTTTTGTAACAAAGATTTCTATTACGCCATTTCGAAATAAAACATATGTTCATTCTCTGAATTGCTTTTGGCTTTAATTTCTAACCTAACACAGGTTCATACAGATTTTAAAAAGTTGGAAATACATTTTAAAAAATTCATGTGTGTTATCGCAGATTGAATGGGTAATTAAATTGGAAAGGGAAGCTCTAATTGCCTCGGTAATGAAGATTGAAGCCGACATAAAATAGTTATTAATTACAGTCAGACCCTTTACCTGACAACCTCAATTCATCAGGCTCTTCCAAACTAATATTACATCAATTAGTACACATGTAGCTAGTGAAATGCAAAACTGTTGAAATGCCTCAGTGCTTATAAACCCATGACATACTAGGATTCAAACCAAAGCTTAAAGCATGTCCAAATCACAAAAGTCACAGCATTGAAATTCATTTGTCTTGGATTTAACCAGAAATACATCAAAATAAGTTGTGAGCCAAGTTATGCCCTAAGTTTCAGTTAAAAATGATTTTAACCTATCAAAATTTACTATTCTCACTGTCTGATTTGGAACTTTCTTCAATGAAAAACAAAAAATGCAGATGACAATTTATTAGGTGTTTGAATAATACTTACACCTACTTTATCTTTTTGGATACAAACTATTATAATAAAAGGAGAAATTGGTTGTAACATGGAATAATTCCATGTCACAATGGTTTCTCAAATTCAACTTAGATATCTGAAGAAGAGAAATAACTTGTACAGCCTCAAACCTTTTACCAAACGTCAAAACTTCCACTGTCACAAATTGAAAGAGTTTGCAGACGACATTTCAAAATGTAATGAAATTGAAAAACAATCTTCTGATAGGGCAGAAAATATTGTGGGAAAACGAGAATTTGCTCGTTAAGAGCAATTTCTCATTTTCCCACAATGTTTTCTGGAGTCGTCTGCAACAAAGTATAGTCAAATGTTGTTATTGTTTGGTAATGGGTTAATTGCACTCACACACCAAGCAAAGGGATTCTGTACTGTTGTAAACTGATGGTTATGCACCAGATGGGTCTCTAAGAATCTGTTCACACATTTCTCCAAACTTAAATTACAGACATGCTTCTGGGAACATTCCCTTTACCCGACAATGATCGGTTTATAAAATTTACTAGGCTTTTAAGAAAGATCTGCTGCAAGTATAATTTTAGGAAATATGGGATAATGAGCATTTTTCTTTTATGTCGAATACATTCTTTCATCTATCACGCATGAATCAGTAGCATACCCTTCAATTCAATCACAACTTGCTCTCACTTAAGCCTTTAAATTTGTGGCAGTATCACATTCACCATGAGCTAAAATACTATAGAACATGTCTTAACAATGGGATACCATGGTCCCTTCTGGTCGTTATTCAATGAGTAAAATCAATACAGGTTTTTGGAGCCTTCATTACTTTAATTAGGGCTACAAACTTGTGTTTATGACCCAACTTCCTTTGTCCTGGAATCTAAAATAAAAAGTTCTACCCATTACCTCAAATGACTTTTTTTGAAAGTCGCCATAAATCAATATGCATCTATGCCAGCCAATGACTGAGTATGAGGAATGATGCCCTTATAACAATACTTGCTTGAAACAATGGAGATAAAAGAATATTATGTCAATAAAAAGTTATGGCTCATAACAGTTCCTTGATACAGACTTCTTGACTTGACAGCAGCACCATTTCATTTACAGAGTATTTACAAAGTAATACAAGTACAAAAGATACACAAAGCTGGGCTCTTCATTGGACCAAAATATTATGAGCCATTTTGGCTAAGCTACCCAAATTTTCTTTAGCCACTTGGATTTTTGGAAAGCCAAATTTGGCTAAGTCTTTTTAGCCATTTTAGCAGAAATATTAAATATAAATTACAGTTCATTTGTTCAATTTACAGACCAATTATTGAAATAGGCTAGAATGGTATTTATCACATAATAAAATAAATGATGTGTAAATTGAACAAATAAATAACAGTTCTTGTATCAGCCACTTCATTGTGTGGTTGTTCTTAGTAGAGTACTACATCCTATACCTCAATAAATGTTTACAGAACTTTGGGACAGGGTTAGAAAGACGACAGAAAATAATTAAACTTGCATGCATGCACCTGGCATGATTCATTTTTAAATAAAACAAAATAAACATTTAAAAAAAGAATATAAAATAACTTTTGATTGTAAATAAAACAAAATAAATTAAACATTTTAAAAAAGAATATCTAACCTTAAAGTTTGCAGGGTATGCTGCAGCGTTTACGTGATCTGGGAGTCATTGAACTGGCAAGTTGACAGTACTTGTACAATAATGACGTTCTTTTTACTAAATGTGGGAGTTCCAATGCATTAAGATATGCTCATAAAAGGTTATATTTCCTTGAATGTTTGTTTTAATTACCATTTTTCACCGGGAGTCCCTTTCCCTCATGTTGTTGTTGTTGTTGTTTCGTTGTCCGTAAATTCCGTACCATGGAATTTCGTTCTAATATTGCATCGATGTAATCATTTAAAACGCTTGATATATTGAATGTGTTTACACACAAATAATGTTTTTTATTCGCGTGCTTTTTATTGCAATAAGTCCCATATCACCTTTATGAGTATCTTTTTTTAACGCAGTGAGCTACAGAAATAAGTATCGAAAACGTTTTGGTGCGTTTTATTATTCTGGTACCGACTTTAGTGTGACACATAAACTGAAACCGGGAACCAGCCTGTTTAAACGTTTTCATTAGACGTTGCTATTGGAAATATACATAATGTCTGGTCTCCGGATTTTCTAAAAAGAGCGCTTTCACTAGAAAATCGGCTAAGGAACCAAACACTTCTATTTATATTTAAGCTGTTCAACGTCAAACTATTCAATTTTAATTAATGATTACCACTCGTAGTGGCGAAAAGACTTTAGCCATTCTTCCCACTTTCGCCATTACAGACTCTATACAAAATGGGGTCAATTTTACTTTCGCCAAATTGACGAAAGGGTACATTTCTTTTTTCGCCAAACCAAGTTGACTTTCGCCTATGGCGAATGGCGAAGCTTTATGAATAGCCCAGCAAAGTAATCATTACTAAAGGGTGTGAACAATACAAAAAGTTTGAGTTGACACTAAATTCAGCATGAATTTGACACTAAATTGAGCATCCATATGATAAGATGAACAAGGTTTTCAGTGGTGTTTAAAAGGGATATAAGACCGTAATAAAGAATGAGACATTTCTCTATCTATCACAGTGGTTTTTTAAGTCCTTTACTACTCAGTCATTAAAATCTATATAGATGAAGAAAGGGGATTCTGTAAATTTTGCTGCAAAGGGTTTTTGAGAGCCAGCATCTGGGTTTTTTCAATCCTGACCCAGATTTACGTGTTACCAGACCATTCCATAATGAAATGGAGTGTAACAGAATTTGCAGTAATGGTATACAAAATACCATGATAAACAAAAACGATTTCAGAAGTAATGATGTATTCAACATGCCAGACCTTTTGCCTATTTTGAACATGAATTCAAGTTCCCTCCCATTTTCTTTTTCAATCTGACATTGACATAACTTATAATAAGCAAAAGCCATTTGTTCATACTTTTTAACTGCAATCTAGTAATCATTTCAATAAAAATCTGTCAAAAGATTCCAGGAATTTTGTTATAACAACAATGCAACAGACAAGATTTCAAATCAGTTCGACAAATTGCTTGTTGAGTGAAAATTCTGCTTCATGAAGAATCATGGATTGTGTTTAACCCTTAGAAGGTTGGGTAATTTTCTTAAAATAAGATTTTTGCATCCTCTGCTTTTCAAAACTTAAAATATCTGCTTAATTCTGTTGAGGAAAAATACCAAGAGTATCATACAGGTTAGATCACAGGCCAGCCGCCAAGTAAATTGGCGGCTGGCCTGGATCTAACCTGTTTGCATTTATAAGCATGAGGTCGGTTCCAGCACTATAAGGGTTAAGCAACAGCTATGAATTCAGTTTTTCATGGATGATGTTGAGGTAATTGAGTTTAATGACGTCTGCTTCAAATCAATTGAAGCAGTTTAACCCATTCTTCCATATAAAAATCTGTGACTGGTCCAATTCAAAAACATCAGCATAAACCGAAATAAATAGCATACTTCTTATGATACTGTGTAGAACCCATAATGACATAAGGATAAGTAAGTCCATAGGAAAATTCATTCTTTAGTCGCAGCAGTAATTTATTATTCTGCACCAATTGTGGCAATAGCTTTGAAATGCAATACAATAGAGTACTCATTAATAAGCGTTTTACATTGTTTCAACATTTCTTCAGTTATGTTGCGATGCCAACTCATAATGATGAAAGAAGACTCCAAACTGCTCATTTTAAATGGTTAATCATGGTGGAACGATCACAAGTCTGTTAAGTCAGACAGCGGACGTTTTCTCAATGGAATCCAAATGGCATCACTATAATAAAGGATTTTAGGCCAAAAAGAAAAATATTAACAATTGAAATAAAACAAATATTAGTATGGCCCAGATTAATCAAAATCTAGATGCAGAATAATCTCAAAGGTTTGCCTTTCGTCATGAGAATAAGTCTTCTACAAGGTTTAGACAGATTATGCAGGTCATAAAGAGCGTAACACATTTTCTATTCACGCAGAGTGCATTACAATCCATCTATTAGGTTCTCAAATAAGAAACAGGTCACTCAGTCTGCCTGACATTTGAATTCAATAGGAACATTCAATGAGCCCTTTCCTTTCTTTAAACAGCCTTAAATCCATTTCGCTACATTTGAATTTGTGATTGGCCCAATTTGGAAACAACTAAGTGACAAAACAACTAATGGAAATAATACATTTTCTTTGATAATTGGGAGAAACCATTTTGACAAAAAGATAAATTGCTTGTTAGTAGCATTTTTCCTTTTGTCACATTGGTTCCTTATCAAGTATTTTGTTGTAGATGTACAAGATAGAGAGTTATTGAGTAAGGGGCTAATAATGTCTACATTTAGACCAACAATTTTTAATCTTGTGACAAGAGTAGGATTTGCTTAACCTTATATCAAATGCCAAATTTTCAACTGTCCCAAATTGAAACAGTTTCCATACTACATTTCAAAATGTGATGAACTTGAAAAATAAACTTGTGATAGGGCAGAAAACATTGTTGGAAAAGGAGAAATTGTCTGCAACAAACTGGTCAAATGTCCTCATTGTTTGGTAATGGGTTAATATCGAATATGAATAAGGTTTTCAAAGTTAATAGATTCTTTTGAGCAGACTTTCATAGACTTTCTCTGATAAATGGTTGTATCAATTGAAAAACAACCTCTACTTTTACCTTAGACAGGGTAAGGATCTAGGAAATTCATAATTGAAAAGATTACCCAGATGTGATACATAATGGTGTATTCTTAAACTTGTCAATTTGTACTCAGTGTGGCTCAAGCCCAATTAAGTATCATAACCCCTTACTTCATCATTTTATATCCATGTACTTGTTACACTGCACCTTCAAAGAATATGTGATAAAAAGTACCCGCTGCAGAAGGTAGTGCCAAAGAGGGTCTTAGAAAGTGATTAAATGGTCATTGACCAATTAAGAAATGCCACAATCTATTTCACACATTCCCCTAAATCAGTAGTAAATGGGAATTTGTGACTAATCAAAATTGAAGGAAATAGTAGACAAGAAAGAATAGCACGACAATGAGATATTGTGTAGAAGCCAATGAAATAAGCAAAAAACTGCTTATCTAGAGAAATTATGCGCCAAATGGGGTATTATGGGGTAATGGATTGAGTAATGAAATAATGACAAGAAGTCTGCAATTTTCAGGTAAACCTAACCATCTACATTTTGGGTACTACTTCCCAATCATCTACAGATTTAGTAACACTTTCCAACCATCTTAATGTTTGGTACTACCCATCTAAATGTTTTGCAACAGTAGTTGCTTGGTTCTCCAACCACTCATTTTTCCACATGTATATCTAGATGAAAACAGTGAAGCCTCGTTTATCCGGACCCCGATAATCCGGATCTCTCGCCATCCGAACGAAACTGTAAGGAAATGGAATTATTAGACCAATCTGTTGAAGACAACTTTTGAAAACATTGTGGGTAAAGGAGAAATTGCTTGTGACGAGCAATTTCTCCTTTTCCCACAATGTTTTCTGCCATGACAGAAGATTATGTTTGAATTTCATCACGTTTTGAAATGTCGTCTGCAAACTCTTTCAATTTGGGATGGTCGACAATTTGCCGTTTGCTAAAGGCTTATAAGTATACACCTGCATACAGACCGTTTATATCTTAAGTCCGGATGATTCGGTAATCCGGACATTTTGTTAGAAACGGACGTGTTCGGATTAACGAGACATCACTGTATATTGAACTTCAATAATGTATAACTATAGTAAGTCTTTAGCTTTTGTGAATGACTTGCTATGTCTTGCACAGAACACTGAATACGTTTAGGAAGATGTTGAACAATCATCTATCGGGATAAATCTTAGTGGGAACAATAAATGTCACTTTCAGATAAATAATTTACAAAACACTATAGAATATCTTTTACAAAGCATGGCTGTAAATCTGCAATACCATATTCAGCATGTTTTATGTCACAGCTTGATCTAACGCAGTCTACACCTTCAAAGATTATTAGATAACCCATTACCAAACAAAAAAGGCCTTTTTTCCAGTTTGTTGCAGACTCTCGAAAACATTTTGGGAAAAGGAGAAAATGCTCGTAATGAGCAATTCCTCCTATTTCCACAATATTTTCTGCCCTATCAGAAGATTATTTATTTCATCACATTTTGAAATGTCGTCAGCAAACTCTTTCAATTTGGGACAATCGAAAATTTGGTGTTTGGTAAAGAGATAAGGAGGTTTACCATAGATTCTGGCAATTCATTAATTCAACAAATATTTGCAATTTCCTAACTTTGAGAGAACTTATCAATTTGTTTCTAAATGACCATATTGAATAAAGTGACCACAATGAAGGGTTTAGATGAAAAATGAAAAAGTTATTATTAGAATAAACATTTCCTTTCCTGGACAACTAGCCTCCCTTTCTCAGAAAACTAGGCTAGTCTAAGTCGAGAGTTCAATGCAAGACTATAGTAAGTGCTTCATAAACATGAAGCACTTACTATAGTATTGCACTGAACCCTTGAAGTATGCCTTAAATTTGGTAACACAGACCCTTCCCCTTTTTAAAGAGTGGTACTTTCCTTGCGAGGGGATCTGCGGTGTTGAAATGGTTAGCATCAGGGACTAGAAATAGGCCAACTCAGGTTTAATCCTCTGTGGCGATCATTGATTTCACCGGAGAGTGTCCTTTGGCAGGGCACATTTCCTAGCCTAGTACAGGTAGGTCCTCCAGGGTACATGTATAGAACTATATTGCTCGAGAGTGAGAGCTGTACATTAATAAGAAGAAAATAAACAATCATAATTGAACATAACATGACTCAGCTTATTAAACCCTTTCCCAAATACAATTAAACTTTAAAGCTGCTTCAATTCTCTCAATTATATCTGTATAATGTATAATGTGCCAAGTTGTATGTTTGCAAACAAAAAAAGAAATGTTTCCTTTCACCAAAATGAGTAAATGCAAATACAATTTAGCATCCAGGTAAAAAAATAAATAATTATGTATAGTTATGAGCAGTGGGAAAACCCAAATACTCAAAATTTCAGTTGCTCAATGGGGCATGTTACTGGTTGTTTGTATTGTGTCTAATTGACCTAAGCCTAGGTTAACTTGCTTCAAGGCATACTGTCTGCTTTGATTGTTGAATCACATCATTTTCAACAATATTTCATTCATCAAGCAAGTTGGTAAGTTGATATAAGAAGTCAATGATCTCTGAACATAATGGTTTATGTTGTCACTTTCTGTCTCTCAACCCTTTATTAAACGCAAAATTTTTGACTGTCCCAAATTGAAAGAGTTTGCAGGTGACATTTCAAAATGGGATGAAATTGTTAGGAGCAGTTACTCCTTTTCCAACAATGTTTTACCGAGTGGTCTGCAAATGCAAAAAACTGGTCAAATGTTGTTATTGTTTGTTAATGGATTAACCAAACAATACCTCAAGCAAATCTTATTTGTCTGCTGCAATATTAATTGTCATCTTAATTTCTTTTTAGAAAATTAAAGAAATCTCCTGTACAATACAATCAGGTTCTACAACAACCTTTATCTATATAAGCTGATATCTTGATGAGCCAATTCTTCTTTTGCCTAAATGGTTTCTTCTCAAAACACAGAGGGAACAACTTTTCTCTACTATTGCTTTAAAGGTGCTTGTTCAAAGATGTAAATTTGGAAGATAGACTATGATAAAAATCTTTTTTTTAAAACCTGCTCAACATCTCGAGGGTTCAGTGCAAGACTATAGTAAGTGCTTCATAAACATGAAACACTTACTATAGTCTTGCACTGAACCCTTGATCTGTACTGTTATATGTAAACAATGAAGAATAGTTTATATTCTTAACAGTGTGTACACACTAGCATTAACATAGTATTTTAAACCAAAAGCATGACATCGCTTTTGAGGTCTTCTGCAAATAAATGCTACATACTTAGATAAATTGATGTTTCCTTAATTAACTATGCCTTCAATTGCTACTTTTAATAGTATATATCAAACAACAAAACAAAATATGTATTGTTATGAATTGCAAATTTTTTAATTTGTAAACATGCACCTTTAAATCTAACCTGTCTGACATAATATCCTGTTTGACGGGCTAGTTTAACTACCAATTTGTCTTAAGTTTGTAAAATCTAATTCATGTGGATCAAAAACAGTATCTGCTTTCTGTAATGCAGTTTGTTTTAATCTTCAAGAAACCAGAAATAATTTATCATTTTAAATTGAAAGAGGGTGTAAACAAAATCATGAAAGACTCTTGCGCTGGAACCATTTTAATGCTTACGCAAACAGGTTAGATCCAGGCTGTTAGCTTCTCGAGGTACATTTCCTTATAAAAATTAAGCAGATATTTAAGGTTTTGGAAAGCAGATGACACAAAAATGTATTATTAGAAAATTACCCAGCATTGGAAGGGTTTAATGTTAGTCTCAAGATGAATATCATGATTGTTAATAGAGGTATTTGCACCTATAAGGGAAATTTTACATTCCCAAACAATACAAAGCAAATTAGACTCAGGATTTCACAGTATAGTGAAGGGTAGAAACATGAACTAGGATTCAAGTTCAAAGCAAATACATATAAATCCGATAAATCTAATGATTCAAGGTGTGACATTTTTCTTTTACCCTTACATAATAACTTTATATGTGAGCTTATTAAATTTGGCTTCCTAAAAAGTATCATGTTCCATTGCAAATAGTGCTGTTAATTTGACACTTATATTGACAGATCAATGCAAGAGTTTGTGGTTCATATTTTACAGTGCACAAATTAACACCTTGTCTGATGCAGCATATTTTAGATATAACAAACTCAAAGAGATGGCTCAGTTTCTTCTCCACTTGTAGAAGATACAATCTTTTCATTTGACATGCATAAACTTAACCTTTACCAAACACCAAATCTTCGACTGCCCCAAATTGAAAGAGTTTGTTAACAACATTTCAAAATGTGATGAAATTGATAATTATCTTTTGATGGGTCAGAAAACATCGTGGGGAAAAGGAGAAATTGCTCGCTAAGAGCAATTTCTTTTTTCCCCACACTGTTTTCCAAAGTCGTCTGCAACAAATTGTTGTTATTGGTTGGAAAGGGCTCATACAAAAAGGCATGGCAACAACATAATTATTTCATGTGTTCTTGTTATCAATAAATCTCAATCAAAATCAAAACAAAAACGCCATTAAACTTTACATTACTGCGTCTGCTGCAGAATTCCTTAAAAATGACATCATAAAAGGAGAAATTTAGAAAACATTATTTTTTCATTTCATACTTTATTGCTCTGTGGTGGTCTTCAATTTGAACACATAACAAATTCAGGCGGGAACACAGTCATGACCAATGTTAACGATCTTATTTCCAAACAAGTGGCCATATCACAACTATTTTTGCTCTTGTGAACTACTTTTGCCACATTGTGTACCCCAAATGAGTTGACCATCAACTTTCCGGTTCTGGTGGTGTATGATAACCCATGCTTAATAATGGTGTTAGGTCTTACACTTGTGCGGCAAAAGTAGGTGAAAAAAGCAAAAATACCTGTTCTGTCATGGGCAACTTATTTGGACATTAGTCAAGTGATTCCTCGAACTGTATATAAGCCTGGACAAACGTAAAGCACTTATAGCCTTGAATTGAACCCCTACAAAGGAATGGGTTTAATCCACACCCTGTAAAGGGCCAAGTAAAACTGTTCCCCTACAAAGGAATGGGTTTAATCCACACCCTGTAAAGGGCCAAGTAAAACTGTTCCCCTACAAAGGAATGGGTTTAATCCACACCCTGTAAAGGGCCAAGTAAAACTGTTCCCCTACAAAGGAATGGGTTTAATCCACACCCTGTAAAGGGCCAAGTAAAACTGTTCCCCTACAAAGGAATGGGTTTAATCCACACCCTGTTAAGGGCCAAGTAAAACTGTTCCCCTACAAAGGAATGGGTTTAATCCACACCCTGTAAAGGGCCAAGTAAAACTGTTCCCCTACAAAGGAATGGGTTTAATCCACACCCTGTAAAGGGCCAAGTAAAACTGTTCCCCTATAAAGGAATGGGTTTAATCCACACCCTGTAAAGGGCCAAGTAAAACTGTTCCCCTACAAAGGAATGGGTTTAATCCACACCCTGTAAAGGGCCAAGTAAAACTGTTCCCCTACAAAGGAATGGGTTTAATCCACACCCTGTAAAGGGCCAAGTAAAACTGTTCCCCTACAAAGGAATGGGTTTAATCCACACCCTGTAAAGGGCCAAGTAAAACTGTTCCCATACAAAATCTGTTCACCTTATGGAGCCTTATCTTTTCTCAAGTAGGAACAAATTCTTCCATTCATATGCTCAAGTCTACACTTTTATTCATTCTGTTCCTTTTTTCTCTAGCATGAAATTTAATCCCTTCAGCTGTTCAGCCATAACACTGACTATGATGTACACAATGAAGCATAGGCATGTTATGTTATAAGATTCTACATTTCTGTTAAAAACGTGAGGCTTTAACCCTTATAGTGCTGGAACGACTTCAGTCATGAAGTTCATGCTTAAAAATGCAAACAGGTTAAATACAGGCCAGCCTCCAAGTAAATTGGCGACTGACCTGTGATCTAACCTGCATGCTACTCTGAGTATCTTCCCTCAACAAAATTAAGCAGATATTTAACGTTTTGGAAATCAGACAACATGAAAAATTATTTTTAAATAATTACCCAGCATTCTACAGGTTAAACTTACTCCTGCTGCATTTCTTTCAATCAGGTTTAAAACTGTTCAAACCATTTTACAGTTATATCACAGATCTCCTTGGAATCATCAAAACTGGGCTATATAGTTATAGAGTGCCTTGCTAAAGGACAATGCCATCAAGCCAGCAGTACCTTTTGGGCTCAACCCGGGCAATAGGGCATCAAGTCCACCTTAACCACTGACCATGGCAGAGAACCCTATTCCTATTGTTTAGTTTGGTTTAGATTGTGAACTGCTTCGCTTACTTTTGTTGGTTAGTGTTTTCAGAACTTCATGATGACAGTAACTGTTCGCATCATGATCAAGATTGGCAGAAACATAAAATTAGTCTCCTGGTTGAGAGAACTGTACCATATCCCAAAACTTTGTTTCAATGTGACATCCTTAACCCTTTCCCAAACAATAACAACATTCGACTACTTTGTTGCAGACGATTTTAGAAAACATTGTGGGAAAAGGAGAAATTGCTCGTAACGAGCAATTTTTCCTTTTCCCTCAAGGTTTTCTGCTCTTTAATAAGAATACATTTCAATTTCATCACATTTTGAAATGTCGTCTGAAACTCTTTTTCAATTTGGGACAGTCGACAATTTGTTGCCTGGGAAAGGGTTAACAAGAACCTGGTGCAGAAGACTTTAGAAACCATTGTTGCAAAAAGAGAAATAATGTAATGCCCATTTAAAACATCTTGACTTAAATCCAATACTTCAGAAATTTGAAACTGTTATATTCTATACCTACTGCCTTCCAATCACAAAGTTCCATTTAAGGAGCATCGTTATTGCAAAGAAATTACAAGAAAATTGGTAGTTTTTGTTCATAAAACCAAAATATCCTATTTTCTCTTTGAAAAGTAGCCAATAAGGCCTTATAGGTAAAACAAAAATCTGAAAGCTGCCGCCTTTTTATCTGATAATTATACTTAAGCGAATAAAATTCACATACTTCTCTACAAAAGTTGGGTTTATCTTCATTTCTTAAACAATCTATAATTGTCCAATTTACACTGATTTCCTTACTTAGTTCAATTAGTTTGTCATTGGGAAACTATCAAATCTTTCCAAAAAGTCACATAGTTAATGTTATTTTTTTAATTAGACAACTTAAAAAATAACTTAAACAAACCATCAAATCAATAATAAAAAAAAAGTTGATATATAACAATACAAATCATTATGACAAACTTTTTTTTCCCTTTTGTTCTAATGTTTTGAATGAACTCTTCTGTGAAGGCATACAAAAACCCTCCCTTCACAATACCTCACTTTCATCTAGCCGCTGTAGAAAACTTAATTGATACAAAATTGTGAAAAGAGGATAAATGGCTCCAAGTGAGCAATCTATCTGTCAGAATGATCTTTACCTAATTTTGTAGATGAAATACATTTTTTCCTGCCATTTGTTGTGGACCGTTGTTGCTGTGCATATAATACAAGTCTAAAATTATTTCAAGATGGAATGGGATAAATAGAAAAGGTTTAATAATATTAGATAAGTGACAGCTTTGAAATATACAGCAGATTATCCTGATATAGTCTTGATTGATAGTCTAAGGCCTTGATTCGTATGTTCACTGATTGGATACACATTCAGGTGATAAATGGGGTTTGAAATGAATGGATCTCATTTTATTATTATGAATCATCATCTTAAGTCTTTTTATTTACTGCATTTGAAAACCTTTCATCTATACCTTTACACTAGGAATGTATTTTAACATATTTCTTCATGAATCATGATACAAGTAAATATGATATTTTATGGGGGGTTTTCACAAATGTAACTGAAGATCTCATAAATTGTGACAAGTAGAGGAATTACTCTTAAAGGGGCAACTTTGTCATGATGGATTCTCAAACTATCAAAAAAAGGATTCTACCATTCACTTCCTCTTTACAGAGGAATGTCCATACAAACAGACAATCTTATCACAGCACACTGATCTTTTTTTTATCAAAGAATAACACATTTCATCCGATAATGCATTCTGTTCTTTACGTAGAATTCCCATAATCCCCCATTTTAAAACTAATTCTTTTGTCAGATTTCTTCCGTCTTTCTCGGTAAACATCAGTCGTGATTGGTGTAATGAGAATTTTTCCAGCCACAACTGATGTGTACCAAGAACAAATGAAGTAATTCGATGAAAGAATAAATTTCAAATGACAGAATATGGGTATTCTACCTTTACTCATCACCTTTGTTTACTAGCATGAGATTTATAATGATCTGTTAAAATGTGCAAATCAGCGTCTTTAAATGAATTATAGTGAATACCCACAACATAGGGGTTTAAGAAGAAAATAAATAAAAAGGCAACACAAAAAATCTCTTATCTTGCGTTCTGGTATCAAAATGACTTCACGAACTAGGGTGCACAGCCGCCAGTTTTGAAATGGCCTGTTTAATCAGTTTGTTTTATGTATGGTTTTGAACGCCGTGTCAACAATTTTTCAGGTAATTTATAGCTTTCCTGGATCCACCAGTACTTAGCTAGGGCTCTGAAGATATACATGTGCCAAAAACCACTCCCACGAAACCCGATGATTGCTGGGGCTTGAACCCTGGACCCCCAAGTTCTAAGTCCGCCACCTTAACCACTAGGCTTTGTAGGAATCCTAGTTTAATAGAAATATCATATCAACTTATGTTTTATCAAAACAGTGGCTACTTCTTTAGTAAATTTGCAAAAAATTGATGGGTCGTTGACTTGTCTTATTGAGCAATAAGTTTTTATCTTTCTACAGATCTCTGCATTAACTGAAACAGTCAGTAACTGTTGTGACTGTTCCAAGCAATTCCTAGGCTATGTCTGCCTTAGATAAAGTTAAGATTTTATCTGTTGACTGGATTGGAGATTAATACCATATTCAATAAAGTATGTTCATGTATGTCAGTAAAATCATCACAGTCTTTATTTGTTAACCATAGCATGTTTGATAAACAAAAATCACTACTGTACAACATTTGACAATCTAAGAACAGTTAACTCACGTAAATGCATTTGACCTAGTTATGTTATCAAGATTTGAGTAAGAAGTAAGCCATTTTTGTCTGAAAATACATCACACACAGAAGAAATTGCTTGCTAAAATGATTTCACCTATTTCCCAGTACTTTCTTAAGAGTGAACAAAAAAAGGTCATTAAGATGGGTGTTTTCTTTATTTCATTTTTTCAATTCATTTAATTTGGCATTCTGTGTATCAATGGTTTCACTACACTAAGAAGCCTTAAATTAAGGCAAATATGATTATATTGTTGACTTATGACATTCAGAAAGGCATCATCCCAAATGTGGAAATAAGTCTACCAGAGCGTACATATTGTGGTTGTTATGTGGCCAACAAAAGAGAAGTCTTTATAACCCTTTACCAAACAATAACAACATTTAACCACTTTGTTGCAGACGACTCTGGAAAACATTGTGGGAAAAGGAGAAAATGCTTTACACGAGCAATTTCTCCTTTTTTTACAATGTTTTCTGCCCTATTAGAAGATTATTTATCAATTTCATCACATTTTGAAATGTCGTCCGCAATCTCTTTCAATTTGGGACAGTTGAAATATTTGTGTTTGGTAAAGGGTTAAGAGCCCACAGGAAATGGGAGTGGTGATTATTATCATAGAAGACATCCCCCCTACCCCCAACCCCTTCAGGGATCAATGCAAACAATATCCATATGAACATGTTTCTCAAACCATTACACCATATCAAACTTTGAAAATGATTTCATTTTGGATATGCAGATGCCAAATCATAAGTTTATATATATATTATAAAGAGAGAAATATCATAAGTCATTTGAAACTGTGCAGAAACTTATGTGGAAAGACTCAGAAAAGGACATTTAAACACCCTTTCCTTCTTGTCACAACAGTTTATTGATCCATCTGTCTGCTGCAAATTTGGAATCCATGGAATGAAGTATTTTAACCCTTTACCAAACATTAAATTTTCAACTGTCCCAAATTGAAAGAGTTTGCAGACGACATTTCAAAATGTGATAAAACTAAAAAATAATATTCTGATAGGGCAGAAAACATTGTGTGAAAAGGAATAATTGCTTATTAAGAGCAATTTTTCCTCTCTTCCCACAATGTCTTCCAGAGTCTTCTGCAACAAACTGATCAAATGTCGTTATCGTTTGGTAATGGGTTAAATTATCAACCCTTTCATTCACACATTAATGCCTGCAGACAACACCAATAACAAGTATGACTAAAGGAATAATTGCTCATGATATGCATTTTCTTATATTGCCACAATTATGAATGTGTTATTTTCCTTTCATTGTCTACGTTTTTAAAATAGTTGTATGCTATTTCTTCCATTTTGAACAGGTCATAAAATCCTGTGTGAGAGGTTGTGTTTAGGCTTTGATAACATATATATGATCCATATGGTATTTGTATGGCTTAATAATACCACATGGATATGATTTTCAGAATTAAGGCTTTAGACTGGACCTTTTCATATCAATCCATAGTCTGCATTACTTTTTACTATTAACTTGATTTAGAGAAAAAAGGTCTTGCTTGAATCATCATAATTCTCTTTTTTATGTACTCCACAGAGTAAGCTTTGGACTGGAAGTTTGTCATATTGATCCATAAAGTCTGCAATACTTATGAACTTCAGTTTGAATAATATTAAAGAACAAAATGCCAGAAATTGCTCTTCCTCGAATGATCACAATCTAATTTCTATACACTCAATAGAATTAGCAGTGTTTATCTTCAAAGGGCAATTTTATATTTCAGTTATCAGACAGGAAGCGCCCCTGCAGACTTCTACACACCAGGTCCGAGATACGGATGTTTTCATTGCTAACTTCTGTTATTTGTTCCCCCAACCAGGGATGGCAAAATCAATTGTCTGTATTGCCAAGCTTGTACAAAAGCTTGAATGGACAAGACATTTTGATGACATTTACACTATAACCATTATACAGAGAAGTGCAGAAAACAATTTGGCATTCACAGACAAGTAATCAAAATTGAACTTTGATATCACCATCCCTGTTCTGTAACCCATACATTCATAGAAAGAAAAAAAAAAATGTCAATTTGAAAAGAAAAAAGAAAAAAAAAAGGTAGCACAATAGCACATTTTCACATAAGCTTTCTACTGGTGGTGCTTATAAATTGGAGAAAAGGGTTGACCTGCCACCATGGTCAAGACAATTGAATTGAGTACCCTAGTCCAACTTGTTTGAAGTGGAGATTGTCTTTTATTTCCTGATGAGGCAATCTAACGTCTAATCTTCGAAGCATAAAAATAGTGGTGAATTTACCAAATTGTGATTTTGGGATTTAAAACACAAAATGGCCATTCAAAGTTAATTGATACTTAAGACAAGATATGTTGAATAAACATACATGTTACAATGATATATACATGTATACCAACAAATAATGGCAATAATCACCATTTAACAACTAAAAAATGCTAAATAGTGATTTCACATTCCAGTGCGAATGTACAAAGAAAGTTAGTTGTGATAAAATAAATTGTCGCCTAGTGTTAATCAAATTGTTCTTACAAAACAAATATGTGGATACCAACATGTATGTTATGTGTATTGATTGATACAAAAAAGTATTTGTCACAATTGTGCGTAATGATAAATCAACATTTTACTGTTATCATGGAAACATGGGTGTTCAAAGATGCGACAAAAATTTTGTCGCAAGTGGCCACCAATTAAATGAATGGTTCGAAATTTTGACATGACAGGAGATATTGCTCTATGCAAAGATTCCTCTATTTTTTCTAATTGCGTCAAATTAGTTTGACTAACAAATACTCATAACATAGAATCTAAAGCAATTTTCTAAGAAGAGTATGCAACAGGCAAAAAAAATATTCCCTTTAGTGTAACCATGACTCTAATAATCTACATTTACTTGGTTTCTTCAGGACTCCCATTCTTTTCAAAGCAGTAAATTCAGGAAAGAAGAAAATTGATTTTCACTAGAACTGTCACCTTCCAACATTTTTCATTACGTTTAGTTGAAAAACAGTTATTAACGTTCAATAACAACAAGAACTATTTTTATCGATGCCACAATGACGAGATATCTTTGGAACAATTCAAGAAAAATGGGTAAAAGACTAAAACTGAAGTTAAAAAAGTTTTTAACTCACCAGCGACCGGGGACGGTTTCTTCATAACACACCATCTTTGCTTCCACTGAAAAAACACAAGAGGACAATTTTATCACATTGTAGAGTGAATAAGATCAAATATGTTTAAATCTCACAGGTTTGATAGAACTGTTTACCTTCTTTCCGTCCCTGTATTTCACTTTTCCTTCGACGATCGTATTCATTTCGGCCATGTTTATCCATGTTTTGGTTCTGATTTACTGAAATGTTACACGCATTGTGATTGGTTGCACATGTACCGAAGTGACCCCATAACTACGGTGCGTTCTTCCTGTTGTACGGATTTACATTCGCGATTACGATCATCGAAGACATGTGTACAATCACTTGCGGATTGTTGTATAATTCTTTATAAGTTTTATATCTATATCAGGTTCCAACGATTTTTATCATGAAATAATCTCATGGAAAATGGACTTCTTTGTTTGCTGACAAATGTCAAAGTGATTGCCAAGAGTGCTAATGTGCCATACAGTACTTAGTCAATCCATGTTACTTGAGTTTGATGAAAGTGTCTATTATTTGAGTACAGATTGAGCCTGGCTATCGTCAAACTAATTTGACATGATTGGAAAATATTGAGAAATTTTGGTATCTGGCAATATCTCCCGTCACGTCAAACTTTCGATTCATTCATTTAATGGTGGCCACTTGCAACAAAAATGTTGTCGCACCATTTGAAAACCCATATTTCCATTGTTATTTAAAATCATTGAATTATTTTACTAACAGTAGTGAATTAATGCTTTTTAATCAATCCATGCACTTAACATGTCTGTATTCTGCATATTTACTTTGTAAGAATGGTCTAATTAACGTTAGTTGACGATGTTTTGCTCACGGTAATTTTTTTTCTGCGCATGCGCACTGGAATGGGAAAACCTATTAAGCATTTTTTTTAAATTGTTTAACGGTATATGATTCCATTGTTTGGTGGTATGTAAGTTTATTTATCATATATTGTCATATCAATTGACGTTGAATGGCCATTTGTGCTTTAAATCCAAAAATTGGAATAAAAAAAAGTCTGAAATTTTTTGGATAGTTTGAAATTTCGACATTAGATTGCCCCATCGGAAAATAAAAAGCAATCTTCACGCCAAATTATTTCAACTATGCCTGGTTAGTGTTGACTTAAACCTGAAGTATAAAAAAAAACGTAAAGCATGTGGAAAAAAATGTTGGTTTTAATAATCAGAATCATCAATAAAAGTTGCAGTTAAAAAAACGTTGGAATGAAAACTTATATTGTGTTGATTATTACCATTTGGCGATCAATGTATGTCTTTTTTTTTTAATTGTAAAGAGGTCTTAGTCTGTTGATTTTGTGTAGAGTTAATAACTGAAGCTTCTTGATTGTGAAAACGAGGTCTGATGTTAATGAATATATTCAAGGAAACTGTTTTACTTGTGTGCAGTTTTCAACTGGGAAAGGTCTTTCACAAACCCCTTTTTGTCTTTTTACAATGATAGGTTCTGTGGTCAATCCCAAATTTTGATAAGCCAGTTTTTGTTTGTTTCAATTTTTTCTTCTCAGAATGATTTCGTAGTTTGAAATTTCTTTTAACATTCTTGCACAGATCAAGGTGTTGAATAAAATGTGCATTAACATTTTGATGGCTATATGAAAATAAAAACAATTCCATTAAATGTATGAAAAGGAAATAGTTCGTGCTTTCATACATTGTGATAAAGGTTTATCCTTTCACACACTCTTTAAGCAAAATTTGTTCTCTTCGTTCATTGAACAACATGAAAAAAAGCCTGCATGAATAACTTAAATGTTTCAGAACTTTAATATTATTAATCGAAGTTGAAACATTAAGAAATGTTGCACTTGTCCTACAAATTATTTTCTCAGTGGAGTTTTACTTTTGTAAATATCTTAATGTTCTTTTTTCTTCACAAAACTGTATTACAAATCAATGTATGGTCTTAAAAGATGGCGAAATAATATATGAAGATTATCAGCAAATCGTTTTATACATATACAAGAGTATGCTATATTTAGGTCAACATTGGTTACAGTGGCTTGCACATAGAATGTTTGTCTTGCTCTGGAAGATTTGGTTCACCTCCCCCCTCCCCGGAAAATACCAAAGACTAACCAGCAACGTTATCAATGATTTCCTTCTATGACGCTCAGGGACAACATTATGGATGAAAGCCAAATCCAGTCCCAGAACATGGTTTTCCTGTTTTTGTATCCAGAGGTCCTAGAGGTGTCATGTCTCAGGTCAAACTTTCTTTAAAGCATTAGCTAGCCAAAAGCAAATAAATATACATTTCTTATATCAAAGGCTAAATGTTAACGTATGCCCAAAAACTTCAAAATTCAAAACTAAATGTTAAATCTTTGAGTTATTGTTAATGACTGAGTAGTATTGGGAGGGGGTTGTACAACAATTACAATGAGTGGAATAAAGGGACCACTCAAAACATATTTACATCTAGATTGCCAGATACATGTGTCTGAAATACTATCGTACATTTTCATAATCATTTGTAAAATGATATCTACACTTTCATCCTGATTTCCTTGTATTGATAAATCAAAGACACTTATTCATGTTTTTATAATTTAGTTTTGGTAAAAGCGTCTAAATATGTAATCATCAAAATGAAGGCAATCAGACAAAACATTTCTGAGTGCATCCTGATTTCTGTAAAATATAATTTATTTATTTATGCCATGGATACATGGACATATAATATGCCTGCCAGTAATGATAGCCCAACGATTTTTTGTGGATAGAAGTAGAAGTATGTCTCCTTAGATAGGATTTGATATAAGAAGATTATCCTTAAAAAGATGACTGACTTAATGTATTTATGTTCAGGTTTATATGTGGTGGGTCATACTTTGTTGAAGGTTACTGCAATTGAAGAATATGTGTTGTCATCAATAAGACAATGCTTGTATTAATATGTCAAAGGGGAAAGTACCCTTTTTGATACATGTACTTAATCAGAAGTGACAAAAAGCTATTGATCATAACTGGAATTATTCTAAGTCCAAGTTTAATATGTCTTCAGAAACGTTGTAATCTTCCTGGACGCTAAACATGTAGAACATTGTAGTATCATGTTTGTTGTGTTAATAGTGTTTCAGACGTCTTTAATATCCAACAGAATTACTAAACCAGGTCATTCTTTCAGTAAGTGCTTAGAAAATAGGAAGCCACAAGACTGTGTCATTTTTTTTTATACCAGAACAGAACAGAAGTAAACTTTATGACTTAAACACTTAAGGTTGAACATCATTTATACCATACTCAAAGACACATGAATCAATGCTAACGCCACCGTGGTAAGCTGAGAACGTGGTTAATTATTTGTATAGAACAATTCTGTTTACCCCCATTGTTGTACCCCTTTTAAAACGGATGTAGACGTGACAATAAAATATGTATCATTGTAATGTGTCACTGCTCGAACATAGCATTCAGTTAAAGGTTGTTTTGTGACATCATGGTCTTTAGTCATTAAACAATATCTCCATTCCCTTATCTTTGGTCACATTCCTTTATGTCAAGTATCTCAGCTTGCTCACGAGAGATGGGTTCATCTGCATGATGAATGATAATTTATCTTTCTTTTACATTCTTCATTTTAATCCTACTGCCTACAACCATCAACAACTCTGATTCTGCGTTATGTAACTATATGTCTCAACCTAATTTCCATGTATGTATGACCTTTCTTTGTTTATGATATAAATTCTCATGCAGACGCTTCAGCTTTCATAATCTCCTTTTCTTATTTAAATGACCTCAGTAAGATTCCTTAATGTTATTTCACAATTTCCATGTAGGTAAAGTGTAGCGTGTGACTGTAAGATTTCATGGACAAACGTTTGTTTAACGGCTTCAAAATTGTTTAGACAAATTTCTGAACGCTTTGTAGTAAATACCGTATTTTCATTGCGATAAGAATTACGTCCCTTGATTATCGTGACTCTTCACTTTGGAGGTACCACATCACAACACCACACTCAAAATGATTGCTGGAATTCATCCTCTTTTACAGACCCTGCTTGGAACCCTGTTCACATGGGGCCTTACTGCACTTGGATCGGGATTGGTTTTTGTATTTCAAAGTGGACAGGTAGCCCATTGTCATTGTTTCAACACAGCAGCCGACATCCGACCAAGTCTATTGTAGCCTGTAGGACGATGCCATGTTTAGCCAAACTTTTAAGTTTAGGCTTTTGAAGTCTTTTACTGATCATTTTATGCCTATACAACTATTTTGTTAAACACAGGAAAATGTTTTAGTATGCTCTTCATTGCACAGAAGACTATCAATCTAGAGGAATTGGTGCAATTATTTCAGATTTTGTTCTGGATCCTGTCCTTTCAATACTGTCAAAAGGCTAGAAGTAGCATGCAGCTGCTCAGATGCAAGTAATCTCGCCCCTAAACTGTATAGTACCTGGTCAATTCGTACCCAAGCCAATTCGTAACCACCCAAATTTGCCAATTTGTACCCAATTTTTTGTCGATTCGTACCCATCCTAATTTTGAAGATGTCAATTCGTAACCATCCTATAATTCTGTTTTGTAAGTTCATAGATTTTAGCTTTTACTACAAATATCGTTTTATGCTGCATAACTGAATAAAAGGCCTTTGAAGATATAACATTATATAAAGACAACCAAGAATATTCATTTGGTATATAAAACATGCATATTTTTGTACGTTGTTCGTGTTTTGTTTGTGTCTAACGTATTTTATTTGTGAGTGGGGTGTATGTGTGGTTTGTATTACTTAAAATGGTGTTTAAAATGAAATGAAATGATATAGCATTTTTTGAGTTAACTATATATGTTTTCTTTTGTTGATATACAGACTGCGAATAATTAAGCAGCTATTCAGTACCTCTTTTTCTTGCTATTCACACTTACCTCATTTTAACTGACTGATATGGATTCTTTTTATCACATGCAAACCGAAGAAAGGTTGCACGGCATGCAGCGTCAATTGTCATTCATTGTTCCATTAATTGGTGTCCTAAATTACTAGGCTAATCATTAGCCAGTTACAACAAAAGGGAACATACAAAATTATAACAAATTATAATGACCTGTTATGTATAATTTTAATGGTAAATTAATTTAGAAACAAATTGAGACAGACATGTTGTGATTGGCTAACCCGTTCGGAAATCAATTCATTCATATGGCCTCCTATTTACGAAAATTGCCTATGGATACCTAACTTAAGCATCCATGCCTTAAAGCTCAGTGTCTAAATGATATGTGCGATTTTCTTTTACTATGTTGAATAATTCGTACTGAATTATAGGATGGTTACGAATTGACATCTTCAAAATTAGGATGGGTACGAATTGACATAAATGTTGGTACGAATCTGCCAAATTTGGCTGGTTAGGAATTGGCTTGAGTACGAATAGACTGGGAAGCTACTGTATGGAGAATGCCAAACCCCTTGTGACAAGCAACCATTTAAACCATTTTTAGCTCACCTGAGCACAAAGTGCTAAGTGCTCAAGGTGAGCTTTTGTGATCGCCCAATGTCTGTTGTGCGTCATCCGTCGTGCACCGTCAACAATTTCTTTAAACATCTTCTTTTCCTAAACCATTGAGCCAATCTCAACCAAACTTTGTAGGAATGTCCATTGGGTGATGCTCTTCATAAGTTGATCAAAGAAATTGATTCCATGCAGAACTTTGGTTGCCGTGGCATGAAAAAGGGTGAATTTCTGCAATTTTTAAAAAATCTTCTTGTCTGAAACCACTGCTCAGAATTTAAAATAATTTCACAGGAATGTTCTTTAGGGGAATCTTTTCAAAAGTTGTTCAAAGAATTTTGATATCTCGAAAAACATGGCTGCCAAACTGCGTTGAACTTTGAACGCGTTTTTGTTTTCTCTATATACATGAATGCTAAAATTTATAACTTTACAAACATCTTTTTTTCCAAACCTCTGGGCCAGTTCCAATGAGATATCATGTGAAGCATCCCTATTTGGAGGGAATAAAGATTTGTCAAAAAATCATAGGACCAAAATGGCTGCCATGCCTATATTTGGTAAAAACCATGAAAAAATCTTCTTGTCACAAACCACTGGTCAGATTTCAAAATAATTTCACAGGAATGTTCTTTGGGGGCCCTTCTATAAAGACTGTTGAAATTTTTAGATATCTCGAAAAACATGGCCGCCAGGGTGTGTTGAACTTTGAATGTGTTTCTGTTTTCACTATATGCAAGTATGGTAGAATTTTAAACAAAATACATCAATATCAATTTGGATGTCCAAATATGCCAAAATGATAACCACAAAATGGCAACAATAGATCATACTGGACAAAAGTTCAGGCTGATCTTCGTACATACAATCTGTAAAAGTAAAATATTCAGTTTCATCATTGTAAGAATTATGTACCATTTTTATGACCCACATCAAGCATACAGTATCAAACTTGTAAAATGGGAATAAAAAATAGGTCAATGCATAGAAGCACAAGAAACTCTGTATGAAAAGTAAAAGCAATGTTTCTAACTATTCTTCAAATAGGTGGTAATCTCAGGTGAGCGGTTCTAGGGCCATTATGGCCCTCTTGTTTTAAATGGAGCAATCATTGCATAGGTCTTTCTTCCTCTAAGAGACAGGTCTTTGCTCCTTTAGTGACATTCAGATGTCTCTGTCCAATAAGTATGGGATGGTCACAGAGCAAACTGTACTGGATGGAATGTCTCTGTACACTAAGTAGGGGATGGTCACAGAGCAAACTGTACTGGATGGAATGTCTCTGTACAATAAGTAGGGGATGGTCACAGAGCACACTGTACTGGATGGAATGTCTCTGTACAATAAGTAGGGGATGGTCGCAGAGCAAACTGTACTGGATGAAATGTCTCTCTACAATTCGTATGGGATGGTCACAGAGCACACTGTACTGGATGGAATGTTTCTGTTCAATAAGTAGGGGATGGTCGCAGAGCAAACTGTACTGGATGAAATGTCTCTGTACAATAAGTAGGGGATGGTTACAGAGCACACTGTACTGGATAGAATGTCTCTGTACAATAAGTATGGGATGGTCACAGAGCACACTGTACTGGATGGAATGTCTCTGTACAATAATTAGGGAATGGTTACAAAGCACACTGTACTGGATGGAATGTCTCTGTACAATAAGTATTGGATGGTCACAGAGCAAACTGTACTGGATAGAATGTCTCTGTACAATAAGTAGGGGATGGTCACAGAGCAAACTGTACTGGGTGGAATGTCTCTGTACAATAAGTAGGGGATGGTCACAGAGCAAACTGTACTGGGTGGAATGTCTCTGTACAATAAGTATTGGATGGTCATAGAGCAAACTGTACTGGATGGAATGTCTCTGTACAATAAGTAGGGGATGGTTACAGAGCAAACTGTACTGGATGGAATGTCTCTGTACAATAAGTAGGGGATGGTCATAGAACAAACTGTACTGGATGGAATGTCTCTGTACAATAAGTAGGGGATGGTCATAGAACAAACTGTACTGTATGGAATGTCTCTGTACAATAAGTAGGGGATGGTCATAGAACAAACTGTACTGGATGGAATGTCTCTGTACAATAAGTAGGGGATGGTCACAGAGCAAACTGTACTGGATGGAATGTCTCTGTACAATAAGTAGGGGATGGTCACAGAGCAAACTGTACTGGATGGAATGTCTCTGTACAATAAGTAGGGGATGGTCACAGAGCAAACTGTACTGGATGGAATGTCTCTGTACAATAAGTAGGGGATGGTCACAGAGCAAACTGTACTGGATGGAATCTTTCTTTTCCATTGATTGGTAATAACTCAACTTTTCATTCTGGATTTTAGGCTGGACTGGTCTATAATTAGAATTCTATATTTGGAATTAAATACAGACCTGAAGCTATATATATTATTACAATCAAATAAGGAAATATGTGAAAGTTGATGTATTATATGTCCTTATAGTGCAATTTACATTGCTGCTGCTAAAGTTGATTTTGCTCCAAGTTATACATTCCAAATCATAACATTGGTGACCATCCAGATATCAGTCACAATATGTTATGACATCATATTTGCGCCACCCATTGAGCTAAATGGATGGCTGGTTTTAAACATCCCTGTTCTTAAGTTTATTCAAATCTTGGTTTGGTTTGTGTTATAGAATGTTTCTGTCTTAAAATGTGCATTTTCTTAATCTATAAATACATTCATTTCTTTTGCAGAGAAAGATTCTTGATGGTAGTCTGGGGTTTGCTGCAGGGGTAGGTTCAGCATTTATACCGCCCAAGAAAAGCCATTTAATACTATTTGTAATCTCAAGTTTTTGATTTTAGCCCTTAACCCTTTTTCTTCTTCAAAATGTGTCGCAAGAGATTACATTCATTGCAAATGTAAGAGTGACCAAAAGAATAAGTTTAAACTTGTACTTATGACTGACACATAAAGATGAGTATGTTAAAGTCAGAATTTAATTATGATAGAGTTAAAAAATAAACATCAGCTTACAACAATTTTAGACGGTGGTAGTTTTTTAAGCCTTTTCATAATTCTTTTTTTTATTGGTCCTGCTCCAATTCTAAAGCAACAGCAAAGGACAATTTTGTATTCATTTTGTCACATTTACAATATATGATTTATGATGTGTTGTGAAAATAGCAATGTGTAATGCATAATTTCTGATATCAATTGGCAGGCTGGTAGAAAAAGAAAGTTTTTGTATTTAATTTCATACTTGCCTTATTTCAAAGTAATAAGCTAAAATTCCATGGTTGCTTGGACCAGTTACAACTCCAATATGACGAAATCAGAATGGAATAACACTGTATTGCCTGATATGTAATCACACTTTATGCAGATTTTGCAAGATTCTCTTAAGCTAGTGGCAAACCAAAATGGGGCTTTTATAGACTTTATAACATGGTTCTATTAAAGTTGTCTTCCTTATTGAATTGTAGGCAACAGTGATAAAGCGTTAGCTTCTTGTACTGAGAGTCCTCGGTTCTGATCCCCGTTGGTGGCTAGGAGAGAATTTTCAGGACTTGCCCTTAAATCATGAGTACTGGTGTAATATCCAGGAATCGGTCATCGAGAGTGAACTTAATAATCTTCAAGCTTCTGTCACAATTGATGTACAATAAATAAGTTTAAACTGTTTCCTAATTGAATATTTCTTCAATATACCGGTAAGGTACTTTTCTAGAAACACCAAAGTTATACCAGCTTTGTGGTCTCCTTATTTAGCAATTTCAAGGATAACTCTTCCCAAGTCAACAGACTATGGCCTCTTCTGAATTGAAATACACAAAAACTTGACAAATGTATTTATTTATAAGAATGAATGTCTTTGACCATTACAGGTAATGACAGCAGCATCGTACTGGTCACTGTTAGCTCCTGCCATTGAAATGGCTGAGAAGTCTGGCTCCTATGGGGAGGATGGACAGTGGGCATTTATACCAGTGGCCATTGGGTTTGTTCTTGGTGCAGCATTTGTGTATGGCGCAGATGTCTTCATGCCTTATTTGGTAGGTGGTCTTTGGCTGGCAGTTTACTCCAAAGTCCTGCAGCATTTACTAAAATTTGGACTGTTGTGTAGCCCTTTTAGGCTGTATAATTTTTTTTTTTAACCTGATCCCCATTGTGGAATTTGTTTTAGAGGTGCTTAAATTGAAAGCATCACTAGACAATGGTAAAACGCTGATAAATTGACATTTAGATATCTATTTTGGCAATAGATACCTGTTGAAAAATGGACATGTTAATATATTTTTTGGAAGTAGACAACTGTTAGAAAGCAGATATATGGACATTAAAGTGTGGGTTTTTTTTTTTTGCAATAGACAGCTGTAAAAACGATCCACTTGTATGACCCTTATTTTGATATTACTGGTGCCCAAGAACTACAATGTATATTTCATGCAAACAGTACTCAATCATGGCCAAATATAAGACTTTGGAAGAAATTAATAGGCAAAGATGTGCAACATACTATAGAGTAAAGAGCTGCAAATTGAACAGGTGTGTATCCTTAGTTAATGAAGCAGTTTGGGTATGACACTCAAATTTTGAAAAGACTTGAAGTTGTTATGGTAACATTGCATTTCAGGGAGCTGACAGTACCACAAGTTTAGCACTCTCCATGGACACACGCCAAAAGTTGGGTAAAGATGGTATCTCAACAGATAACAGTGTACAGATACAACTTGGTGCTGAGGAAGATGGATCAGGTAGGATTTTTAAATGTGGTTTAACACTGTTTTCATTCTTTTTTCAGTTATATCACAGGTCACCATGGTTCAAAACCAGTTCTGCCCTTTGTAGGCTTTTACATGCTTTATTCTATCATTATTACTGAGAGTGCCTTGGAAGGATGCCGTTTCTACTTTTGAGTTATATAGTACTTTATGTGATCAAGCTCAGGTATTGAAGATGCAAACCCCTGTACAAGTGGCATACACCCTTCATATGCCCCTCCATAGTGATTAGATCAGGTTTGAATTACACCTATTTCATACAAAATATTGTCCTATCAAGATAAAAGAAGTTGTTGGCATGGTCAAAACCTATTCTATAATATATGGCTTGTCCAAGTTAAAAGCAACAGCAAACAATACTTTTAGGGTTCCATGCAAGACTTAAGTAAGTGCTTCACTTTGTGAAGCACTTACTTAAGTCTTATATTTAATGATTGATTTGTGACAAATAAGCAGATTTTATGAGATCTTTTTAAATATACTATTAAAGAATAAGTACACCTATAATACTCAATCAGGCGTTGCTGACAGCGTCACACCTTTGTTTAAGTTTTTACGTTGCAGTTTGTATCTCATTAACTACTGTACGGAAGGGGTTGATACTTCATTATCGTTATGTTAGGTCCCTGACCAAGTTTAATTTCTCTTTTTTTTTAATTTAAGCAAATTATGCTGTCTTTTGTACTTAGACAATTTTGGTAAGTTAAGTTTTTACATGCAAGTTTGTATCTTATGAACTTCTGTATGGAATCATTGTGTGCTGATATTTTAGAAACCAATAATATTTCAAGGACCTATACCCCTCCCAGACATGATCAAACACTCAAGCATGCTGTTATATTGACAACTCTTGTTTTGACATATCTTTACTGAACAATTCATATCTCCCTCCCTACATATGTTTTCAGGGTATAGATCAACAGGGCCCATGAAGAGAAGGAAGCCTCAGGAACCTTCCTCATATAACAGTAGTCCCAGTAATACCGTCATCCCCGAGTCTACTCAGGGAAATGTGTGTTGGAGAAGGATATTACTGTTGATTGTAGCAATTACTATACACAATATACCTGGTATGTATATAACTAGAGAGACAGCCTTACTGTAAAGAGCATATTTATCATAAGCTGTTATCTCTAGAACTATCCAATTATTAAGCTTCATTAAAGTAAAAGAATACAATTGTTAAATGTCAAACCTTTTACGAAATGTCTGCTTAATTTCATGGTTTTCTTGACCCATCAATTTCTGAAAGCAGTTTTCTGATTAACATTTAAGTAGAAATTTTGATGGTCATTTTACTATCTTTATGAACCCAATAGAGTGTTTGAATATCTGTTTTCCATGAACAAATTAGAGATTGATGAGGGTAACATTACAGCTGTAATTATACTTTTTTCAGAGGGTTTAGCTGTAGGTGTGGGTTTTGGTGCCATTGGAAAATCTCCATCTGCAACTTTTGAAAATGCAAGGTAAGGAATCTATCCTGTTTTATAGACCTTGTAAAAGCATTATAGATATATATAAAGTAATGAAGAAATAGATAAGTGATATGCTTCTCAACCCAGTTCATAATGGTTTGGTAAAGATAAGCATGTTTGTCTTGCAAATATATTGTTTCAACAGGTGCTTTGTAAACAGATATCTTTTATTTTTCTAATTCTATAATGTAGACAAAACCAAATTAGGATAAACTGAAATACTGCTTGCAAAAGATGTATAAACACCAATTATGAATTAAAAAACTAGCAGATATTCATTTTACAAAATAGAAATCACAGTCTGTAATTGGAGACATTTCTCTTATGAGAAATTTGTTGCAGCAGTCCTGTAGAATCCAAGAATTTAAAATGAAGATGGTGGAGTGTTTATCGGTCAAATGATTATATTGCAGTTTTGTCGATGATGATAACAATTGAGATACATTCTTTCATTTTAGAAATTTAGCTGTTGGTATTGGAATACAGAATTTTCCAGAGGGTCTAGCTGTGAGTTTACCACTTCGGGGATCAGGGATGTCTACATTCAAATGCTTTTGGTAAATATTGCTATGAGGAACATACTAAAAACAAACATACACGCCCTTGCACTAAAGTGTTTAGATCAAACGGAATGATATAAAGTTGGTAATTCCATTCCTCCCAAGTACTGTCTGACAATATGTCTAGATTGTAAATAAGTCCCCAATGTATCTTGTCTGTATTGGGTTTTTTATTCTGGAATAAACGGTCTTGTCCACCATGTTTATCTTCTAAGTTTGGT